>JAQMCX010000043.1:3941803-4007976 GCA_029814765.1 Acanthurus leucopareius | reverse complement strand
TTCTATCTAGTGTTTTCTCTCACTCTGTCTCTATAGTCTCAGCGCCCACACACACACACACACACACACACACACACACACACACACACACACACACACACACACACACACACAAGCTGTCACTCCCACACAGCAAGTCACAGTGCACACCAACAAACTGACGGGTCTGTCATAATTTTGTGTTGGCCATTTTTTCTCTGCCTCAACCATTTTTCATACTGTTTTATAGATTTTCTTTTGAATACAGTTTATGTTTTGTGTTCTTATACAAATTCCCACTGTCACTGAATTTTTATTCTTTTGTCTTCTGTGTTTTGTATGTGTCAGTGTTTTTCAATTTTTTTAAAATAATGTTTTTGCCAGGGCCTTTTGTGTTTTTTTGGAATGTCATTGTGTCTGTTAAGTTTTGATGGTTATTTTTCACCATTTTCCAGACTTAAAAGCCAGTTAAAAATGGAGATAATGTATCATGACAATAACTGTCAGCTGTATTTCTAAATAGTACTAGTTTGATAGTGTAAAGTATTTAGATATGGCAGTGTAGACTTGTGTATCTGTACACTGCTGTGGGTGTGTTCCATCTCGTGCTAGTTGGCCTGACAGTGAGCTGTGTGATGATGTCCAGAGGCCGCTCGGCTGGCGTCTGCTCTGACATTTATGGTCCTATACCTCTTCATTAACACCACCAAACCAGCCTACAAGCCCGCCTGTCCAGACCCTCCTCTGGTTCTGTGTGTGGTTGAGGAGGATAAATTGGTGTGCGTGTATGTGTGTGGTTGTGTGTGTGTGTGTGTGTGTAAGAGAGAGAGAGTAAGTGTGTGTGAGACACAAAGTAGTACGTTTATATGCTTGACGTGTGCAACACAATTGAATTGGCTTTTGTGTTCTTCGTTTTCTTTTTGATGAGGCACCATAGATCGTTGAACAGTATGACATCATATAATCTATGCTTGTTTTTGATGAAGTGAAGTTCACTACATAAAGTGTTAAACATTAGAAACTGGTATAACATATTCCCATTTTACTGTTACCAAGGTATTTATGCTTTTAATATCTTTATATTCATGAATTTTTTATCAGTATTATGGAGGCATTGTCGTTTTGTTATGCAGCTTATTTTTGCCTTTTTAAATTCTGAGACACAACAATGCAAGAATAACATCTCATCTTTCTGTCTTTGTCATTCCTTCCTCTGTCTTTTTTGTCCTGCCTTAGGCTGTGGAGTCTCAAATTAGGAGTTTTGGACAGACCCCCTGCCAGTTGCTCATTGAGCCACACCCACCTCGAAGCTCAGCCATGCAAGTGGTGAGTGATGCACGCACAAACATGCAAACAGTCTGAGAACCACTCACACACAACTACAGCTGTAATCCCTCAGTCTGAAAGAACAATGATATAATTTGAGTCAGTAGCCAGCTGAGCTACAGTGTCGGCCATTCTTCTGCCTGTTAAATGCTGCGTTTGACTCCTGGCACTCTGCTTTGCTCCATATATCTCTCCTTTTTAATTTGACTCACTTTTTTCACTCTCTGTTTGCCTGCTGTCTTCTCCTTATCCATCTGCAACTGTGGGAAAATAAAGTCTTTGGTTGGAAAGCATCTCCTCTCTCATCATTAGGGAGGTGTGCGTGAAAGGGAAAGATCACAAGCATTTTTGTGCATGTGTGTTTAGTGAGAGGTATGCCGGGGAAAGGCACAGCTTTGTGCTGGAAACCTGGACCTGAGCCAGACTTTCTACCTGAGCTGGAAGCACAGGAGATCAGGGAAGGAGAGCAATGAACAGCAGTCCTGAAGTGGCGGCTTTTTAAGGGCCAAGGAGTGCAGTCAGTGTGCCTGCTTGTGATGGACCAAGGCCCCATGAGTCCCTATTAGTGTGGTGTCCCTGTGGCGCTGACAGCTGGCTGTAGGCCACCACCCAGCGCACACATGCACACTCAGACACAAACTCAGACTAGGGCTTTGAATTCATCTCGCTTATGGGCAAATTCCAATGAAATGTTTTTATTTTTACTCCACCTCATATAGTTTTCAAACATAATACTTAGACACCATTATTCAAACACATTTACAACCCTCCCTTACCCTCTATATTTCTTCAGAACGCCCTGTTCTCTTCGCTTTTTACGTGTTCTTGCTCTCTGCTTTCCCTCCGTCCTCCTTCATGCGAGTGTGTTGTCAGATTGCAGGCATCTGCCCATGCCGGTGGTAATGATACTGTCAGTGCGTCTAGTTAGCTGTCAGACACACCGGATTTACTCAGGTCTGTTCCTGATGTTAACACTGATGTTCTTCTTCTTTACACGCAAAGAGGAAAATGGCTCTGTGTTAGAGTCGCTTAGCGCAAACACTCTATACAAGCTCCTGTCTAACCAAAGAGAGTGATCGGTCAATGAGATCACTTTCTGTTATGACTGCATTGTAGTTGCTCTCTCTTACTGTAAATGTAAATGCAACACATTTAATGTAATGCAACTTACATTTATATGTATATTATGATAGTGTGAACATATATAAAACTCATAAGTAAAGCCAAAAAAATGCTCTGGTCATGAACATCTTCACACGTAGTTTGTGTCTGATATAATGTCTGTGAGGATTCTCAGTCATTCAGGTCATAGTTGCCCCAAAAGCAGCTGAAGTCACTAAAAGTCAACAGAGGCCAAGTGTTAATAACCTTTATTTGTGTCTAATATGGTTTTTCAGTGTACAAATCAATTATCACTATTCTAAAAGCGATTTCTGCCTTTTCTGACAAACTTATGCCAAACTCTTTGTCTTGCCTGAACTGCTGAATTGCTGCTATCCTGCTTCAGCTTCCTAACTTTCTCTCTGCCCTCCTTTTTCTTCCCTCTCCCTCCGTTTTGTCCTCACCAACACCGACTGCGGCTTCTCTACTTGTCTTTTTGTTTTCGCTCTTCATGTGCCGCTCCATATCTTGGCTCTTTTTCCTCCCTTCCCTGCATTTCATTGTTCATCCGGGGGGCCTGAACAGTATCTTCTCCTGCAGACCCCTCTGATGTTTACGGAGCAGATGCAGCAGGACGTTATCATGGTGCTGAAGTTCCCATCCAACTCTCCTGTGACCCACGTAGCAGCCAACACCCAACCGGGTCTGACGTCGCCTGCCATCATCACCGTCACCGCCAACCGCCTCTTTGCTGTCAACAAGTGGCATGGCTTGACAGGTGGGTGACCTGAGTCTATGCGCTTATTATTTTATTTGTGAATTCCCATAACTGTCTTTTTGCTATCTTAAAAAGTGCTTTTAACTTAAAGAGTTTGCTGGGTGATTTTACACCTCTGTGCCTCTGCATGAAATTAATCTCAGTGGTAATTCAGGCAGGTGAAGCCAGTTTTTGCTAAGAATCTTTTTCACGTTTCCTCGGTTCATCTATCTCCTCCACACTTAGTGACTAATTTATCTGAGTCAAGAATTGACCCGTCTCCTCTCTGTAGGATGGACGTTGATTTGGGAGACGGTTGACTGTGTCGACCGGATAGCAGTATCAAATGTGACACATGCAGCAGCCAGCATTAGGTCTCACGTCCACCTCTATACATCAGCCTCTCACTTCACAAAATCTTATTTACTCAACATCCATCCAGCCCCTGGAAGAAACATTAAATTTGATATCTGTGAATTTATAAGGGATGAAGACTGATCGATTTTCGGTGGAATACACCCTCATCCATGCGCACCACAGAGCAGACTGATTAACCTAATTGGTTTAGTGAGCTGGTATTAAAAAACAAGATGTGTGCTGTTCAGAAGTAGTTCATTAGCTGCGTCGGTTTACTGGAGTCTTTATGGAGCCCAGTGCATAAAAGATGAAACTGGAAAAATGGGCACGTTGAAAAATCTTTTCAACAGAAAACATGCTTTCAAGACAGTTTTTCAAATTTTATAATTTTAAAGTAGATGCAGTGAGCAGACAATGATTCTATTATATGATGCTGAATGGTATTTGCTTTTAGACTGTTTATCCAAAAAAATGGGCAATGCAAAGATTCCACCTTAAGCTCTGAGAAGTTGTGAGAGGCATCCTTTAGTATTTTCTGACATTTTATAGACTTAAAAGTTCATTAAAAAATAATCCTCAGAATAATCCATAATGAATAAATGGTTAATTGCAGTCCTGCTCAGAGGAGTCACAAAGACCAAAAGGACAGGAAATGATAAGCTAGTCTGTGTTATATCATAATGAACTTAATAACCTAACTCAAAACTTAACTGAAAGAAATGCTCTTACATCTTGCTTTAAAACTAGATGTCAGGGAAGTCCTGCATTGTGTTTTCAGTTAATTTATGAAAGTATTACAACTACAACTAATAGCTGTTGTGACATGGTTGAGCAAAGAAATGCATTTCTCAGCATAGAGACAGTATAAAGAATCATTTCCT
Organism: Acanthurus leucopareius; assembly: GCA_029814765.1. Taxonomy (NCBI): domain Eukaryota; kingdom Metazoa; phylum Chordata; class Actinopteri; order Acanthuriformes; family Acanthuridae; genus Acanthurus; species Acanthurus leucopareius. The sequence goes on along the minus strand of JAQMCX010000043.1, from coordinate 4,003,575 downwards.
CTCTGGCCTTGGTAGCTTTATGACATAATTGATGACTAATTTGCAGGAGAACTCTTGGACCGGCAGGCAACACTGTGACTTTATGGTTATAGTTTTCAGTCTCTTATAATGAACAGAAAGCCTGCATCTACTTCACAAGGCCACATGATTACAATATTAATCCAATCTGTCTTCTTCTCTGTCAGGTCATCAGAGCTCAACGGTGCAGGACCAGCAGTACCAACTTCCTGTGGAAATTGACCCTCTGATAGGTACGCTGTCATTTATGACTGTAAAACAGTCCACACACATGCATATTCTGTACATAGTTTGAGTTCATATGTGCATGAAATGATTTTTTTGTATAGATTTGTGTACGAATCCCGCTGGCGTCTTGGTGGCTCATGGCAGTCTGCAGCGTCGTGTCCCTGGACAGTAGATTAGAGTTGTTTCTCAGCCTCTGCCCCGGTTCACTCCGCATGATATAGGCCCTGCTCTCACACTAAACCATTTGCATGCAAATTGGAATGCAATGAGCTGTGGCCTAGGCCGGCATTTCATCATCAACTCCCCCTCTTTCTCCCTCTCCATCGTCCCCTCCCTCCCTCCTTTTCTGCATCCTCTTTGGTTTAATTTGAGCGGAGGGAAAGGACGTGTGTCAATGGAAATGAATATGAATGTGGTAATAATGTGTGATTGAGAATGCACTGCGGACGGCTGTCAGGACAATATGGGCGCCTCTCATCCTTCACGACTTGTTGATGAGCAGGAGAAGAGTGCCGAGCTGCAGTGATGTATGGGATGCACTGGTGGAACAGGGAGAGGAGAGCCACTTCTATCCGCTCCCGCCTTCGCCTCCGTCGCTTCCCTGCAGCCTCTCACAATCTCACGCACGTCTGCAGAAGAGGGGGCTGTTTTTTCTCCGAGAATCGTGTGGTCACTCGTAGTCTCATCAGACCATCTCACACATTTTTATTTTTTCACTTTACCACTGAAAATAACCAGGGTCTATTCTCACTTATTTATCTTTATCTGCACGTACAGCTCTCCCCTCTGTTCAGGCAGGATAAAAAATAAATCTGCGCATCAGTATTTATACATTCACTCCATCGGTTTTATGAGAGCTCTATAGTGGGTGTGTGGTATTTGTCACTGAAAGCACATTTTTCAGGCTAATTTTATCCTTTAAATCTTTAATATTTTTTTCTATTTTCTCCCCATTTTACAATTTGCCACACTAAAGCATAAAACATGTACTAAATAATATATTTTGTGTGCGTAGCTGTGAATTTGTGTGTGTGTGTGTATGTTTCAGGGGAGGTAGAGGGGAGTTTTGTACTTGTCAGTAATATATTTACACTGTTTGCATTCCAGGAGGAGTCTGAGCTAAACACAGTAAATTGAGGATGAGTGTTGAGCCAACTGTGTCTTTGGGAAATGTTAAAAATGGGTTGAAATATGAGTTGTAGCATGTGTACTGGACTTTCTCAGTTTCCATGACAGACAATCTTCTCCTACACCTGTTCGCCTGGGTGACCCCATGAAATAAGAAATACTTCATGATCTCTCTAGAAAAAAAAATATATATGTATCGCTTATGAAAGTGAGAGTGTCAAGAAATATGCTTTTTTACCAACTATTGGCTAACTTACATGGCCAAGATGAATCTGTAGTGTGTCCTGACTTGAGTGGTGTGCATATTTTGTGACGACTGTGCACCCTCTACCATTATTCAGACTACACTTAGACTCGCACGAAAAATGTGAAGTCCTGTAAACTTAACCTTCAGGATGTTTTATGTATTCTCTCACAAATCTTTTTTGCACCGTGTGCTTAAAATATAGGGGAGGTGCGTTGGCGTGTGAGCTCTTTGAAAACAGTTTAACTGCATGCTGTATCATAGATTCAGTATTTCTATGTACTTATTCACAATTTCAACCTGTAACTCATATTTGCTCGTTTTGTTTCTACTCCTTTTCTCTCCTCTCCAGCCAGTAACGTGGGCAGTCATCGTCGGCAGATCTCAGACCTGCTGGATCAGAGCATTCAGATCAGCTCGCAGTGTTTTATCATCACGGCAGACAACCGCTTCATCCTTGTATGCGGCTTTTGGGACAAGAGCTTCCGGGTTTATTCCACTGACTCAGGTAATCTAGTAAACTTACTCCCTGTCAGCCCTCACATGAACAGGATCACACAAAACTGTTGTGTCTCAACTTCGGTAACACAACATTTAAAATAAGCCACATTACAGTCCTCAAACTTTTGTCCCACACAGACATTGACTCGTAGCTATATTTACACCACTGTAAGTGTGTTTCATCATATTTAACTTTGTCAAAATATCGTGACCATTCTGTATACTACACATAACTGTATAATTTGTGTAAACCATATGTGGAGTTATAACATGCACATTTTCTCTGCCACTGACAGTTGGCCTCAAAAATTCACTTTGATGTTTTTTATGTTTCCCTCTCCGCAGACAAAAACCTGAATTCAATTGTAAAACACTTGTGATTTAAATAGAGTTTTTACTTTTGACACACCTATCAGCATGTCAAATGCACTGCAAATATTTTTTAAACAACACTAATTTTTTGCATTTTATAAAAATCCGTAACTTGCTGTTTTGTCTCTTGGTTTGCACATAATGTCACAGCCTCCTTTGATAAAATTGAACTATGGAACAAATATCAGAATCTAGTTGACGTATTATTAGTAATTTTACAAAGCACATTTACATTGATGAGACAATGAACTTTTCTCACTTTAACGCTCCGATATAAACTTTCCTTTTTTTAAGCTCAACCCAAAATCTCAAATCTAAACATGAAATCTCTCATAATCAGTGAAGCAGATTGCCATAAATTTAATGAACACATTCATGCTATTAAAGAGAGAAACCTCTTAGTGTTAATAAGCCCCATGGCCTTTCCTCTAGCACCATCCTCAGGACAAACTTTTCATTTTTCCCCTCACTATTAAGTGAGCAGGAAAAAAAACTCTTAGTATGTTTTTTTATTTTGTCCACTCATTTTGTTTAATGTACTGAAGATTGCAGCCTCTAGCAGGCGCTAATAGCCTTTTGACTTTAGATTCTACACTCTGTATAAACAATATGGTGTCAGCTGATTGTTATGCCACAGATGGTGCAAATGTGCTCAGTTTTACACCGCTGTGCTACGTTGTATTGTGGCTGTAGCAGTGGAATTACAAATGTGTACAATTACTCGCTACAATAGGGCTCCCTGTATTTCCTCTTTTTATCCAGTTCAGGCATGTGTGCTGTCAACAGTTCAAATTCAGGTCTTTATTATGATGTACAAACCAACAAAACAGTAAAGCATCTCCCTGGTAGTACAAAATGGATACAAGCAGTCATAAGATAATTATAGTAAAATAAACTTTAAAAAGGTTGTCAACTTCTAAATATATCTTAACTTGATTATACTGGCCAGACGTTTATAGAGGCTGTATGCATGAGTAGCACTGGCTTGCTATTAATACTTTTATACACAGATAGAATGCCAGCATTTTTACACACACGCTCACAAACACCATCAGGTCAGGGGTCCTAAATGAAACTGTCTGAAGCTTCATCTCTGCACCTCAGCTCCTCTCCCCAGCCCTATTCAGAAACCTGCACACATCTATACAACAGACTCCGATTCAATTTCTGCAGGCCAGGGCCTCCATGTCTTTAATCGTGGAGGGAGGGAAGGAGGGATGGGAGGACAGAGATAGCTCTATTGTGTGGCTGCCATGGGGGTGTGCGACTGGAACGTGAACACAGTTTAATCGCACAGGCTCAACAGCTGCCACCGAGGTCCCCAAAGCCCCCAGGTTAAAGAAGTGAGGGATTTTATCAATTACAAGACTTGATTGGTACACGTGCACAAAACACATAGCCTCATACGCCCGTGTGCACACATCCAATTTAATTTGTCTGTGTGCATGCAAGTGAGTGTGTGTGTGGGAGAGTGTGTCTGTAAGCAGATGTGTGTGTTCAGTTTGAGTTGCATGGTAGCTATTATTGCTGCAGCCATCATTAGTTATTTGCAGTGTATATAAAGATGTCAAACATTTTACATCTTTGATGTCTCAGTTCTTCTTTGGAAGTTTAGTGAGTAACCCACACACACGCTTTCATAGCAGCCTCCATCTTTTTCAGAGAGATATGACTTAATTTTCCGATGGGCGGGGATTTTGACACCTGGGCAGAAATGTCATGTGTTGCAGTGTATCCACTGTTTGACTGCAGAGGTCACACTGTTGGCAGCGTAATGAGTATTAGACAGCTAGACGGTGAAGCTGTGGTCTGGAAATCTGACAGCAATTAGCTTCTCTCTATATATACATAGAACACTCACACACACACGCACACACCCACACACACACACATACACACACACAGGCATGCACACAGTTGGAACAAATATTTATTCTTGTCTGGGAATTAGCAGATGTCTAATCTGGTGTGGATATTTAGAATTACTAGTCAAGCAGACAGTTGATCAACAAACACATAGCAGGGACTTCCAAAGAGCAACATCCAGCTATATATTCATCATACTTATTTTTTGTTATTGACGCGCAGTAGAAATGTATGTATCACAACTATATTTTAGGTACAGGCTAATAAAAAAGTGTTTCTCAAGGAAGAGTGTGTATGTTCATGTGCTTTGGCAGGCAAGCTGACTCAGATAGTCTTCGGGCACCGTGACGTGGTGACGTGTCTGGCTCGCTCTGAGTCGTACATCGGAGGAGACTGCTACGTCCTGTCAGGTTCCAGAGATGCCACCCTGCTGCTGTGGTACTGGAATGGAAAGCACAACAACATTGGAGAGAGCCCAGGCAGTAAGTACACAGGCAAAGCAGCCCGATATAAGAGCACAGACACACACACACACATAAACGGGTATTCTCTTGAGTGCTCACTCTCCCAGACAGCTGTGACTGTGTGATTTACGGCCTCCCTCTGTAAAGTAACAACTAGTTTCGTCTGACCAGGCCGGGCCTCCTGCATACAGATTGGATCTCGCAGCAGCGTCGCACCAGGAACAGCTTTCACTAATGTGTTTGAGGCCGTGTGTGAGTTTCTGTGAGACCAGATATTTTGTGTGCATATCTGTGTGTGCATGTGTGTGTGTGTGTGTGTGTGTGTGTGTGCGTGTGTGAATCTGTCTTTAATGTGAGTGAAAGTGAGGGCCACTTAGAGACGTTAAATGTGATGTTGGGGGTCGTCGGCCAGCACATGAAAGTTCACCACCATCCGAGGGCCACGGGGTCACGCTAGTCGATAAAAGTGAAAAATGTCATGGGCCTCCCTTACGTTACCATAACATATGGCATTAGCCATGATCAAAGCGTCACACACACATTGCGCAGTCCTTAGCCTGCTCGGTGCTAATTTGGTCAGCTTAGATAGCCGTACATGTTGTTAAGTGATCCATCACAAATGGGCTGAAATTTATGACAAATTGTAATTTGGTTAATAAGCCACATTGGTTTTTGATTTGGGGGACAGAGCATAGATGATTGTTTGTCACTTACCTCATAGACACTGATGTGGGATGTTGGATTCAAGAAAATGTTTTGTTATTCCCGCAAATTTATTTGCTGGTATTTTAAAAACTTTTTATGGAGAAAGAATAAAGACTTTAAGGGGATGAAAATACATTTTATTCTATTAGCTAATGATGCAGCAACACTGTTATTTCCTTGGAGCCTTATTTTAATCCTCCTCAAAGCCTAAAAGTTGCTGTTTATGACTGTTTCCTTATGGGATGCCAAGGTTGCACAAGGGTTCAGAATGGCTGACACAAATAATAACATATGTACTGTAGTTTTCTTCAAAACAACAGTTTCACTATTTTTCGCAGCAACATTTTTCTTTAAAAAATATACAAAAAATTGACTCGATGTTTTTTGATTTGGTCGATTTTCATTGATATATGGAATTGTTATATACCTAAAGGAAACCTGTGTGTGCATATGAACGCATGTGCCGTACATGCTCTTGTAAGCATGTGTGTGTCAGTCTAACATCAGTCGGTTCAGTGCAGCCAGCGCTGCCGTTAGAGGAGCAGACAAAGCAGTCGTCTTCCTAACCCCTCACCACCACAATGTGATGCTCCATTGCCACAGACCGCAGGAGGCTCCCCCAGACATGAAGCTCTGCCGCACACACACACAAACACACACTCAGATACACACACACATACACACAAACACACAGTCATATGTACGCACAAAATGCACACAAGCAGCAGTCTTTCCTCTATTCCTCTTCCAAGAGCAAAACACTTTCAAGCTAACGTCTTCACTCCAGTAAGCACACATGTACACACACACACACCCACACGCACACACACACATGCACCCATATTCCTTTTCATGCATAATGCCCTGTGAACATCTCAGACACTTCATAAGCCTGACACAAATGCCTCCGAATGGCTGACATGCACATGTACACAGTGACCTATCCACACTTGGTTCCTGCTGCAGGCATGTTGTACGGTCACAGCAGCAGAGAGATCCAATAGACACCACTGCCATCTGCTGGTCACTGAGGGCAAACCATCTCAGTGAGCGGTCTAAATATTTAAAGTAATAATATATTTCTGTTTTGTTTAATTGAGATGAACACTCTGAAGATCAAAATTAAATTTAACTATAAAATCAACACTGATGTTTGAGTAAAACTGTAAATTAGTCATCCTGTAACTGGTGTAAATAGTTCTCAGGTGCTCAGGATTTAAATACATACACATCAAAATGTGAACTTTTTCTATAATCTACATTTATCATAAACATACATGCACAGTCATGCCCAATGAAATACTTCATTATCGAATCTGCTAATCAAATTTAAAATCCTATTTGTTCATTTGGTGTCCTTTTTTTAAGTTAAGCTTGTAGAAACTTTTGAGCAGCGCAGAACATTTAATAACTAAAAAGAAAAAATAAAATAAAATTAGATTTAACATTGAGGATTTTTGCAGCTATATTACCCTTTTACTTTTTAGTTAAATTAATACCTGATTGCTTTGCACACTCTTTCATGCCGATAAAAAAAGAGTAAGAAAATTAAAAAAATTAATCTTTTTTGCAAACTTTGAAGAGGATCTACTCTCAAACACAAACACACACAAAAAGACACAGACAGACACAGACAGACACACACACTCACCTTGTCCACACTTGTCTAGATAGTTGATATTTTCCTTAGTGCCTGAGCTTGAGTCTCATACAGGTATAAGATTGTAATCAGATGTGGCACTAATTCAAACCAAATGGCAGGTAAAGGTTTAAAAGGTTAACTGATACAACTATATATCAGCTTTACTGATCTTCTCTCAGCAAAATCCAACATCGTGCTTTAATCCACAGGCCTGTAAGTCATGTGTTTGCTTTTAGTGACAGTGAGGATGTTAACAAGTTAACTAATGAAATGTTAGACGTTTAGGCTGCTGATCCACTGGTAGGCCTACATGGTTGCAAAGTAAGCAGAGAAGCCAGATGTAGAAATAAGTTCCTGTATTAGTACACATTTGTTTGTTGTTGTTCTTGATTTTTTTAATTATTATATCTAATATTTACAAAATACCTGCATTCAGAAGAATTTTTTCATCAAATTTGATTAATTCCTGTAGGACGGCTAGGAGAAATTTCCCTTTTTTTGTTTCAGGCTACCCCTGGGAGACAGCAGTATGGGCATTACACTCTCCTTTCGTAAAGCTCTTGATCTAGTTAGCACATTAGCATGTTGCTTTAGAAAAGAGTGGAAGAAAGATACACCATATTTTTTATGCAATTTTTCATTTTTAAATTGGTATTAAAGATCAGGGAATGTATATTTGTATCTAGAGATGAATAACTGTAATATTATGATGAAGAAGCAAAGTAAACTGTTTTAGTAATGTTCAGTAACCTAGGTTGTATTTAGTCCTACGGCAAACAGATTCTGTTCTTCAGCAATTTTGTTGTTTGTTAGTTGCGTAAACATAAAGCCCTCAGAACTACCTCATGATGTTTTGTCTTCATAGTAACAAACTAACAGCATAAATAGCTCAGTAGCAAGAGAAACCTAAACTGTCTCGTTAAAACCTGGTTGCTCTGCAGTCTGGCAGTACAGTACGATCCACCGCTGCACCTCAGGAACACAGAGCAGCTTCTGTCCTCAAACTGAGACTCTTCAGATCATCCTCTGCACTCTGCCATAATAAAAAGGTTTAATACTTGGAATCGGACCCAGTGACAGACAGTTGTAGAAAGAACCATCTTCTCGCTGAAGGATTCATTTGCTTCTGTAGGTCAGATTTGGGCATCAGTATTTAATTAAGAATGTTTCAAAATCAGTTAAAAGTTGCTCTTAGTACATTTGAGTCTTCCCTTGTAATCTGTAGTATTTTTTTTTATCACAGTATGGATGGATTAGATTGTTTTATTGATTTGAAACATTGCTGACACCATCTTCATGTGTGACTTGTCTCTAGTTGGCTTTTTTTATTAAGGTTAACAGTGGCTTTGATTTTTGGGGGAAAAAGTCTTATATTAGTGACCCCATGTTGAGTTCAGTGTCATGTTACGGAATTAAAGAGAGAAGCTGCTCTAGAAAACTCTAAATAGTTTGGCCATGTCAGCAGGAAAACCACGTCTTTTTTCAGAAGTACTTAAAACTACTGCAGTGTATCCCAAGTAGTATTATATATCACAGACATTTATTGTGAGAAATGAATTTTATTGGAAACTATTTTTCTTGTGTTACATTGCTCTGGAGCCGGTGTGATGTTTTTGGGATAACCGAATCATCCAGCATTTAAACATGATTCATGTGCTGAGTGTTGTTGTCCTGTGTGCCTCTTTCTGGGCTGAACTTGACCTGTGACAGTAAAGCAGATGGTGTCGTAAAAAGACAAGACCCCCTCCCTGACACTGATGAACTCCCCACTCTAATTCAGGATGCTGCCCCACTGATGCTCACTAGACGTGCATGATGAACGCAAGGCTGTGCAGAGTTGCATAATCTAAGTTTGCACATTTATTTGTTTTGCTGTCATTCAGCTCAACATTTTTACTCAATGACCTTAAGTTTGGATGCATCATCTGTCTGCAATCAATCTGTCTACATTTAGTAAAAAGTAAATGATATCTGATGATGTCCAGACCCCCTGTAAGTGTGCCTGCAGACGAGGCAGGCGGACAGAGAAGTAAGGCTGATTTTGTTTTGTCGCCCTGACAGCTTGAACCAAAACAAAATCAAACAAACTTCATGAGTTCGACCGTAATTCTCTCTCTTTTCTTTTTCTTTTTCTCTCTCTTTCTTTTTTTCCTCTATAGTGCAGAAACATCTGGATCCAGTGAAGGCAGTCAGGGGTTGAAGGTTTTAAAGATGAGGACAGGCAGAGGGTGACAAGTGCTTGAAAGGGAGAGTGAGGGAGACTGTAGAAAAACCTGCATATGCATATTTACATATGAAACCACAAAAAATATAAAACAAACTTCCTCTGAGCTGGAATAATGAACAACCAACTACATTCTTTATTTAATTTAACTTTTATTGCAGGATTGAATTTCCTTCACCTTGTAATGCCACAGTCATTCTATGTGTCAGCACTGATGGGTGATGTAACATATGTGACTGTTTGAATTTTTTGCATTTAACTCCCACTAATAATCATTTTGTTTTTTGTGTTTTCCTAGCAGAGTTTACCACACCAAGGGCCATTTTAACAGGCCATGACTGTGAGGTGACATGTGCAAGTGTGTGTGCTGAGTTGGGACTTGTCATCAGCGGCTGCAAAGGTGAGACTGTCTATCTGTCTGTCTGTCTATCAGTTTATCCAAAATAACATCTATACTTGATGCTGATTGTAAGTAAAAGACTCACCTGATAAGAGTCAACTCATAATGTGTCTTTGTTTAAGCAGAGGGTCCTTGTCTGATCCATTCCATGAATGGGGACCTTCTGCGGACCCTGGAGGGTCCAGAGGGCTGCCTGCGACCCCGTCTCATCCAGTCGTCCACTGAGGGAAACTGCATGATCTACTACGACAAAGGACAGTTCTGTCTCTTCAGTGTCAATGGCAAACTGCTGGGACACATGGAGGTGGAGGACAGCATCAAGGTGAGGAGACGTGCGTGTGAAAGTGCACGCGCACATGTGTGTCTGCACCACATCAGTGCACAAAGACCTCTCACTGATTAAAGGCTTTCTAACGGTTTGAGATTTGAGTAAGGTAGAAAGCCGACATGCCTCAAGGGGAGGAAACTGTGGCTTCACATCTCTTTTTATTCCCTTTCACACGCATACACTAAAGGAAATGGTCCTTTTGATCCACAGCCCAGTTGTCAGGTCAAATTGCGATGGTAGAGAACATTCCAGAGGAGTGGTCAGCTCTGGACACCAGTACCATTAACTACCCTCCAGCGCAAGACGACACATTCCCCATTTCCCACATTTCCTCCCTCGTGGTTAGAACGTCACAAGATAGCGGCTACTGCCTTTACTTTCCCGACCCTTTGTTTCCGGTTTGGCCTGGGAAATGTAAGCTAGCTCTGACAGACAGCCACACGCCTGTTTCCTATTAAGAAACCTCTTGGCCCAGCCTCGTAACCCGACAACCAGCCTGCTCCTTCACAAAGCCTCAGATATAACTCGTAGAAGACATGATTAATGAGCACACGCGGACAAATGCTGATTGATCGCATTAGCATCACTGGGAAAGGTGCATTTGTTCGGCGTGTAGGTTGCAGCATACTTTATTGTGTCTTTAAGAGAAACTAATGATGCTTTTTAGATGCTTGTAGAGTTTCATTCTTTTTCCCAGAGTTCCTTCTAAAGCGGTGAGAGGCTGTAACCTGGGAACAGCGTGGGCCACTGCCAGCCTTGTCAGCTCTCCTCCGCTGTTGTAAATTCCAGCCACGTCAGATGGCATTAGGAAAATCCTAACATCTTGGAGAGAGGCTGTGAGAGTCTCACAAACTGCCCTCACCCCTCCCCACCCTCACCTCCCACCCCTCCACCCAGCTCCACCCCCCTGGTCTGAGACTCCAACTGTATTTAGTGCACTCATGTACATACCAGAATCAATCTTTGGAGCCCTCGGAGCCTCTGCACGGTATGACTCCAGGATAAATAAGTGTTTGTCCTGGCCTGGAGTATCCACTTAGAAAGAGAGAAGAAGACGGAGAAAGCGAGGGAATGTTTGCACTGTGAATTTATAAGGGTCTGGAGTCAGAGGTTAGATGACAGGCTAACAGTCGGCATCCTAGTCTAATAGCAGAATCGAGTGACAGAAGCCATACTGAATGGATTACAGTCTTTTAAGTACTAGTATAACTCAGGCAGTGTAACCATTCCAGCAGTTTTTTCACTGCTTTGGTCCGTGTAACAGGGGGATTAACAGCACCATAAATTAAACTTTTTACCTTCCCCAGCCTCAAAATCCACCCACTGTTCCCCGAAAGAAGTAGGAAATATGGGCATTAAAAGTGCATGTGTTTCTGCTGGAGTCATTTTTTAGTCATCTGAGCCCGGGTAGCCATCTCAGCTCCCACAGAGCCATCGGCCATCTTGTTTGACCGCCCAGTGGCAAAGAGCTGATTTATAATGTCTGTCTGCAGCCTCCTACCTGGCCCGGCTGACATGTCTGCCAGCTCTCCGGCCTCCTGCTGGGCTTCAGTAAGGTCACGGCCTCCATTCTTAGATACACAGTTACATTAATACAGAGCAGTAGATGAAAAATAGTTCTTCTGTTCTTTCTTATTTTTATTTTAAACTATATTATTCCTCGGTGCAGAGTTCTTCTCAGAAGCGAAGCTATGACTGTTCATTGAATCCATTTGTCAAATTTTAAGATGCACTGGTGAATAATCACCATCCCGCTAAGAATTATCATCCAAATCTGCAGCCTGTAGCTCTGTGGAGCAGTTTAGTGTCTTTTACTTCGTTGTTTTGTTCTTGTGGACGACAGCTTTAGTGCTTTTCTTTACAGCTGTCATCATCCTTGTTTCTAGCTGCATCAGGCAGTTGTTTTCAGCAAAATAAAACTTTAATAACTCCTCTGCACACTGCTTGCCCAGCAGCGAAGCTAACAGCTAGCTAACACATTAAGGCACAGCTATGGAGCTTTTCCTGTAGGAGCTGGTTGTGAGCAAAGCTGAGCTAAGGGGAGCATGACTTGCATTTTTTATGGGGTGGGGGAATAACAGGGGAGGGAACTAATACTGACCCTACATTTACTAGTAGATTCATCAATTAGTTGTCAACTTATTCAGTAATTGTCTTGTTTTTTTGAAGATAAGTCGAATAAATCCAAATTCATGCTAACGTTGTGTCTCAATCTAAACTAACACGTTCACTGTGACAGCTTTAAATCTGATCATCGTCTTTGTTGTGTTTTCGCCTCTTCTGCTTCCTCCCACTGGTTTAAAATCCAATCAGTATTTTTTAGTTTTTTTGACAGGCATACTGAGTCATGATTTTTTTTCCCACATTCTCATTTGCACTAAACTCCGGCTCAAGTGCATCGTGACTGACTGAACTAAGAACCGTTTTTATCGTTGCTGTCAGTTTAACTCTGACTGTTGATACATAAGACAACAACTGTTCACTCCAAACAGACACACTCCACACAAATCAAACCAGCTCCACTCCGTCATGCTTCATTCCCAGCCTTCCTGGCTGATGATCTAACGTGGCAATCAGGCTGGATTGATTCTCGAGGCCCCTAGCCAGCATGCAGCACACCAGCGCATCATTTGGTGCCCATTTTGTATCTATCTGTCTATGTGTGCAACCTTTCGTGCAAGCTTTGTGCCCATCTTGAGTGCGTGAGCGATGAGAATGAGAAACAGAGCTCATTTAATTCAGTGTGGTAGGAAATTCCATGAGTCTTCTATACAAAACATTTTCTTAATTTAGCCTGCACTCTTTCACCATCCGTCCACTACACACTGCTCTTGAAGGGTAATTTATGTTTTCCTCACCAAGTCAACGTCCTGAAAATGACTTGTTCCAACTCCAGAATTGAAGTTTGAGTTTCATTTTTCCATTCGATATGAGCCTGATTCAACACACATGCTGCTGATGATTGAAGTGTGTCTTGATGGATAACTGCAGAGCGGCTGCAGCTGAAAGACGGCCGACCTCTGCGTCATAAAACCACAAACGAGAAAAGCTCTAAATTAGTGTCATTGCCTGCTTTTAGAACTCGCATTCTGCCTCGTCATTTTATCAGCTGCAGTTACTCGCTGATTGATGCTCCTGACTGTTTCAGTTTTATCTTCCACTATGCACTGCGCCCATAATGGACTCCAACACACGACCTGATTTGTGTATGTCTGATTCCCGTGGGACCCATTCAGCTGTTACAGTTTGCAGGAAAAGCAGATGAGATGAGTAAATCTCCGAGCCTCGCTGTGGGGAGCCATCTTTGTAGCAAGTCTGCGTCTGTGTACAGAAAGCCCCTCAGGATAGCAGGACTGACCTGGGATCTTCTGTCGGATCACATGACCTCGCAGTATGAGCTTTACTTGACACAGGAGATAAACTGGTCCCAGATCACCAGTCCCATTCGGAGGCTATTTATGCATGTTGTTCCAGGTTGAATAGCTTTGCCACAAGGCCTCTAGCATTGTACAGTAAGCTCAAACTTTGGAAATCTATCTGGTTTCTGACCTGTTAATGTAAATGCTGTAATGACATGAACATCCCAAAACCAAGGAGTGATCAGCTGATTCTCAAGCTCATTAAATAAGTTTATAATGAATTCATTTTCTTTTTCTCCTCACCAGGCCATGCTTCTCAGTCGAGATGGCCAGTATCTGCTGACAGGAGGTGATGGAGGTGTAATTTCCGTCTGGCAGGTCCACAACCTCAAGCAGCTGTTCACCTACCCAGGCTGTGACGCAGGAATCCGTTCTATGGCCATGTCACATGACCAAAGGTATCAAATACACACACACACACACACAAAATGTACAGCCCAACCATCAGTGGCCTATAGAGGTCAGAGAGTGTGGAAAATTTGATCCTTTAAATTTGTATTTTAAGTATCTTTACTGCAGCATGTGCAGAGCAGCACATTTTACCAATAAATATTAATACATTAGTTTACAGTGTTAGGCAAATTATTTCATGAAACACCATCCTGCAGTTTTGTAATACTTGCTTACCAGCTCATATACGTTGACCTGGATACTGTCCACACAAAAACCCGATTTATTGGTCCCTAAAATTTCTATAAATTCTATTATAAAAATTAAATAAAAAATTCCATTAAATGTCTATAAGTATTGATAGAAGAAATATAAAGTAAAAGTAGCAAAGTAAATAGAGTAAAATTTTCAGTTGAATTCTTGCTGTGAAATAAATTAATCGCAGCAGTTCTTCACAGTAAAAGCCCTGCAGCAAAATGTACTTTTTAATTTGTTTTTTATAACTGAAACGATTAGTCAAGTAATTGATTATTCCATCATTAGAAAATTAGTAAACATTTTAATATTAAATTGTTTAGCAAACGTACAAAAAACTTTTTTAATTCACTGGCTTGTTTTTAGAAATTAGAGGACTTGTTTTTATGTTGAATGTAAATTTAAAACATTTCTCATTTAAGTTGTTGGTTGATTAAAAATGGCAGAAATTGTGAAAGTCATTCTCCCACTTCTGTGACATTTTAACACAAATGAATATAATAAAAATATTAAAAGAGCACTTTAAAGAGGGGCATATTAGTGTATGGCTCAACGTCTGTCTCTCATAGCAGTTAGATCAACATGGAAAATGTTCTTAAAGGGGCCTGAAAAAGACCTTGATAATTATCAATAAAAACGACTGAGAATGCTACTGAGACATTAAGATGTAAACAGTATTTTAATGTGGTATTTCTTTGAGGTAAAACAGGTTAGAATAACCTGTAACCAAGTGAAATGTTGATCTTTTGATAAACTGTAGATGATGATTAATAGAGAGAAGAGAAAAGGAAAAAGAAAAAAAACACAGTTCATCTCTCTGTTTTACAGGTATTAAATGCTCAAGTAAAAGCTCTTGAGTTTGTTAAATTAAATGCACTCTGTTACCCTCCAACTCTGTATGGAAAAACATTTACATTAGTTTCACCTGTTGCACAGGTTTTGTATTAAAGATGCCTCAAATTAATTCATAGTTAAAATAAAAAAATGCTAAGTAGACAAACAAAAACCTCACCATGGTCCGTCCAAACCCTTCAGGTGCATCATAACTGGCATGGCATCAGGAAGCATCGTGCTCTTCTACAACGACTTCAACAGATGGCACCATGAGTACCAGACCAGGTACTGAGCTGACAACGGCAGCAACTCGACTGACACCGTTGGATACTGTTTCAAGTGTGAACTCTTATCAAAAGCACTATTCTGTCTATATCATGATATCCTGAATGTATCTCAATGAAAGCAGAAAAAAAAAATCTGTCCTGTTGTAGTAAAAACTATTTTTAAAGAAGGGCATTGCTATATTTTGTAGATCAGATAGAAAATTTTTCGTATAAATCACAGGGTGGGGGTTATGTTACTGTTCGGTTAAAAAACAAATCTATTTTTAGCTGTAAGAGTCTATTTTCATCTCCTCTGGAAAAGAAAAGTGGGATTTATGGGGAGCTGGTGAGAACTTTTTCTCTTGACTTTAAAATCCAAATATTTGTGTACTTTAGGGTGAGTGATTCCTTTTTTTCTCTAGGTGTGTATGTGGGGAATTATTATTATTAAACTATCATTCACAGCTTTTGCCATTTTGGCACCGCAGCCGGTAGATATGATATGTTTTAATAAATGTATTAAACAGAAGGATTAACTAAGAGGGAATATACATATATAAATATCTATATATTCTGTTGAATTGTTGTCCTCCATATTTAAAATTTCCATTCCCCCTGTATCTGTGCTTGCTAAGAGATTGTTTCAGTGCATGGCTTAATACTCACATCAAAACACATCAGCAAACACCTATTACATTTTCATTTACTACATAAATCATTAAAAACTGCCCGATCCCATCAAGTGATGTTAAAAATGAGCTTCAGAAGAGGAGGATGTCAAAGATTTTGCTAGTTTTACATTTACATTTCTTTCCTGAATGACTGATCAAGCAAACAGTGAATCATTTTTTCCGGAAATAGAACTCATACTTAAGGTCTATGATGAAATAGCAGAGTGTATGAAATCATATATTTGTTTCCAATAACTACATTAAAATAACATATCATCTTACCTTGTACCAATGCCAGCTTAGCATCTCTAAAGTCTTCTTTGAGTCCTGTCTCCAAAGCAGCTACCAGCAGAGTGAGATGTGCAATGAAAGGAAGATTTAACTCTCTTACGGTCTGAAATATTTTTTTTTTTTCGTCACAGAATGAGTGATTATATCAAGATGTGATCTAGCACTAAGACGGATATGAGCCCTGTTCCTTTGTTCCTCAGTAAAATAAACGTCCACTTGTATCTTTAATTTTGAGGAAACATTCCTTTAAAGTTTGCGCTTTGATGTGGTTTAAAATCTACAGTTATGAGAATCATTGTAATCTACAAACCAATATGTTTTGCAATTATTTTGGAGTGTTTTGTGTGCTGAGTTCTGACAATAAAATTGAATTTTATAACTTGAATTGTCCTTAGTATAATTCTGTTTTTTACTCAGAAACAAGACTGCACAGCACCCTCTAGTGGCCAAAATCTGTAAACACACAAATCACACAGACGGCTGTTTGAAGTCTCTATTGCATTTTTATTTTTCGCTGTACTTCTGTTTCAAAACAGTAAGACTTTAAAGCAGCCACTCTATGTCTAATAAAAACCATCACACCAGTTTGACATTGACATGATTTTCCTGCTTTAAACTGTCTTTTCATACAAATTTCCCTTTATAAACTACTTATGAAAATCTACTTTAACAACATAAACATAAAGGGAAGCTAAATGACATTTTGTACCAGCTTGACTTTGTGTGTGCCTGTGTGTGTGTGTAAGAGTATAACCTTACAGGGAGGCAGGAAATGGGGGAAGGAGTGTGAACGCAGCTTAAAGTCCTGAAGAGGCAAAGAGGCATGTTGGAGCACTGAAGGAGTTAGCCCTACTAACACCAGCCGGGATAAAAGCTGAGGAGCTTAAAACGGGTACAACACAAAAGCAAATACTGCTAACTTCATTTTTAAAGATGCAAAACTTGGAACCCCATTTTCAGCCAAGCTGGTTTGGATAAAGGCATCATTAAGCTATTAGCTGTTAAGCTAGTGGTCAGGCACAAACCCATCACCTTGACACCACAATCATTCATATAAATCCAACAGATCCTGAACCTTTGTGTGGATATTTTAAATAAATGTTATTGACTTTTGTCATGCAACCCATGATGAATCTTAGCTGGTGAGTGTGTGTGTGTGTGCTTTCTGTGCTGTACTGTTAATGCAGCAGAAAGCTGTTCAGTTTTTAAAATCAGTCGTCATTAAAAACAAACAATGCAATCTGGTTTCACGTCCGTCAGATCTGCTTTCTCTATTTCTATATACAGCAGTTATGACTTAGAGGGCTGTAACTGTTCAGTCACATGTAGGCAAAAACGAAGCTTCAAGTTTCAGGTGGACAACTAAGGGTCTTCACACTATTTACAGTCATGACATTCACATCAAATAATACAAACGGTATGTGAATGAATGTTTCAACATGTCTGTCAGTTACAGTGGGTTCACAAAATAATCCACCAAACTTAAGAATCACAAACAGGAGATTCCGGGCTCTGTGCTTTGGCATCCTCTACACCCCCCAAACCAACATCCAGAGCTATCTATGTGGGATCACATTTGAGGAATTTTTGTTTTAGTTCTCTATGTTTCGTAAATGTATTTCTGAAATCACTTACTCTTATAAAACAGAGGAGGATGGAAGTTTTTTTCCTTGTAATAGCACTGAAAAATTTGGCAGATCTTACCATGAACAGTCATAATGGAACCTTGGAAAACTGAATCAATAATATAAAATGAACATGCAGATGCAATGCTGTTAAATTTTCAAATCAAAATTATTAAAATGTCTGCAAACAAAAATCCATTCCTATACATTTCCTTTATAGTAGTGGCAACAGAAATCTACACCAATTCTATATATTTTTTTTTTTTAGATGTTTGCAGTTTGTCTTTGAATTAAACTATTTTACATCTTAAGGCCCCTAAACATTTATTGTAAATATATAAAATGCCTTTAATCTTTGGTTGAAATAGCAACCAAAAAGATCAGGACCGCTGCACTGGACGCAGCTGAGAGAATATTTCTTTTCAAACTGAATGTGAGCAGCTATTTGTGTCAGCTTTCTGATTAATAAATCTGTCACTGTGCATGAATAAGCACAATATCCACCTGAAAATACTTTCATTACCTCACTCATTATTGGCCACTTGATACTTTGGTAGCTGTTACCTTTATTTTGGTAACCCACTGTCACTGTATGTAGTAACACTACTAAGTTTCATAATAAATTTGCAATAACCATCAAGACGGCTGTGGTCAGAGGAAATACTGACAATGGTTACATAGTAGTTGGATTACACTACAGGTAGCTAGGCTAGCAAGTTCAGGTGCTTGAGATATGCTGAAATACTTGTAATATGGACATACTGTCTCTGCTAAAGCAATAGGGGTTCACAATGGCGTTTGTGTGTGATGGATAACTATTTACAAAAGAGCCACGTGTAGTCAAAATGGGATAATAAATAAACAAAAAAACCTGTAGAAATGCACGACTTCCAAACCACTCAGGACAGTGATACACTCGTTCCCTTTCTCTACATCCTCTATTAATAAATACAAACATATATACAACCGACAAACTCTTAGAAAATCCTTGTATCCTCTGTTTCGGAAAATAAGAATGAGAGAAAAATATGGACACAGCAGTCATTGGCTCAGTTAACAGCTACTTGAAATGCTCAAGGTGGAGTTTCAGTCTCATCCCATGTTTTCACACACACACACATACATACATGTAAAGAGAGGAAATGAGTGGATGAAGAATTGATCTGCCCTTTTAAATCTTCTCCAGGAGCTCTTCTCCAGGAAGAGGACTGGGAGAGAGAGGGCCAGTGGGAGAAGGTGGGGTTGTGGATCTGGGAGGTGTGGAAGGAGGGGAGGGGAACAGGTTTGGGTGGATGGGAGAGGGGGAGGAAGGTTCTCGTTCTGTTGGGGAAGAGAGAGGGAAGAATACAACAGGCTGGATGGGGGAGACTGGGGACGGGGAGGCGTGTTTGGTGGGAGAGGAAGATGGTGATTTTACCTCTTTGATAGGGGAGGGGGGAGAAGCTGATTTAGTGGGTGAAGCTGACGTTGGGCCTGGTTTGGTTGGAGATGATGGGGAAGGACAGGAAACAGGTGTAGGAGCAGTTGTGCAGGTGAAAAGAACAGGAGGAACAGAGGGTGAGGGAGTTTTTGAGGGTGATGTTTTTACTTCAGGAGGGGCAGAAACAGGTACAGAGGTGGTGGGGGTTTCAGCAGAGGGTGAAGGGGAAGAATGACTGACAGGAGCAGACGGAGGAAAACCAACACCATCAGCTGATGAGCCGGAG
This sequence comes from Acanthurus leucopareius, assembly GCA_029814765.1. Taxonomy (NCBI): domain Eukaryota; kingdom Metazoa; phylum Chordata; class Actinopteri; order Acanthuriformes; family Acanthuridae; genus Acanthurus; species Acanthurus leucopareius. The sequence continues at coordinate 3,983,998 of JAQMCX010000043.1, read as the reverse complement.
CAGGGATCATTAGACATGGGTGCTGCACCAGGCACAGCCGTCCTCGTGGTCTTGGGTGCCTCAGGAAGAGCAGTCTTAGTGGGTGAGGCCGGAGTGAAGGGTTTTGGTTTTTTGCTGCGTGATGCCCTTTTGGTCGGAGAAGCTGGTCCTGGCTTTGTTGGTGAGACTGGTTTGACTGGAGGGGCAGATGGGCCCTTCTTGTCAGCTGATGAAGGTGGATGCGGCACCGTTTGACATCGACTGGTGGCGAGCTGGAGGGTCTCCTTATCTAAAGCTGTGTTCTAGCAAAACAGACAGACAGACCGTTAACTTATGAAGCTCTGAAAAACACAATAACTGTTTCCCAGTCTAGATTAAAATCCAGGAAACTTCAGTCACTTATCATTTAATTATCTTTATCTGTTCTCCTATGATTGACAGTCCAGCTCTTGCACTGAGAAATGGAGACTAAATGTTCCCTTTTTATACCTACAAACATCAAGTGCTCGACCCAGTTTTGTATTCTTTTAATAACTATGAATGAACAACACACATGATGAAACAAAGTAATGAAAATGGACATCAATAACTGAAAAGATGATTGAACAAAGAGACAGTATGCTTTCCACAGTTCACTGACCCCGAGAGAGAGAGAGGCAAATCAGATCATCACTGCTATTCTATGTGCAGAGAAAGGGCAAATGAGCAATTACTGCATTCAACATGTGCATACATGCATGGTGCTCTTGTCTTGTGTAGAGCCAATCGTGTGTTCTTATATGAGACAGAAAACTAGTAAAAGCCATGTTCCTCATTTGCCCTTGTGCTGAAAAACTCAGGCAGCAGAATAGACGAGGCGTAGCGTGAAGTGTTAGTACATACCATTGCCTTGGAGCTAAATCAGAGGGGCGTAATGCAGGGAGAGGGGAGAAGCAAAAAGGGACAGAGACTATTCTTACTCACAGCTTCACAAAATAAAGTCAACACAACAAGCATGATGGCCAGTGCACACTTGTTGTCCCAGCTCAGTGCTTATCTGCTAATTTGGATCATTAATGCAAATGACGCTTTAAATTTAGGAGGACTGAGTTGGAACAAACTTCATATAAGTGAAAAATTATGGCAGAGACACAGTGAGCGTTGAACTGCATTTATGTAACACTTAAAAGAATGCAGTGAAGTATTATTTAGTTTTAAAAGGTGAGGCTAGCGTTGTTCTGGATCTTTATTAATTGTCAACAAATCCATAAAAAGACTAAAACCAGCGATGAGTTGTAGCTGATGCGGCTTGTTTCTCTGTGCTGCGGAGCTCCATTGTGTTTAAACACATCAAGGAGCCACTGGATGACATGTTGATTTATTACAATAAACACAAGAGATGTAGTTTGTTTTGAGTCAGTCCCACATAAACCATCCAGCTGCTGCAAATACTCAGCACTGCACTGGAAATGTTTCATCTGCGGTCGGAAAAAAAAAAAACCCTAAAAATGCACCATGTGCTTCCTTTTGTATATTTATTTTTCACAAAAACAGTACTTTTAAATAAAGTTCTGTGCCTTTTTAAAAAAACTGACTTATGTTTATAGACTTTTAGACTAAGCGGGAAACTAGTGGCTCGAGGTTGAGTCACAAAGAGGGAAGTTTTGGTCCTTTTATTGAATTTGTTGACAATAACAAAAATGTAGAAAAATGTCAGTCTGATCCTTTAAAATGTGCAGGGAATCTTTGATTAACACAGTTAAGCCACAATAGTTTGCATCCTTCTCTGTACTTCGATACTTCAAAGGGTGCCAGCACAGTTCTTAAGTTTCCCACAAGGTGGCACCAGAGTACCATTAATGTGGAACAGTGCTGAGGAAATGTTTGCAGATTTGTGAAACCAGATAAGTTGATTTCAGGGATTTTTTTTGAATGAGGTCATTAACAAACCGCACTGAGTGATGGCAGAGAGGGAGGCAAATGGCATTAGCCTGCATTAGCACTGTAAACATGCTAAATAACAACCATAGAAATATGATTAAACAAACACAGACAATTATTTTCACATCCCCTTAAAGTTTGCGGTTGACACAAGTGGAGTAAAATGAGAGCAGAGGAGCAGAAGGACGAGTATGAAGACAGTTAAGAGGGTGAAATTCAGGACAGGGTGCATGTTTGGAGAGCGTTAGCGAGGTCCACATCAGTCGGTTACTGAGAGAAGTTACTGCAGTTAGCAGCTGGAGAAGAAGGGAAGAAGGTCTTTGACAGAAACAGGAAGGAAGGCAAGGGGAGGAGAGCGAGGAGGGTGGGAGTTGTTGTGGACGGAGGGGAGAAGGGCGAAGGGAAGGGCGATGGCTGGAAAGGAAGAAGGGAGGCAGCAGGGGGGTGGTGGGATATGAAGTGTGTACCCAACTCTCTGCTCCAGGCGTCCCCTGTGGTCCTGGGTCGGGTGTAAGGGAGGGGTGAGGAGAAGGATGGGGGAGGAAGAGGATGGAGAGGAGGAGAAGGAGGAGGGGCCGAGGCCGGGGCCCGCGCTTACATCTCAAACTGTCAAATGAGATTTACAACAAAAAAAAAATGAGGCTCTTTGCAGCAAAGATCAAATCAAAGTTCTCATTAAGACGCTTCCCCTTCCCCCACCTTTTCCTTCTTTCAGTTCTGACAGGCAGACTGAGGAGAGTGGGCTGATGGGTAATGTGACCTGATGAGATGAGGAGTGGTGGAAGTCAAACCGTACAACAGGAAATGATGCAAGTGAGGCTTGGAACAGGCAGAAAGGAAGGATGTGAATACTACAGGAATGACTTCATGTGGCCTGTCCGGTCTCTCAAATCCTGTCTGACATGTTTACAGCAGCACAAGTTGTTTAGAATTTGTCTCTGACATCTTATTGGACGATGATCGAGGTCAAATATTCTTGGTCTGGTGATTAAGGGGGCATTAGATTCATGTAAAGTGAATGAGACCAAACTCAATCTTCTGTATTTGGGTCAAACATTCACCAGAATGCAGGAAACGGCTGGAAAAGGGCCCAACATGTTCAAGCTGCTTCATACACCTTGTAATCTACTATTAAACTCATTTAAACACCTGAATATTACAGATTTAAGAGATCACTGAGAGCTAACAAGCTCACAAAGGCCATAAGATTATTCTTCAAAAATTATGGCAAAAATGAACAGAGAAGTCTGGTAAAAATAGGAATCCAGTGCGCATTTGTTTACTAAATCACAGCTTGTTCACATGCTGGTTTGTGAGTGTCGTTGTTTGCTTACCATGATGACCGACACCCCAGCTGTGGTGTTGTTGTGCTTAGGCGCAGTGTTAAAGTGCGTCTTCAGTTTACCTGTGACCTCCGTCTTCATGTTGTCCCCAATGACTGCATCATCCTACATACACACACACACACACACGCACGCAAACATGCACTGAGATGTGGAGGTGCAAGAAATGTAAAACGCACAGATGCACAAAAGTCACACAGCATGTAGAGGTTGTGTTCACACACACATACACGTGAATACAGACACAAACAGTGCTATGAGTTACCGTGACCCAAGGGTGCGAGAGGATGTCTTGCGCTGTGTATCGAGCCTCGACGTTGACCTGCAGCATCTTTCCGATCAGCTCCTGCAGAAACAAAGATAAAAAGCATCATTGTGGCTTTACTGTGACAACACACACACACACACAAAGAGGAAGGATTGGGCTATGATTCAATATTATTGACTTTTTGTGGGTATTTTAATAAAATCATTGCATCGTGCTTTTGCCTTGTTATTTGAATTAATTATTGTCAAATATGTTGTTAAACTCTCTGCTTTTCAACAGTGAAATACAGTTTATGGCAATACGCTCGAGTTTAAAACCGCAATAATCAACTGTTTTTTTGAAGCAGTACTTCATAACAGGCTCAAAATGAATTAATTTCACATGAATTCAGTTGATATGGCTTATTTCTTAGCAAAAAATTCAGTTTTTGTAACTAGCAGACACGTAGCAACATTAGCATTCATTTCAAATCATGTTTCTAGCCAACAGATGAACATAAGCCCAACAGCAACTTTTTACTACCTTTGTACCTCTTTCAGCTTCTTAAGGGAAGTGTCTCTCCCGCTTTAGCTGCAAAATACTCCGCTATGTTCCCCAGCTGCTCATTAACTGTCTGCTGTTTGATTGTGAGGAGGTAGTGTACAGTGTTTACAGGGTTTTTTTTGTTTGTTTTTTTGCTGAAACAGCTGCTTGCACTGATAAAAGCTGCGAGAGTGAATCGAAACAGTTGCAGGCTATAAAACCTATGCAAAGGGCTGAAAGATGTTAAAAAAGTTGTTCAAATAGAAATATTAATAGGTGCAACTTCAACTTTTTCATGTTTGATCTCACATTCGCTTGCTATATTCATGATATATGCTGAGAACAGAAAATACTTCCTCATTCCATCCATAGGGCCCAGCCTTGAGCCAACATGAACACAATGGAACATAGTAACACTATTGGAGGTATTGTAAGCCACTGACTGTGCAGAGGAAGCTCATTCTTGTGCTCTTGTTCACTCATAAAGTCAATTTCAATCTCTTTTGAATGTACACCTGCACAGCCACACGAGTGCAAGCACTTCCATGCTGTGGTGTCTATAACTGTGCACTTAGCAGTGAGTTTAATTAGCAGTTTAGTCTTTCATGCTGAGAGCAGGCTGTCACCTTAATACGTGACATTAATTTAGAGGGTTGGAGGGGTTTCCATGTCCTTGGGCAGACAGTAGTCATTAATAGAGTGTGAGCAGTGTGTGTGTTTAAACTCTAACATTTGGAGACCTGCAGAAATTAAACCGCTCCTGCATTTAGTTAAATGTTAAATTGTTTCTGACTCTGCGTGTTCGTGTAATCCCCCTGAGAAAATAAATTGAAAGAATATAATGTCATCAAGAGTGACATAACTTAACAAGTGCTGTGTGTGTGTTTGTGTGAGTGTGAGAGTGTGTGTGTGTGTGTGTATGTGTCTGTGTGTGTGTGTGTGTTCAGTCCAAACCTTGGCTGAATCAGTGATGTTGTCCCAGTATGGACTGGGAAAGTCCAGTCGCCCCTGAAGGATCTGGTCAAACAGATCCTCTTGCATGTTGGTCTCACTACACAAAGACACACACACACACACACACATTTAGCTAACACAAAGTGATTGCTCAGCACACACAGCAAAGCTCTACACTGTAAACAAACAGCTGCACTGTGTGTGCTGCAGTTTGTACGATAACAAATAGCTTCACCTGTAAACGATCCTGTGATCAGTGCTTAGGTGCTTATATTTATTTACTACATGAACTGGGGAGGGGTACCTTCTAAATGGAGGGAAGCCACACAGGAGGATGTAGGTGATGACACCTGCAGCCCAGATATCCACTTTCAGACCATACCTGCAGACAGAGAGGAGAGACAGAAGGTCAGTGAAGGATTAACTGCAGCTAAACAGCTTACAGCAAACCAGCTCCACCATTCATCAACTCAGTGTTACAAATATAGTAGATCGCTAAATGGATGTAAAATAACAAAATAAAGTACAATGAATTGACATTTTTTTAAAAAGATAAGGTTTTGAGTCTACTATAATGATGCTGTCACAAACTGCAAAAACGGTTTGTGTTGCTTTATTTGGAAAAATCTCCTTTTCATTTCCATATTGCTGTTTTTTTACTCTGCTATTATCCATCAAACAGATGTTTTAATTTAGAAAAAAATTAAGAGATCACTAAAAACTTAAGGTTTCCCAGGTGAAAATGAAAGACCTAAGTGTTAAAAGCCTCTTATAGAGTATTCTGCTAAAAACAAAAAAACAAAAACAAAAGTGTAGCTCACCCAGACTCTGCAATGATCTCTGGAGCCACATATGTAGGAGTCCCACACACTGTGTACAAGGGTCCTTCCACCACTGTGGCCAAGCCAAAGTCGCCAAGTTTCAACGACTTGGTGCCATCTGGATACTCAAACACCTAAAAGGAAATTGATGCTCAATAAAATCCCACAAAGCAGCTGGATTAGCGGGTCAGAGATTTGTGTGGGTGTAAATAAATACCAGCAGGTTCTCCGGTTTGATGTCTCTGTGGACGATGTTGAGGCTGTGCAGGTACTTCAGAGCTCCAGCGAGATTGTACACCATGATGGTGGCGTCCCTCTCTGTGTATTTGGCCGAGGAGGTGATGGCATCGAATAAATCTCCTCCCTGCACCAGAGAGGTGAGACATCAAACCTTACAGACAAACGACAGCTGTGCTTTTATATTGCCTTCCTTAAAGCCTCTGCTGTACCTTGACGAGCTCCATAACCAGGTAGAGTTCGGAGGAAGTGTCCACCTCCTCTATCAACATGATGATGTTGGGGTGTTTCACCTTCCGCAGCACTGCTACCTCATTCTCTATGAGGTGCTCCTGGACACACACCAAGACAAACGCTCCCTGTGAGTACGTCACCGTGTCCTCTGATACACAGCTTTTACACACTGAGCCATTATGATGATAAAAAGACGTTGCACTGTTGATTGAATCTGAATTGGTGTCAAGAGTGTGTAAAGCAGCGTGGGTCATTGTCTGTGTGTGTGAGCGAGTGAAGATAATTTGAGTTAGGTGATGAATTAAACATTACAGACCTAATCTACCCATGTGGGATAAGAGGATCAGAGACACACATGTGACTCTGTGGTGTGTGTGTGTGTGTGTGTGTGTGTGTGTGTGTGTGTGGATGTTATTAATGTACGACCAACATATGACCCTTCTTTATGAGTGTATGCAGGGGTTTAAAGGCAATACGTATATAAAGATGAAGAGAGGAAATGGGAGGAGGAAATCAAAAAAAGATAGTGAGACCTTTCCGCTGCACTTGGCCTTGTCGATGATCTTCAGTGCAAACTCTTTTCCTGTGGACCTGAACAGGAACAGAGCAATTAGAGCCAACAATAAAAACAGCACTGACGCAGCAGCAGTGTCTGTAATTTAAATCAAGTGCTCACAGAGGGCTGCAGTTACGGAGAGGAGGAGCACCGTCACAGAGTTATTGGAAACAGTATGTCAGCTGCACTAGCTGGGTTTCTACATTGAGCAGAACGAGGCAGCGAGAATCCGAGAACACACACTTAAAGAGTAACCAAACACCAGGATGAACCAAAGATTCACTGCCGTCTCGGGTTCAAAGCCTGCTTTAAGTGAGCTCTGCTGCATCTGTAACTACATCCAGCAGTGATGTCATGGAGACTGACATGCTCTGGTGTGCAAATAACAAGTTAAACTGCTGGGGGTCAGAAAATAAGAATTTAAGTTACTCTGACCAGTGTTGATGCTCTCAGTTTTTATAATAGTTTCTATTTGCAAAATGTACAGGGGCTTCACCTCAAATGTATTTAGGGGGATTTTAACCACTAGTGGCGCTGTAGAGCAAATCTGTAATGAACAGGTCCTTCTTTTTTTGTGTTTCCTGTTTATTAACATGCACCTGAGGACACACCTGTGCCCGCACAAGCATTCCTGTTGATTTTTTTTAATCATGTTGCTGATAAAACATTATTGTAATGAACCAGCAATGAGCAGGTAAGAAGACTTTTAGCCAGTGTAGGCAGACATAAGAATTTAAATAATGCAGATTTAAAAATAATTAATAAATCAGAGTATTGAGATTCATTCTTGACCTTTGGAAGCGGTAAATCTACCAACTTCACCTTGTGCTTTTGATTCAAAACCATGAGATGAGACTGAAAACTCAGATATAGTTAGTAAACACATTTACAAAATTGGCTTTAAAATTGTTTCTGCTGAGGAGGAAAATGAATTAAACATGTTTCTCAGTCCTAAAGACACACACACACACAATGCATTTTGTTGTGAAATACTGACTGTAAACAAAACTGTCTGTGTTTACACGATATTCTACAGGGACCCTTTGAGCACTTTCCAGGAAGATGCATCGGCTTATGAGAACACACACTCACACACACACTAACAATCACACTCACACACACACTCTTGACAAGCCTCCTCTCATCATCATCTCCTCCGTCTGTCTGAGCAGTGTGTTGACTCAGAGATTAAAAGGCTAATGAAGTGAATTCACCACTGGGTTCAATCCACGGGATATTTCTGTCTCCACAATGCCTGTCATCAGGACCCGAAAACCCTGATGGAGCAGTTACCCTACGTGATGCGCGTCTCATTAAGCTGCACGACATGAGGCGCTGCTGTGCGATCAGCGCAGACAGCTGCCAACTGGGCATTAAACAATCCCCATCCCAACTGAATGTGTTTCACATACCTTTCCACACACTCTTTGACCACAGCAAAGTTGCCATCTCCAATGACCTTGCCAACTTTGTATTTTTCCAAGATGGTGGAGGCAGGCGTGCAGCGGTTCCCGTTAACTGGGCGAGGAGAGACGGAGGTTACAGCAGGCAACAGACAAGCTATGCTGATAAACAAAACTACTAAAGCAGCTCTGGCAGAAACTCAACCAGGTCTCAGACTGAATTAAAGGACCACACGCTGTGCTACAAAATAACACACAGGCACCAAGACGCACAGTGATCAGTTAATATTGTTCCTACACACACATTCACACACACACAGCCCTGAAATCATTTAGTTAAGTGTCTGCTCACACAGCACATCCTCCACACGAGGCCGACTCTTTGCCACTTTTGTTAAGTAAGCAAATTCTGAAATGTGCCCTGATGGGAAAAGACGAGGACAATTTCAATGTGATAGTCAATGTCATTTTCACATGCTGGAGGGTGACAGAGTCCATGCAACAGTGCTGTTTTAGTCAGCAGATCATGTGAATGACTCAGACAAAAAAAGAGGAGAAGAGAAGGAAGGAGAGGAGCTAGGAGAAGAGGAGAGGGAAAGGCAGGAGAGGAGAGGAGAGGAGGATAAAGAAGAGAAAAAAGAGAGAAAAGGAGGTGAGAAGAGGAGTGAAACAGAGGGAACGTACTCTCTGGACTCAGCTGATTGGTCGGCTCCTGGTGGTTATTCAACGAGCCGTTCACATTTGGTGACGAGACATGATGTGACGGAGGGATCTGCAGGATGCAAACACAAACAAAAATAGAGATGAGCGCCTGGCCTAAAACAAAACCCACAGACAAATCACCATGGCAACCTGAGGCTTTAAAAGTGACCACAGAACCCACCGCACATGGAGGAAACACTGACGGTTCATTATGGTTGTTTAATGTAGCAAATAAGAAAAAAGACTTCACTCTTGAGGAAGAAAAAAAACTAGTGAGTCTTTACAGTACAGGAAGATCATCTATAAAACATGCTGCTCACAAACTTAACACATCTTGTGAACAGTACAGACTGTACTTTAATGCTAAATAATCATAATTATTATATATAATATTGTATTATTATATTTTCATAATTATAACATTATAATAAGTTAAATAATTCTGAAATTTTGTAAGAATAGTGAACCGGGTCTAAATTAAGCTCACCCTTCAAACTGTGCAAGGTGTCATAGCTACAGGAAGAGATCTCCTCCTCCACATCCACTCATCATCACTGCACATAAAACCGTTCAGGCTCCTAATGAATGATTGATTTGTTAAGAGCGCCATTTCTGCAGAGCACAGCTTTTTTTTTTTTGGGGCTATATTTATGACATGTCAACCATAAATGCATGACGCCAGCATTAGAATCAGAGCACTGATCTTTTCCATTTCGTACAGTGGTGTTCTGTACCTTACTGTCCAATAATGTACATCACCTCACAGTAAGGATCTATTATTTAGTCTGAAACTAAAACCCTCCAGACCGAAATAGAAGTGGGACAACTTCATGGTCTCTTTCACAACAAGATACATGAAAAAGCTTTTCCTTACTGATAAATAACTTCTTTATGTGGCTTTAGTTTGTCTGACCACTTCCATGTTCCTGTTTTAGTGAGGCTGAATGACAGAGAGGCTGAGCCAACACGCCATTAACATCCTCACGCTTCCTCACTTTGGTTTTCAGAAAATGTTACTCCACTCAGCTCCTTTGCCAGAGAATTTTAAAGCTGTCAGTAAATCATAAAAAATCTAACATCCTGCCAAACTAATGTGGATGGATAAGTCTTTGACTGGGCTTAAAGAGGGATGGTGGCACTGTGGAGGAGGTTTGCCAGCTGGCTGGAGCAGTTAGAAACTCTGTAGTTTAGGACTAACACACAGCTTACTGAAGAATCCATTAATGAATCAGATTAGTGAGTCAAACTCTATCAGAAATACATCACAGAGCTGCGTGACCTGTACACAGACCTGCAGGTCATACTTGGCTGTCTGTGACTTGTTTGATTCATGCTCACAGGTGACATAATACACAGTCCCATCAAGATATTACAATATTCTAATGCAGCAAGAAAAGAAGAAGACTGCAGTACAGCAAACATGGAAGAAAGAAGAAAGGCTCTGCAAAGGTTCATGTTTTTTCATGAGGTTCATGTATGTTTTTGTGCACAAAATGCAGCAGTCACTGAAAACATGCAAATGTTGCTCAGCATGTAAGCTAGAAGTTCTGAACAATTTCTGTGTCCATATTTGTCAAATATTGTTTTTGCTCCATCATGTATTATCCTGTATAGCTAAAGTGCTAACAGACAGCTACAGGCTGTGGATGTCTGTATGCACAACATGTATGTGACATGTGGACAAACTTGATAGACTGAGTTTCCTTAAAACTTAATCTGGATCGTTACCTTAAAACTGGAGTTGGGTCGGGGGCTGGTGGGAGACGGAGTGGAGGACTTGGTGGACCTTGGAGTTGAGATGTGGCTGCTTGAGACACCATTTACTGAATAAAAGACACAGGACAGAGATGTATAAGAACAGGGGCAAGTGTCACTTTGAATGAACACACACATTATTTGTAGGACTGTTTGTATTCACACAAAAGTGTGTGTGAATTAACTGCTTAACCAGTGACTCAGCTTAATCAAAGTTGCATTTAATTTATCTATCAGGTGATCTATAGTATTTCTATATAATCTTCAACAATGCATGCAGGAGATAAAACTAACAGGTTTTGAGCAAATGCCATTCAGTTTTTTTTAAGATGCAATGCAGCTTCACAAATTTGGCTACAACCTGCATCCATATCCAGTCACATTTAGCAGGCCAGAGATTCTCCACAAGGGGGAGCTGTGTGATCATTCTGGACCTGCTCTGCGCACCAATGGCAAAAATTTAGACCTGATGTCGCTGAAATATTTTGCCACTTACAGGCAAAAATTATGCTGCAAATTAACAAAAGTGCCACCTGCAGGCAATTGTTATAATACCTGGATGTTTAATCAAAGTTTAATAGTTGACATTTTTTATCATCCTTTAGCATAATATTAATATTAAATTATGAAACCATTAATATTGCAATAATAACCTGCAGCCTTAAATGGAGTTGAAAATGTTGAATATGAGCTTAAAAATTTGCATGTTACTCATGGGCTTGCAACTGGACAGAGCTGCTAGCTAACAGACAGCCGCTGGGCTACAGGAGGCTCTGAAGGAAACAGACCTGTGTGCTTAAGTCTGATCTTGTGGAGGAATAAACATCTGGAATCTGGCTCCCTGTACCGGCGCAGGAAAAGCTCAGTGTTTATTTTTTAAACTTTCGGGATAACAAAAGTAGATTTATCTTCCCTTTTTCTTCTCAACCTGTCTGCAGCAGCAAGTGTCAACCTCTACTGTGGGGTGTAAAGGTACTTTATTTTATGAACGTACGAAGAAAAGAGAGGAAATAGAAGAGAGACTGGAGGAAAAGCCCAAGTACCTGCTGAGTGCTGGGTTCATGTACTGAACACAAACACAAACACGCTGCCACTGCTTGCTAGCATACAGCCAATTATGTATTATGTATATTATACAAGTATTGTATGTATTTGCATCACTCTACAAAATCCTTTGGTCAAAACAATTCAAACGACACAACCTGAAAACTCTCTTCCTTCTCTGTGTGAACACACCTTAACACTCAGTACTTATAGTCAATATTGCAAAATCTACCAATTTCATTGCCTGTAGATGGCGCACTTAGAAGAGTTACAGCTACAGATGGAAGCTACTACAGCTGAATGAACATTATTAGAAATTAGACATCCTGGTAGATGGTGTGCCTTGAATAATTTGGCTCTGTTTACACAATGAAAAGGTTTTGTTGTTGTAAATATCACAATGATAGAGAACCTCCTTTTTGTATTCAATTGTATACGGAGCACAGACGCACAGCGGGAAACAGAGCTTTTACTGTTTGAGTGAATCATTCTCTCAAGAGCAGACTATTTCTGCCTCCTGCTCTGTTGGTTTCTGGCACAAATACAGAGACATAATGCGTCAAACTTAAACTTAAAGTCTCTTCATCTGCATAAACCCAGCTGAGCTGAGAAAAATCATTTCACACTGCCTACAGGCTGCGTCTTTGCACTCCAAATTTTGCTTCATTGTACAATCACTTAAGAGTTTTTATTCTCACTTAACCTCCCTCTGGGTACTTATCTTGTTATTCAGAGAAACGTTTCAAGCAATATTTGAGAAAAACTGTAAGATACTTCGGTATGCAACATCAGCTTTAATGTTTTCAAAGTAAAGTTTAACTTTTAAGCACCTCGGCTGCTGCAGATGTAGAGGCGAGTGATTTAACTGCTCAGCAAGAGCAGGATTTAATTAACACAGCTGAGAAGCAAGTCTAATCAGTTTGTAGCAGACTGGCTTTTAAATTAGATAGAAGGTATCCTGTAGTCTGGTCTTGGTCAGAAGCAGGAAGGAAAAAAAGAGGAGGATATAAAGCAGCACAAGATAAAATATTACATAATATAGATCGTTTTGCAGCATGGCACAATAACAATAAAGCAAATTAATCTCCAGGAAAGAGAAGGACAGGGAAGACAATAAAACTGACTGTTTAGATGTAATACTCATTTAATACCAGAAAACTTAATTAATGGATCGATCTGGCCTGAGTGTGGCCCCAAAGGAACGGCCCTGATATTACAGTGCTGAAATCAAAAGCTTTAGGATACGTTATACACTCCATCTGTCAAAACACAAGCTAACTTATGCTTAAAACTGGGAGGTTGAGGTTAAAGGTTTTACCAACCCAGCAGCTCATGCTTACAGTTTGAATAATATCATATGAACGGGTTGTTCTGGGAGTTAGCATTACATTGTGCTAATATTTGATCATATAAGCATGTTAATAAGCCAATATTAAATCTGGAATGCTTTGTGTTGCAACTTTAGCATGTTAGCAATTTTGCATGCTTACAGTTAGCAAAGTGGCATGCTAACATCTAGCGTGTTAGTGTGAAATTTAGCGAATCAGCAGTAAGTGTTCACATTAGTCTCAAACTGCTCTTTATTCATTGCTTTTAGTTGGGTTCATTTAGTTTATTTTTACAGTGAAAATGCACATTAATGAACACATCTGTAAATGTGCCAGTTTTATCTATGTAGCTAATTTGCAACTGCAGTCCCTGTGCAAGGTGCTAACTGATCTTTGGAGTTTTCTGTCAATAAGAATTACAGCTGGGATTTGATGACATGTCTTAGAGGCAACCCATAAACCAGTTAAGTCAGCCTTTATTCTCAGAAGGATAAACCCTAAAGCTGTGAGGAGCTGATTTTACTCTATTACTTCGATTACAAGACTACTAAGGTTTAACAGTGCTCAATATAGCAAACTATATGACACCATCACCAGCCTCACCTGGGGATTTGATAGGAGACTGGCTGGTGGAGTAGTGGACTGTCTGCCTTGCTGCAGTGTCAGAGGCAAAACGAAAAAAAAAAAAAGAGCAGTCAGACAGATATGATTAGACAAAATTACATCACAGCACACTTTCAACCTGGTTTAAACCTTCAGGGCTAAACTAAGACTGCCGACTCTCCAAACTGGCAACCTCCTAAAGACCTTGTCTTCACACTTGACATAACGGCTTGTAGAACACTAATTACTCAGCATAATGTCACCATCTCTTAATGCACCAGGAAAAGTGCTTAGTCACTTGGTGACAGCTGTGAGGGGTTGAGGATTAAGCCGCCAAATAAAAAAAGGCCTTTTTATTTCGCAGCCTCATCTTCATCCACAGCTGTTCACCAGAAATATACTTACAGTGTTACTTTGTGGAACATATTTCCACACAAATATTGTTAGAATATGACAGATTTGACCTTTTCAGATTGTCTGCAAGTTAGTGTGCACAAACATCCTTTAATGTAACAGGAATAACAGACACAGCTTACGCGTGCACTCATGAGTCTTACCTGCACCAGGAGACTTGCTGCGTCGTGTAGGCCCGGGGCTTTTAGCTGTCCGGTTTGGAGTAGCAGAGCGGCTGTGGGACGACTTTAGCACTCTGCATTCTGCAGAGACAACACGCTCAGGGTCACCATCGTATATTTTAACCTTCTTCTATCAACAAGCCCTTTTCCTTCTTGTTATTTAGAGTTAATGTTGCACAGTTATGCCCAACAAGCTGCTGTGCTATGAATGCAGTCCTGGGAATGTATTATTGATGTGGCATGAGTTCATAAATGCTTGGTCACATTATGGGGACAAAGAGGCAGCAAAGGACAGATGTAAATAGTGTTTAGTAAAAACAGATTAGACAGCACAGACGAAATAAATAAACTGATATTGTTACGTTTTCAGAAATATGTTAAAGCCGTTATTATTGATGTGAAACTCTCACATTAAGATTTAATACACACACATCAGTGATGTCTTTTACTGTCTAGGCAATTACAACAACTTGTGTTTTCCTCCAGAATGCAGCATCCGGGCTGAAATGCTGCTCCTTCAACACATTAAAGAAAAGCTTTAGTTTTTATGGTGTTTGCTTAATCACAGCTGATTTTGTGGTGCTGCAGTGTAGCTGTGAGCAGTGCGAGCAGATGTTGCATTAAAGCTTGTGGTAAACTTGTCAAGGCTGTGTGAATGAGGGTGTGGGTGGTGAGAGGTGTAATGGAATGACAAAACCCGCCCACAGAAGCACACCCACAGTGCATTTCTAATGTGTTCCTCATGATGTTTATCACCACATGCATATTTCACTGACTGCCACTAGAGCACCAAATCTTACAACAGGACGACCCCTTAAACAAGGATATTTATCTCTGATTAGAAGGTGCTTGAGTTAAAAAAGGATGACTCACAGTGTCTGTTTAAAGGTTTTCTTTCATTTGTTTTATGTTCAGTCACTATCATTAAATTTTTAAAAATTCCCCATACATTTACACATCTCATAAATCTAACAGAAACTTAAACTTTTGGCTCAAAAACTAATAAGTGTAATATAACCCTGAGGGTGTGGGTGGTGATGAGCTATTTTCTTTACGATACTCTTGTAATTACACCATTACAGTATTACTTTTTGTGCGCTTTTTGTACATTTTACTGCACAGGCCATCTCAGTGTACTGGGCCTATTTTGCAAAAGGAAGAGCAGCCTCTGTACCTTCAGCAGAGACTAGAGTGTGCCTTTTTTGTTCTTTCAAAGACCTAATTCTCAAAAGTGGAGCACAGGAGTGTAAGTGGGACGAAAGCTCCAAACTAACTCTAAATACAACCAATCCACCATTACTCATCCTCAATAAGAGTTAACACTCTGTGTTTTGGGATGTGCCTCCCTGTTGTTAGCAACCCTGAAAAAACAACAAAAAAAATGTAACAGGATGTTCATACTTTGGACTGTTACTATAATAAACTCCTGTTTCCTTCCGATGTCTGATGGGTGAAGCTCTGCATAGATCTAGAGTAAATAGATCTGCTGGTGTAAAGAGGTCATGTCCTGTCTGTGTGCTCTCCTGCTTTTTTTCCTTCAAGATTAACACTCAAACACTGCACCAAGTGAACAGACCAAAATGCACTCGGACAACAAGACTGCAGCCTCTTTTCATTGGATGACAGCAAGAATGCATTTGTGTATTTAAGTAGCATCAACTTTTTATTTGTAGATGGTGGACTGACTTTTGAACGTACTTCATGTCAATATAATGGTGGACTTTCGACCATTAAAACGGCTATAATCTGAATTAAATTGGAAAGAGAGTCCAACAAAAAAAGGAGTCATTTCCACAAATATGTCACTTCCTGCTGTCAACTTCCTAAAGGAAAGAGTGTTGCAAGAACTCGTGAGGAAACAAT
Organism: Acanthurus leucopareius; assembly: GCA_029814765.1. Lineage (NCBI taxonomy): Eukaryota > Metazoa > Chordata > Actinopteri > Acanthuriformes > Acanthuridae > Acanthurus > Acanthurus leucopareius. The sequence continues at coordinate 3,967,891 of JAQMCX010000043.1, read as the reverse complement.
GGTGAGCTGAGACACTAGGGTGAACTTACACACACATACACAGACACACACACAGATGTATGTTAAGTTAGTCTTAGTCAGGCCTACCAGTCATAAAGGCTGTGGAAGCCTTACCGCTGTGATCCAACACAAAGTCGTCCTGGGCATAGCGGTACTTCTCTGGACCGCACGCTATGAACACATCATCGTCTCCAAAGAAGTCCTGCAGACAGGTAATCTGGAGGAAGAAAGGTGAGGAGAAAGATGGAGAATATTGAAAAAGGGTGTAATTCTCAGTTTAGTATGGATGAAGGAAGCGCTGCATGACTCAGATGAGTGATTTAACAGGAGCTCTTTGGTTGAGAAGGTGAATTTTACTCGAAGACGGAGTGTACTCACCTATTTCTTGAGTTGTCTGCAACACTTTAAATGTACCAAGGCTCTGTTTTATTTCTGGTTCTAGTTTGCACTTATTGGTTTTAAAACTCAGAGGCTACAGTGATGTTACATTAGAAGCAAAAACAAATACATTTAATTTAAAAAAATGGCTATGTAAGAGAAATGCACCATAAATTATAATCACAATTTTAAGTGTTTTCGTAAAAAAGTGTACAGTGAAAAACTCCAGGCTTTGTAGTCTATCATTTCTGCATCACCTGATCTTCCCTATTTCACAATTCTTTTTTAAGACTCTACTCCTACCTTCAAATTTACATCTACTGAATTTTTTAAATGTGGACTTAAATATACCATCATACATGTGCATGTGCACAAACTTCTGCAGAAGCTTTTTTGCTACTCTGCCCACTGACAGTAGGTGGCAGTAACCAGTGAACTAGCAAGAGTAAGGAAGGGGACTGTAGGCTAACTCTGATCTCAGACCTGTGGGAATAATTCCAACTGCTTTACAGATTGTCCTGTACAGTGGTTATCAAACTATTGAGCAAATACAAGGGGGAATGAATGACCAGGTAAAATATATGTATTTTACATGGTCATCTATTATACATGGAGGGAAACTAGGTTAAATAAATATAATCAAGTTGGGAAATAGAAGTCAAATACAAGTCATTTTTTTTATTATGATAGAGAAACAGTTTCTTTCATGAGGCATGGATGATGGATTTCAGTTCTTCAGTGTTCTTTGCATTATTCTGTGAGCTTTTGTGGGGCTTGTTGTACGTGTAACTGGGTATTTTTTGAATTTGAAATGAATGCTTCACTGTGATGCATGTGGTGCGGTCAGGTTGTTTCTATGTGATTCGGCATGTCCTTCAGTTTACAACACAAAGGCACAGAACATTTCAGGCTGAAGGTCAGAACATCGTGACACCCAGAAAACTGCAGAGTCATGGGAGGAAATCAGCACAGGTGGTTTCTGTGCTGCAGGGTCGTTTGTCTTGCTTTTTCTTTTCCATTTGTGATTGTCATTTTCCCTGCAGAACCGAGCACTTTTCCTTTTTACACCCACGACCCTCCCCTGGAGATGGAAACTGGATTTAAACTATGGTGAGTCGTGCCCACACACACACGCACACACACAGACTATTCCTCTGTTGCTGTAGGTGGACAAGTAGGAAGACAAAGAATAAAAAGATCTGCTCATTATCCCACCCCTTTACCGCATAAGTGAATCCACACACTGCCAAGCATATGTACTGTATGCACACACACATACACACTCTTGAAACAAAGGGTAGAGTAGGAGGAGGAGGAGGACTGGATGGCTGAAGATTGTGGGCAGATGGATCCTCTAAGGGGGACTGGGGGCTGACACAGTGGGGGAAATGTGTGTATCTGTGTGTGCAAGATGGGTATTAGAGGAACTGGTGGTCCAGAAAAGCTAAATAGCTACTGAGGAGCACAGCACAATATGCACAGAAGAAGAAAAATTAAAGGCTAAAAGAAAAGAAAAGAAAAGTGGAGTAGGAGTGAGAAGACTAGAACAGCAATAGTGGGATATTTACTCAAATAAATACAAAGTGGGCCTGAGTTACACATTCATTAATAATAAACAAGGCACTTCACATGACACTACTGCACGTCCTACATCCAACAGCATGAATTAAAAATTAAACAGGATGCAGTATCCATAACGTTCTCATAAATAATCAGCACAGTGTTTCATGGCTCTAAAACACCCCCATTGTCTATTTTTACAACAAACTGATGGCCTCTTACATACATGTGTCCATCTCATATGTGGCAGATTATTTAAGGTTTGACATAACTGGAGTGGATGCCATTCATTAGATGAGCTCTTACTGTGGAATTTGGCAGCTGACGGCCACACCATACTGTTAAGGCACAGGTGTTAGAATCACCATGGCAACAGCCCACACGGACAGTCCGACGTATGTGTCAAAAATGAGCTGCGGTGTAGTGCCAGCTATGAAATTTAAAGACTATTACATGCAGATATGAGATAATATTTCTAACTAACCTCTGACCTTAATCCACACACACACACACACACACACACACACACACTGCTTCCTCTGGTGTAAAGACTTTACAGTATAACTGATAACTCTGCCCTGGATTTTTCCATCCACTCAGCGGGCTGCGTCATTTGTTTGAGGACAATGTCAGACAGCAACACAGGGACTGCCAAAGTGAGAATTAATCCCTGGCAGGAAAACTTCCAACCACAGCAGTGTGTGTGGAAGGCCATCTATGGGGATATTTGTAACCAGAAGATATTAAAATGTGTTTTACCACTTAAAATTGTTTCATGTAAGTTCATTATACTTTAGCATCTTAACATGCAAATAGGTAAGAGGATAAGTCTTGTTAATGAATAATATATTCATAAACACAACACTTTATAAATAGTATAATACTGCATTTTAATGAGGGTTAGACTTCAGGCAAAACAGAGAGAAGAAATTACAACTTGAACAGCAACCAAAATCATATTTCTGGAGGTTTAGCTTCCACCTCGGCTCCAGTGATGTCAAACAGTTCTCCAGAGACTGTCAGTGCACCATGAAAACACTAGCAAATAAACTTACAGGTACCACAAGGAAACTTTTGACCACACCTGTTTGCTATAATCACATTAGTGTTCTGCACAGTAGCTTTAAAAGGCAACATAACTGCTGGTAACTAACTGTTACCAGCAATGCATCAAACACAATTACCTCTAATGTTCATGACGATGAGGTGGTCTTGATTATATGTCAAGATCTTACTCATGATGCAACCACTGTTAGTTATGATTTGACCCCTTGTGGCTGCTGCTCGCCCCCCACACCCCACTCTCACTTAAATTTGTGTATGTGTTTGCCTAACATGGGACCATGATAGGGTGTTTTTCTACAACCCACTCTCTGCAGCAGATCATTTGGAGCAAAGAAGTAAATAAGTGTGTGAATGTCAGACTGCATTTTCCATGTTTTTGGTTTTTTTTTTGCTCTTGTCAACCACTGCCAGGACAAACAGCCAATGGCAGTCCATGGCCAGCTCTGTCCTGCTAGGGCTTGTCTCGGCCAATCAGTGAAGTGAACTGTTCGTGGGGTTCTGTGTTGGCTGGATGCTGTGTCTTGAGGGTAAACTGAAGTTTGCCCTCCGAGATGCGACAACCCCCCCTTTTTCTTGTATGTCTGACCTTCTCTTGCTCTCCATCCGTCTGTGTCCTCCATCTTGCCTGCCGCACTTTCTGCCCGGCTAAGCTTGACAACAGAGAAAATACAGGCCAAGGTCTTTAAGTGGGTGTATATGAAAGTATTAAAGGGGATATGACTGATTACAAACATCTTACCTTCATGGAAATGTTAAAACAGTAAATGCAAAATGGACATATCTTCAAAACAATGATCTGAGTCGGACTTTTTTTAAATAAATAGAAACAAAAGGGTTCCACATAGTAGAGTCATGGATCCCTTATAACACTTATTAACTGAGTGTTATTACAGTTATGGTAACCAGTTGGTTGAGTTTTTCAAAGCCTGAAAACAAAACTAAACATTATATATATTCATGGCGTACAGTATTAATACTCTGCACGAGGCTTTAAAGGGGGGACATTGTCTTCTATTGGTCTTAAATTAGAGTTCTGTTTTAAAAGACAATGAGAAACAACAGTGGGTGCTACAAATTTAGGGCATGGAAAACCCACAAATTGGATGACCAAATATACACTTTCCCTGTGATGGATGACAGGACACTGATCAGTGTAATCATTGTGTACCATCAGCCCCATTTACCTCCAAACCCCTTATTGCTGCCCATCAACCGGAGCCCAGTGAGCGAGATGCAGAGAAGGTGGGTGGAGGAGAAAAACTAAAAAGAGGACAGAAAGACTGAGAGGTCTGCCTCCAGCTTTGAGGGGAGGTCAGCCTACACGAGCTTAAACTCTCACTTAAACTCCTACTCACTTGGAAACATGCAGATAGCTAGATGCCAATTAAGTTTGTCAGGGTGATGCTTAAGCTAAAGCTAACCAGATTATTAACTCTATTTGAACTCTCACTCACAGACAGAGGCTGCTCACAGAGACAGTTTAATGCCTCTGGATTAGAGCGTTAAATCTCAGGCACGTGTGACAGCCAAGGGACGGCTGTGGCGAAGGCAGAAAAATGAGCAATGAGAAGTCTGTCATTAATTCGCCGCCGTGAATTCACTGCGTTCGCTGCAACAACCATTAGCTACTAAATACTTTCTTTTCTAACAAATTTAACTTGCCTTCAGTCTCTGACACATTCAACAGCAACCGTGCAAATGCTGCACATTGAAGAACTGCAAGAATAGTTCCTTGAGGATTTCATTAATTCATGAGGCACATTTTAACTGGAGATAATAAAGGCAAAAGCTCTGCAGAACAAAAGATGCATGAATTTAAATTGACAGTTTTCTTACATTTGCAAAACAATTCCGGAAAAATTCAAAGCAGTGCAGCGAAGAAAATTCAAAGCAGTGAAGCAAACTGCCTCACACCAGCCAGTGGCTGATTGGCCTTTAACACACAGCTGTCTGCCTCTCTGTTTCACTCCTTCAAGTCATATTCACACCCAGAAAGAAAGACATTACAGCAAATAACCCCAGGCTGTCTGAATGTTACATGGGCACTGAGCACTTTATAGTGGAATACTTAGCTGTGCAAAATGGAATAGAGAGAGTGGGAGAATAAGCCTAAACTCGCACACACACACACACACACACACACACACACACACACACACACACACACACACATCTTTTAAACCAAATGATCCTCAGTGGATTACCCCACTCATTTAAAAAGGAGACTTGCAGAATTGCTGAGGTGTCAAGAGATACACAAGAGATGAATAAAATTTTGCTTATTTTTCGCCAATGAACATATTACTTAGTCTCCAATTAAAAAAAAACCCAAAACAAAACAATGCTGCACTTAAAGTGGCTACCAGGCAATAAAAGCTCAAAACATAATATTGTGGTTGCAGCAGAAAGTCCAACTTTAATATCCTTACAAACATACCTTGCATTCAATGATGGTAATATACAAATAAATAAATTATTATGAAAACTAATTAATTTGTTTACTTACATGAGGATCAGCACCAGATACACCTTGAGACAACGAATAAAGACTCTGCTCTGTTTGATGTGAATGAAAATCTGCTATTGGTATCAAATACATGCCCCAGTTGTCAGGATTTTAGCCAAACATCTAATTATCTGTCCAGCAAAAGTATCATCATATCAATCTGCTTAAACCTGCTGAGGCAGTCTGGGCTTTGCTAGCATGATTAAACCCCAGTTGACAAACAATAGAGCGTGAGCTGGAGTTTGAATGCTGGCTAACCGTAGCATGATGTCAACCCTCCTGGGAGAGTGAAAGGCCCGCTGCAAAGAATGGATGAAGGCCAGGCTTGGACAAAGACAACAAAACAAGTAGTTGAGATCACACAGCACACAATGGATGCTCTCCCCGTCTGTGGCCTCCACACGTTCTGCACAGCCGACATCCCCATGTCCCCCGCGACACCCCCGCTCTCTGTCGTCTGCCAGCTTTTTTGTTTTCCTTTTTGTCAGTGTCGGGTATCATGCCAGCACTTGTGAAAATGTGGAAGAGGCACTTTTACTCTATAAACACAATGAAGTATGTTTGAGTCACTCACTAAGGCTGGAGGACAGCACATTGTGTTTGTGTATGGGTGTTGATGTGTGTGCATGTGTGTGTGTGTGTGTGTGTGTATGAAAGCCATCTGCTTGTACAAGAAAGAGGGTTTCTGGATTTGTAGGTTTTTATCTCCACAGGCCAGACAATGACCACAATTGACCAAGGCTTCATCTTTTTGACTTGTACTGATTTCATCTTTGACTGTCACACTTTATGTCCAGATTATTTATACTGACAAAACTCACAAGTTGTCTCAAAATAATTGACAGTGTACCATATAATCCTCTATTTTTATTCAGATCCTGAAAAGGACAACGACAAGACAAACTCAACTAAAAGGGTTAATAAAAAATCAGCAACAAAAGAGCAAGATTTCCATTTCACATATGGGAAGACATGTATATGTGCTGTATGTGCATATAAGACAGAAGAAGCAGGAGCAGTTGATTAGTTGTTGATTCAAGTAAAATACAATCAATATGCATAAGGTGTAATGAGTTTAAAAATCTTCCTTTAAATGCTTAACTTTGATTGGCTGGAGGATGAAGCAACTTAAAGTAACTAGACAGCATAACCGAGCAAGATCCAGCTATATCTTTATTATTATATCATTCATATTTATGACATTCTTTCATTGATCACTTATGGTTCTATCATGGTAAGTTACTATGGTATAAGTGGGGTTAAGCTACTACACCTACGTCATAAAAACTGTCACCAAGAATTCACAGCATAGACGTTTGATTCAGTGAGTCCAGATGAAACAACAGCAAATCACTGAACGTAGCTGAGAATACTCCTGAATGGATGGTGTCATTGCACTGGTGTCAGATGGTGCTGTATGCTAATGACGCCACAGAACAATAGGCGAGCATGCAAATTTCATGGCTGTTGACCTAAATGGTGGTGTTTAATCCAGACTTGGCCCTGAAAACAGCACATGTCTGACAATTAGATGGATCCCTTTTGTTGCCTGGACCCTAGCTAGTCAAAAAGGGAGACAGTTTTTTTTTTTTAATCTGCATGTAACTGACGGCATCTTTGATTGCCCGGACAGGAGTGTGTGCGAGTGATAAGGAATCATGCTCATCAATATGATCACAGCGTGAGCACAATTCAGAAAACCTTAATGGATGTAAACCCTTTAACTGCTGGCACAAGATAACAGAGCAGCACCATCCATGCTAACACATGTAGCATAAGACCCGGGCTGCTTCAGAGTATTGGAGCGTGTCATGTGAAACAATGCCACGACGCATCAGGCGTCACACTAACCAGGATCCCCTCCCTCTCATTCGCATGTGTATGACCCCGAAACCAATCACACATGTACTGTGACCTAGCTATATTTGCTATGTTACATGTTGGCTACATGATACATTTGTGATCAAAGATTCTTCTTCTGGTAAAGCATTTTATCTTACGACGATTATGAGTATTTCTAACGCACGTGGCATTTAATGTTCCAAGCAAAGACAAATTTACAAGCAGCTGCGGGGAAACTTTTCGCAAAGAACGTGGAGCTAAAAGAAGCAGCAGGATTGAACTTCTTATATAAAATAAACAGGCTGTGTTTCTGAGACTAGAAGAACATATGTGTGATTTAGAGGGGAATGAAACTGGAACTACCTGATCTAACAAATAAACAATAAACAAGGTAATTTGATGAGCGTACTAAGTGATAATGAGACGATATTACCAAGTAAATATTAAGTGCTGCCTTCAGGATGTCAGCAGAGTCTGTGGTAAAAGTCATTTATCTCCTCTGCGGTTGATGTACTTAGTTTTTAATAGCCTTGTTGCACATCTCATTGATTTGTTTTTATGATTAATTTGTTTGTTTATGTCTGTTGTTCTGGATAACAATATCTGGTGATTTAATACTCAATCATGAAAATATTAAGTTCTTTGTGTATTGGTGGCTACTAGTAGCAATTTGCTTTTGGTAACTTTGGCATCCTCTTGTATGTCAAATTTGTTTTCTGCAGATTGAGATGTTTTTTCATAATAAAATGCTTTAGGAATTAATTTTAAAAAATTCACATGATTAGCACAAAACAAAGTTTTTTTCATGCACAAAATGATCAAGAGTACTTGGATTTCAACAGACAAAACAGGAAACTGGAAAGTTATGAAATGAAATGTGTTAGTCTTTACGGTGCATACCAAACAGATGGGGAAATCATGAGTGTCACGTGTGGTTATTAGATGTCTGTCTGCATTTTTTCCACTGGCCATTACAACCCTGTTATCTGTAAAAAGCAACATTAAAAATAAAACAGTGTCTTATTCATTTTTTAGAGAAGTTCCCACTAAACCTCCACTAAACTGCAGGCTGCTTCTCCTCACAGCATGGCGTCAAACTCTTTGAGCTCTGAGAAACTGCAGCAGTGTCAAAAGCTGCGAGGGACCTTCAACCTTTTGTGTGCACTGTACACATGCATGAGCACTAAAGCACTCGCCTCTAAGAATTCCAGACAAAAACACTGATAAGACAGAGAGTAAATAAAGAGAGCAGTCTTAAAAAAAATGTATTTAATCCATCCGTGTTTTTATTATTAAAAAAAGGATGCACTGTTTTCATTTATTATTTCATTTTTAAGCTATATGCTGACTGCATCCATAATTCATGATGGGAAACAGTAATTCCACTTAATTACTATAAGGATGTAAACAAGAAATTACATCTGAGCCCAGCCGTCCAGTTATCAGTGCAGAGCCTCATTTCCTCTCATTCCTCAGCCTGCTGTATGAACTGAAGAGGCATTCAAAGCTTTATAAGAGACAGGAATTTCAGCCTTTGACCTTTAGTATAAATGGTCCAGGTCTCTTCCATCTCCTGGTTAATGGGCAGACTGAATGTCATCCTGATAACATCACTAAGACAGAAATGATTGCAAATGTACTTCAGGACTTTTTGAAAGATGTTTTTGAGGAGAAACAAACAATGTCATACTTATCTAAGCTTTAAGCCAGTGCAGAACAGAAGCCTAACGTTTATATACAGTATATAAACACGAACCAGTTATATTATAATCTGGCAATCTTATCCTTTATGTTTATGAAGACTGACAGATCTGACAGCTGAGAAATGTGAATTGAATTTTCTAAATGTGTGTTCAGGAGGCTACATGCAGGATAGTTACTTACAATATTTGGATATAAATATATAAACTGAAAAAAAAAGTGAAAGAAGCTAATGTTGGGCTTTAAAGTCAATTTTGTCCTTCATTATCTATTCATAGACTTTCTTTTTATGGAGCAGACATTAGCAGACATTAGACAATCAGAAACAGACCTGATCTAACACAGAAGTCAGTGTTGCAACCACTCTGTCCCTCTCACCAACACACCACTTTCCTTCACTTGCAAGGATCATATAACTAAGCAGTGAATGTAAGACTGCTTTGGATGTAATCATGGCAAACAGAAGTTGTTGTCAGCTGCTCTGCACAGTGGGATAAATGGTTAGACGGGGTGGTTAGAAGGGAGACGGAGGGGGTGATGGGAAAACAGGCAGTGGATAACTAGACCGGGAGCTGGGAAATAAGCAAGATGACAATTCACTCTGCAGTATCTCTCTGCAGCAGCCACCCTCTTCTTCTTCTTCAGCATCTCCTGCTTTCTGTCTTTTGTCACCACATCTCTGTATTAACTACACTGTGCCAGCAGTGGTTCTAATGTGACGAGAAGGAGCCAGGTCTCTTTCAGCCTTGTGGTGGGCCTCAGCACTGACACACAATCCACTGAAACACCAGAATTCAGAGTCAGAGCTGCTTTTTGGACATTTTTATAGCTTCAGAGACCTTATCCTTTAACACTTTTCCCATGTCAAAATGAGAGTCTGGGAGGTTTGTCAGACCATTACTGTAACTGCCCAATACAGACAATATGATGCTCTCACCCACCTCACACTGTGATTGGCCGGCTATGCAAAAGAGAGAAAGGAGCCAAGGTTCAGACTTCTCTCTCTCTCTCTCTCCCTCTGTTTTATCACAAGGACTCTCTCCTTTTCGTCACCGTTCTAAAGTTCCCTTGAATCTTTTCTAAACGATTTCTGCATTAAAAAGTACAACTTAGCAAGTTCTGGGCCACCAACTGTTCTCTGAAAGTAATGAGTGCATCGATTAAACAATAAGAAAAAGAGAAATCTTATTTTCTGCCTGCCCAGTCAGCTTTGAGATGTAAAACAGGGCTTTCACTGAAAAGCAGCAGCTGATTCTGCTGGCCCTGATAACCAACATCTACAATTAACATTCAGTCTGAAGAGCAGCTTTGAATCGAGCGAGTGGACAGAGGCGTGTTTTGTACGCATGCTCGTCCACACGCGCACGTCCCTGAACACGCACACACCTGACAGCTGCACTTTAACCCTCCCTTCCAGCTTGTAGGTCTAATTATCCGGCGGTGGCCAGGACCCCAGTGGGGGGGCCTCCTAGTGCATGTGTGCGATGCTGTGCGTGTGTGTGTGTGTGTATCAGTGGGAGGGGGCTGCAGCGCCTGCAGACAGGGTGGCTGGGACCTGTGATTTGATTTTGGAGGAGCAGATGGCAGGATGCTGCTGGAAGGCATTTGGAGCGTGTGTGTTTATGGGTGTGTAAGTGACGGAGCAGAGAGGCTCACTTTTTAGGAGTGAAAAATAAAGCTTTCTGCAGAATCGATGGGGCCTTGTTCAAACTGGTATGTTGAGATCTGATGCTCATTCAAGGAACTGCTGACTTATTTAATAATGACTCAACCGAAGATAAACATGACTGTGACAAAAGAAAACATTACAGAGAATGTTGATGATGGGAGTCACAGGACATGAAGTTACCTTATATTTGCTATTGGTTTACTTATCATATGCGTAGAGGGACAGTTTTATATTTGGGATGGAGACCACAGGCTTTGTTTAAATATTTTTGTTTGTATGAACATACATGTCTTTCTTTACATGGAGAATATAAAGATTTATGAGCCTTTTCTTTTATATCATGCATTTCTTACATGTTTAATTGCCCGCAGTCATGTTGCTATAATATCCACCCTGTCACCAGTTTATAAAGTCTACCCTCTAATAATACGAACCTCTACCCTCTACATAAAACAGTTCAGCAGCACTAAAAGCTACAGCCCCCAGAGTTACCAACATATCAACACCTCTTTAAAATACTTTTAAAAAAAAAGTTGAACATCACAGCCTTCATGAAGCAGGGATTTATTGCTGGACTGTCATATTTAAGGTGCTCTATGTACTATTGAAGCACAAATTATAACCCATTTCATGTAAAAGTTTTTGTTTGTTCATTCTAAAGCTAATGTTTGCCCATTCAACACTCCAAACATAGATGCTGATGTTGTCCGATAAAACACTGTCTTTCATTGAGAATTTAAAGACAGCACTTATTGACTTTCCTTTTCAAACTGAGCTGACTTCTCTAATCGTGGACAGGATGTTGTCAGGTGTCCAGGTCCAGTCTCAGGATCAGGTTACAGGCCTAATGACTTAAACCTCTAAATTAGTCGCTTAATTTAATTCGGAGACAATCCTGTTGAAGTCAAGAGAGACACACAAGCCAAACAGGAAGACATTATGCTAAACGCACACTTGCTTTCTCTCTAATGTCTGGCTGCTGCGGCTGCTGTAAGGATGGCAGATGGGACTGAAACTCCAAATGCTGTTTGGTGAGGTCTAATTCCATTCTGATACATCTAAAACTCTGCTTATCCTGACTATCACTTCCTAAATATGCACAACCAACTGTTGTGGCTTCTTAACAACTCAAACATGTGGTGTGTTTTCTATGATGATGCATCACATGAGGACGGTTGCATTTATAGTTTTCTCTGTATTCATTTGATGTAAACGGCCACTTCTCAGCTTTGCTGACAGTCAGCTGATAATTGCTTCATACAAACACATATAAACCTCTAATACTGACTCTAAAAATATTTACTGTTATATTTCATCCAAGATTTCTCTGCAGAGGAGTCGATGACACAATATAGGACACACTGTACCACAGCTCGGTTAAATAAGAAGCTTGACTCTTCTTTAGCATTCATCTGATGGTGCAGAGCTCTGCAGGGATGGAGGGATGGAGGGATGGATAGATGATTTATGCTCAAGCAGAGTAAACAAATCATCCATCAAAGAAAGTTTTTTTTATAAAAAAGAGACTGCTATAACCAGAAGCTGATGTGTTTATCATTAAAAATCCCCGTGGTGAAAATCTATGGAAGCTACACATGTCAGCATGACAGATCAGTGTGACATCTGTAATGTATGACATCAAAAGGCCGTGCAGTGCATGTCCTAAATCATGACTACAAATGACAAAGTTATATTTTAAATAAAAATAGCTTCAGAGAAATCACGCACAGAGTTCATTTTACCATATATGTTGCTGCTATGTTGGTGGTTGAATTGACTGAGGTCCATCTTTAATACCACAACAGAGTGTTATATTAACTTAAAAGCACCATAGGCCAGTGCTGACGTGTGCTTTGTGCTTGCTAATGCATTCACAATCACATTGTGGGAAAAGCTACAAAGACACTGTCATGTTTAAAGTTATTTTAAACACATGACAAGTCAATTTATGGGCAAGACTAAAGAGTTAGTATAGATCTGATGTAGAATAGTGTTTTATTCTCAAACATGTAAACAGGGAGTGAAATTTTAACACAAAATTTTGCATCTTCGTGCTTTGACATTCGTTGACATCATAACTATGTTATTTCACTGCCACACTGAGAGTAAATACACAAATAAACCCAAAAATCCACTGACTTAAACAGCATGAATAGTTTCCTAAAATGTCTCAGTGTCACAGTCAGCTGCACCTGAAGTAAAACAAATCAGGAGTCATTCAGGGACATTTGAGGCCGGGGACTGAAGTATGAGAGCATCTTTCATTTTGACTTTAATGCACAGCATGTAATTTCTAATGCTGGAGGTCTCTCAATCAATACACTGAATAAAAAAGGAAGATGTCTGGTGGATGTAAGAAGACAAAAATTTGCATCCATGCCCTTGTCATAACCTTGCTTTCTAAGGATTTCCTTCTTTAAATCCATTCTTCAATATACAATTTCTTTGCTCTAACTATCTGAAGTTAAATATTTCTGTGAGATGAGAATTAAAACTACATAATTAATAACAATCATCTAACAAATCCCCCAGATGAGACGACATCATATAAATTTTTTCGATTAGGGGGCACCATGTGCTCAAGTTCACCTCATCTCACAACAGCAGGGGCCCACAATGAGACTTTCAAATGGAAACATTACTATATATGTGTCCCAGATGGACAGGATTATAGCAACAACAGTCTCAAATGGCTTAATAGGGGTGGATGAGTTAGGGAGGAAACTATACTGATGGATACGGCAAAAAAAAGGCCTGAACTCTAAATGTATTCATTAGGGCCCTGTTGAAATAATTGTGGCGTGTAATTATGTATGGATGATTAAATGGGGTGTAATTGCATAGACTGCTGACACAGCTGAAGCCTATAAATCACAGCGTTATTTTTTGGGAGATGAAACCTTTCACTAAAAAGCTCAGCCTAGCAGTTCCATCTGGTTTTCATAAGCATGTGCACATCGCCCGTTCTCATCCCACTGAAAACAGCACAGTTAACTCCCTCCAACTGCCATGTTATGTAATTTGAGTCGATGAGTGTGTGAATGTTCTTTTTCTGGCTGTTTTTTTGTGCATGATTTCATTTGGTCATTACACTAAAAAACGAGCATGCATAATAAAGCTCTCACCTGTTTGCCCTCTAAAGTGTACAGCCTCCTCACGGCTCCAGAGTCCAACTTTATTGCATCTGTGATGTCAGTGAGCACCTGCTCGAAGGAGTGCGCCGTCTTCTTGTTGAGCAGTATCCGGACGGCCTTGCGGGGTTTGACGCCGCTGCGGATGACGGTGACTAGCTTGGGTTTGATGAAGTCCTTGGACTCGCGCTGCAGCTCGCTCTTCAGCGGGATGAGGGAGGACATGGAGCGGGATGTGGTGGTCTTGCTGCCCACTGACCAGTTGGGGTTAGTGTTCTTAGTGTAGTCCACACGTCGGAAGGCTTCATTCGAGGCACACACATAACTCTCACCTGAAGAAGAATTGACAGTCAAAACGCTGATCTTTTACAAACCGTATTCATATTTGAGAAATTCTCACGGATATTTAATCTGAATTTACCTCACAGGAACTGAATGCATCATAAAACACTGTGTTCACATGAGGCAAAACAATTGAACAACAAAGAGTTAACATTCCTCAGCTGAAACAAAAAGGCACATTGAGAGGCCAGGCCCGTGTTACACTGTCCTCACTCCCTTTCAGACGCTGAGCTGCTGCACTGGCCTTCCTCCAAATCAAAGCATTTTGTTTTATCTGCCAGCATTCCATTGGAACAGTTAACACGCAAACGTCTCCCCTAAGAACAAAGTCATGTGACGAGCGCGGAGGCTCGGCCAGCTAACGAAAACCACAGCAGGAATGTGTGGTGATTATTGTGAAGGCTGAGGGTTGGATGAGAAACTCAATGCTGTAAGAGAGAAAGTGACGGATTCATGCTACGCTCATCACAAAAGAATCTAGGAGTACACACACACACACACACACACACACACACACACACACACACTTGAACACAAGCAACTTTTCAGAATTGAGTTATGCTCAACGGATACTTCAGGAAACATATTGTACACTGTATTATACACTCTGTGTGTTAATGAAGAAATTCACAGAGAAAGAGGAAAATGATCTGTCGGTAAACAGATCCTTTCTGATAATCAAATCCAGTTTACAAAAATTTGACTAATCTGATGTGTGTCAAGACAAATGAATGGAGCTGCAGTGTAAGAAGGCCATATGAGACAGTTTGTCCCACGATACCTGGTTTTATTAAGCCTGCAATTAACCAAAGGCTAATTAAAAGGCTAGGCCACAGCTGAGGGGGACTGAGCTGGCTGAAAAAACTAAAAACAAAATATAACTGGGGCTGTCATTCATCCGGGGGGGAGGGGAGAGGAGGGGTGATTGCAAAGTACTGAAATGCCCTCCGATGGTGACTGGTGACAATTCTGTTCCCTGAGGTGCAGAGATCTCAGGTGCAACATCCCTCGGTGATGTGAGGGGGAGCCCCAGCCACCCGCCATCGGCTGCTGTCCTCGTGTGGAGGACAGATGAGGTCAACCATGACGGAGCTGTCTAACCAGTCCAGAAGCTTTTACCGCAGCGGTCACACAGCTGTCACCACTCCCAAACACAGGCCAGGGCAGTAAATAGGATTCATAAAACAAGTGTTAATTTTAAGGCAGTATTAAAACTCTCATCACCATGTTGTGAGGTGACCGTGTGATCGAATGAAACTCTCAGCATGTATGGTCGTCTGTTCTGCTGACATAACATCCTACTCTCTAGCAAAAGGAATTGAAACAGTGCAGCAGGCATATTACTGGTTTTAGAAAGACCTCAGCCTATAAGTGAAATGTTTGATAGTCTTAAACTGCTGCTTTGCAAATTTGCACCAAAAAAGTTAACTTTCTGAAGTGTTTTTTTAATCTCCCATCTAAAAAAACCCCCTTCAAATCGTCTAGGACAAATAGGCCTTGTACTGCCAAGACTGCCTCAATTATCCATCAAATGTACATTCATAATGCAGCTGAGACTTTACCTGGCACCACATCCCCATAAGCCTCAACAAATTAAAAATGTAACAATATTTATGACTGAGTGGCTCTGAAAGCTATTAACTCAGGAATGATAAAAGATTAAAATCAAAAATACATAAAACTGAATTTCTCCAGGCAAAACAAATCGAGGCAACTCACACAAAACAAGTGCTTTTGTAAAGACAGCAAAACCCTGACTTCCCCTCTGACTTGCCAGTATTTTAACAATAAAAGTTGGTGTCATGAGTTCATTGTCAGCTCCCCCTGAAGGCTTTTTTACAATAACACAGGGACAAAAGCCACAGAAACACAGCTCTTGGCCATTAGTGGCAGCACTGAGAACAAAGCTGAAGCAGAGAAACTCTCCAGTCAGTAAGCAAGAAGGGCTCTTTCAGCACCATGTATAGTGTATTTTTTATACTTTTTCACAGTCTTGGAATGATGGGTTACCCTGGCAAAGGCTTGGAAACCAAATATTTACAGCAACAGCCCACATAACAAACTGGGGGCACAGAGCCTTGAGGATGTGAGCTTTCACTGGACAGAAAGTAAATGTTTTGTGAGTAAATTTAAGGACATTTTTCCCTTTAAGGAATGAGTTAATTTTTTTTTTTTTTTACATCATTTACAGAAGTAACTTTGTGAGCAAGGAAATCCAGATATGGATGGGTTTTATCAGGACTATAACAGGTGATTTTACATTCTTGGATCTGGGCTCGTTCTCAGCCAGTCATTTCCCAGCAATGCAGAGCACACAAAGTCTACAAAGTTGCAAAGTTCTGTTGCGATGCTTTATGTATTCTTCCACTTTCAACCCTGAAAGGCTTAATTATACCAGTTGGAGCTAATACACCCCTTGGCTTGCACACTTGCTATTGTCTCGACTAGAACTCCTGTGTCAGCATGTCATGTGCCCCCACATATCCACACAGTAAACTACAAAGCTTTTTCTAGACCCGGTTCAGTTTCAGCCTGCCCTCTGTGAGGCTTTCCACGAGCAGAGCAGTTCAATAGGGCTTTCCCATGAGCCCACGTTGATCTGCTTTAGTTTTTCAAAGTCACTCTGTACTTTGGCGTCTCTACCTGGATCTCTTTGTTTAGCTTCACTGCTGTGGACCTGTTTGTTCCTTCAGATATCAGCCTTTTTTCACCATTTATAGATGTTTTTTAGTTGAATTTCAAGGCTGGCGTTATGTAAGAAGTAACTGCCGATGCAAACCAAACACTACATTTAAAACTTTTGAATGGAGAAACTTTGGAATGCCTTTATTTTAAAGAAGATAAAGGCAATTCAATCTGTTTGTCACTAAGTTGGCAGAGCTTCATTGAGCTGTGCAAATCTTTAATAAAAACACATCTTATCAACCAGATATGGAAGTGTTCAGCTCTATTTAGTCAACAGATCAGATGTATATAATGTTTTTGAAGGGAGGACTGGTGCAAACAGAAGTAGCCACTAAGAGCTTAAAAGGTCTGCAGGAGAAAGGCTTTTAGTGTGCTTTGTGATTAGCAAACTTCCAATATGTCGAAATGGTAAACAACCACACCTTTTTTTTGTTTTGCAATGGAACAAAAGTTGAAAGTTGCTGCCGTTCATGGTATAGCTTGGTGCAACTGCCACCCCCACTATAAAAAAAACCCCTACAAGTTGCCTGCTTGGCTCAGTAATCCCTTCCAGCCATAAGGGGCACATATGTGAATGGTGCTTATTGGGTTTCTACACAAAAGAGCCCCAGCAGGCTTCAATCAATGGAGGCAGACTGCTGAGCTGTGCAGTAATGTTCCAGCTCTCTGTCCATTAGATGGGTGAGTAAACAAGGATAAGGCACTGGTGCTCAGTCCACCTGCAGCACATCTCATCCGAGTTCACCCAAATCACTTTTCCACTTACCCAACATGTTATTAAGCCACGCAGATAGTGAGCTTAATTTTCTAAGGTTTGTGGTTATCTGCCTCTGAGACCTCTGCAACTATCCCAATGTCCTGGATTTTCAATTGAGGTTCTTACAGTATTAAAAAAACAAATTCTCACTGTGAATTACTTGCATGATTTCAAATAATTACAACAACCGAGTGATTGCAGAGTTGGTAGTGTGAGGGTTAAAAACATCGGGCACTGAAAATATAAGACTACATCAATTAAATCTGGTTTTAATCACACTTAACGAGAGACTGGCTGATGTGAGACATTTATGTTCATTTGGTTTTTCAGCTTCCAAGTTGGACATAAGGAAGCCTTCAAAATATTGTCAGCATTTCCAGATATCCATAACTTGGATGTTGACATGAGCTCAATATGAAGTCCAAAACTTTTAATCACAGTAATTTTATCATGGCAGACCCTTAACTGCACCCTCAGCTGCAGACATTACTAAATGTAGATAACAAAATAATATCTGCAGTGCTAAACAGAACTAAAGTACACTGATTCTTCTGGTAAATTTTTGAGATTTGGCTGAATTAACCTCTCAAACAAAAACATGGCTGGCTAAACTGAACTGTTGAAGCATCACTGAACTCTGGACACAGCTAATGATTTTTTTTTAATGAAAAGATCCTCACTGAACAACATGTCCTGTAAATGTAAGTGCAGAGGTGGAGTGGCAGGGTGCTCTGTACCAGATCTAATGCACCAAAGCAGCTTTTGCTCAAACTGCCAAACTAGTGATGCTACAGAATTCAGATCAGGCGCTGGCCTAAATCTTCCCTAGTTACTCAGGGGATGGGGCATAGGAAATGAGTGGAGCTCAGAGTGTAAAGTTTTTGGAGAGTGTGAGATGAAAATAGACCATTTTGTGAGAATGTGACTGCAGTAGGAGGTCAGTGGATCCATAGTGTGTGTGTGTGTGTGTGTGTGTGTGTGGCAGGTCTCAACACAGACAGACACACACACCAGGGCTGAACATGAAGATTAACTTATTACTAAGAGGTCACTGTTCCTGCAGGGTGAATAACACCGCAGGAGAGTGAAGGGGTTGGAGAAAGACTGTGCCCTATTTCTGTAAGCAGTGTGCAACTGTCTGTGAAACTGTGTTTTCAAACTATTTCTTTTCAAATTCAACTTTCAGGTTATAAACTATGAGTTTCCTTACATTTATCTAAACCCATATTTCTTTAAAAATCAACCCACAAGCTGCAAGCAATGAACAGATACTGAATCCAGGAGGGAAACATCTATCTTTCAAGTCCCATGAGTGAGATCATTTTAAAAAAAAAAAGACTTTGACAGTCAATGGACCACAAATGGACCTGAGAACAACATGCACATTCATCCCACGTTAATCCCCGGGATTAGAGGTACACAAGGCACCTTCTAGACCACACAACTCAGCTCACAAGTGCACACTAAAGAGGGTGAGGAGGGGGGGAGTGAAAGACAGAGTCCAGCTGAGATCAAGGGACATTGATGCACATTAGCAGAGGCCTGTGTGGATGTAAAGCTGCACTGAGGAGGGGTCTGCCCGTCTGCATGCATGGCACTGGGTCAAACATGTCAGAACAGTTATGTCAATGATGCAAATGATGTGAACTATGCAGGGAAGATCTGCACTGCATTCATTATACTGTAACCTTCTCCTCATGTAGATGGATACATAAGAAGATCTCTGCATAAAAGAAGCAGTGATGTCAAAGGAGCTTTTGTCTGACATCAAGAACTTTCATGTTGACAACATAGATGTTAAACACACATAGTGCAGAAAGCTTCAAAAGCCATTAAGTGCCAGTTCTTTCAATGTGAATATGTTCTGAGTGACCTATTAAACTTTTGGTGTAACTTGCCAGAGGCTTCAGCTGTGTATTTTTGCATGGGCCATTTAGTCAATGCTCAAGGCAAAAAGCCAGCTTTTATAAAAATCAATTACATGTCTGAATCAATGCACGTTATCTATCAGCAATATCATCAAGCTGAGGCTCTTACATGATCTGTGGACACAGTTACATCCATCATCACCCTTACCCTCTACTAACTCATCCAGACTGGTGATCTTCCTGCCTCCATCCAACGTGTACAAGGTCCGGACTCCTTGAGGAAGGTTGACATTGTCCGACAGGGACCGTGTGAGCTCCATGAGCAGAGCATCCAGGGACCTGAACCGGTCGTTGGACACGGCATATACCAGACCCTTGAAATACTTATCTCCATTGCGGTAAAATCGCACTTTTCGGGCTTTTTTCTCTGATGTGAGTGACTGGAGAGTGCGTGTGCGGTAGAAACTACAGTGCGCACTGTGCGCCGGGCTGGGGACCAGACCGTTTCCTCTGGAGCCTGACTGGGACCCGGAGACTGAGTTGGTCCTCGGTGTCCGGTGCGGCTTCTCTCGTTCCTCAAAATGTTCAAATTCAATACTTCTGCTTAACGACATGCTGTTTCACACTCTCTCTCCTCTTCTTATAGGTGAGATCCCGAACAGAAGAGCAAGTTTTATCCACAGAGCTGAAGGATCAGTGCGTCCTCAGCCGCAGGAAAGAAGGACAACACGTGTGCGTCTCCAGCCTTTGCGGTCCACAGGATGTCTCCTTCCAGCACCGGCTTCTAGTTACAAGTCTAAACGGTGACACACTTCCAAAAGAAAAGAAAAGAAAAGAAAAGAAAGTCGGAAAAATAATCAGAAGTTCACCAAAAGCTGACCCCGTCCTGACTGCCCCGATGAATCGATTGTCCTACCTACAATAACGCAGCAGGAGCAGTAATCCAAACGCCAACTCGGGATTATCCGGTTAAAAACGTGACGAATATTGAGCAGCTGTGTCTGACAGACATCACACTGGACCTGCCGTTGGCTTTCAGACAACGAAGAAATTTCACAAAACTTCGGCGCACCGCACTGAAAACCGCAAGCCGCCTCCTTCCCCTCTCCTCATCCTTTCCGTGACTGGTCGGCCGCTCAAGCTGTCAAATCAATGGATAATGAAAGAGAGGCCTTTGTGCCGCAGGGTCCTAATGCTCTCTATTGTTCGGATGCTGCATGCAGGACGTGGAAACAAGCCTGTTCTCATCCTCAGTGACCTCAAATATGTTCAAACTGTGAGACAAAGTTTTAACTCGGATATGCCTCGAGTCTGTAAATCCTGGTTCTTAAAAAAAGAGAGGTTAGAAATAACACCGTGAAACTAAATTTACATATAAATATATCCTACAGAGCAGGTTTGTCAATATTATCCTAATGTGGCATTACTTTTACAAAGGAAATTGGTAGGCATTTTTGTCCAAAGCAACAAAACTTGAAAGCAGCTGTGAAGTTGCGAAAACAGCAGGCCAGACAACAATCTCACAGATTACAGGGATTAATAAATGCTTCACTTTTAGCTCAAAAATTAGATGGAACAAAGGTGTTATCAAAAATAATTCATTTGTCAAAGAACTTTCTGGCTGTAATGAGATAGTTTTGTTATCTCTGATGCCACGAGGAAATCAAGTTTTATTCAATACAAGAAAAAAAATGCTGCCACTTGGGAATTAAAAATTACTAGATAATCTAATGTAAAAAAAAAAATAAAATAAATGAAACTAGTAAAATAAATAACAGTTATCTGGCTGTTAATTAGTATTAAACGAACTGATATAAAGAAAGTTGAGCTACATTTTGTCTTACTGCATTATTTTGCATCAGCAAGTCATTAGCCTTTTGTTTTGTGTCTTCACAATCCAGAGACAATTTTTTGCACATGCATAAATTGGTATTTGGAACCATCAAGACAGAAGAAATGCACTGAGGAGTCAATGTTTGGCTATACTGAGCGATTAATTAAAATGCTAATATAGACACACACATCACATGAATATGTATGTGCATAATGTAATATGCATACACAGAGAAATATACAAGCATAGATGAACTGTTCTGTATGTCTCCTATGACGTGAACACAGTGTTTCTGTGCTGCAGAGTGCAGCAGATATTAAGATGGACTCTGTAAAACTGCCAAACAGTGAGCTTGGATTATACAGGCCAATGCCAGTTTCACTCACCATCTGGTGGGTTCCTCCTCCACCACCAGGGCCTGCCAGGCTCTTACCTTCCCACTTCGCCACCTCGTGCAGCACGGACACGAGCCACTCTGTCACTGCAGCCAGTCAAAAAGCAGGGCAAACAGTTAGGACAGGCTGGGGATGAGTTAACCCACTTTCTCAACTACAGTACCCCAATTTCCACAGAGGAAGCCACAGAAAAGAAGTCCTTCTCTCTAAGCACTAACTAGCTTTTAAAGGCCAATGAGTAACTTTTGGACCATCAAATTCAGAGGCAAGACTACACATTAAAGAACTCACTCATTGATGAAAAGACAGTGTTTTGTCATTTTTAACTGATCATAATTTGAAATACAAACTGCATGTACCCGTTTTACACACATTAATAATGGAAACAAACCATTAAAAGAGGCATAAAACTAATAACTTTTTACTCAGTATTGTGTTCTCTAATCCTGTATTTGTTTTGCTTCAAAAAAGTATTTGCTAGAATTTCTGAGCTCCACACAAAATATTAAATTAAATCAAACATTTTAACTCAATTAAGAAATGACACAGCATGATGTGGAGTATCAGAAGTATTACTAAGATAAATCGGATCCTTAACACTGAGGGAAGTGTCAGACAGTGTTGGATACCAGGTTGCATTCTTTTCGGGTGGAGTGACCTTTGTTTACACATCACCACATATTGTTCATTTGAGAGAGGAAATGAGGTTTTTGAATGAATAGAAACCAAAAGATCTAAGTGACCTCATCTGATTATTGGACAAGATTTTAATAATCTCTTCATTGTTGTTTTTATCCAGTTATTTCATTCAGATATACAACTACAACCTATGAGTTTTCAGAAACGTCATAGGAATTCTTCAAATTGAAAACCAGCCGTGTTGGGTGTATTGTTTGAGCAGCCTTCGAGAGGAAGTCGCTTAGCAGAAAGCAAATAGGAGTACTCTTCCCCCAGCAGAGGGAAATCCTGTACGGGATGACAAAGCAGAAAATCCCTCAATGACAAGAATCCCTCTCTCTAAAATAAAAGTAACAATCGGGATGACGACGAGGCTTAAACCTCCTCTGGCTGTTTCTTCTGGGTACTTTTGGTAAGCTACTGGTATAATGCAGTTTACGAGGGATTTTGGAAATAATTCTCCTCAGGCATTTATTGAAAATCACTTAGCAAAACAATCCTCTCTTAAGGAAACAAAGC
Organism: Acanthurus leucopareius; assembly: GCA_029814765.1. Taxonomy (NCBI): domain Eukaryota; kingdom Metazoa; phylum Chordata; class Actinopteri; order Acanthuriformes; family Acanthuridae; genus Acanthurus; species Acanthurus leucopareius. The sequence goes on along the minus strand of JAQMCX010000043.1, from coordinate 3,944,961 downwards.
AGAGAATGTGATCAGTTGCATAACTCTGCTGGTTTCGGGCCAAAATCACATGCATGGAGAACATATCATCAACTACAATGATTTTCTTCTGTACACCTTTCTAATCGAGATGTTAATTGTCGTGTCGCGAATTTTGACATGATTTACACATTCAAAAGCAATTCAAAATGTTACATGCCCCATAAAAACAAGTCTTAAATGGGTTCTTTAGTGCCAGAGTGTGTGGGTGTGTGTGTTTTATTTTCATGGCAGGCACCAGGTGCCACATCCTGTACACAATTTCAAATTGATGTGTTGATAGAGATGAGTGTATGGCTCTGGGGTCAAAGGTCAAGACAGAGGAAATACAGCAGAAGAAAGGTGAGTTTGGCACAGCTCTCTGAAATAAGTCCTAACAATTCCCACAGGCATCACTAATGTCGCTGCAATAAACATTTTAAACCCCAGTTTGTGTGAAGATAAAAACAAACAGAAGAGCTTTAATCAATCAGCCCAAATATAGAATTACTGCAGTCATTTGAGTAATGAGTATGTCAGTACTTTACTCAGCGTCAGACTCCAAAAATTCTTGTTTTGATTTCATGAGGACAAGGTCATAGTCACTTAGGGCTAATGTAGTGATGATAAAAGATAAAAAAAAATTTAAAATACTCCAGCGCCCTCTAGTGTTGATATAGATATTAGGTAAAAAATTGCAACCAAAAATGAACATGAACAACACTTCTGCCTATTGAAGGTAACCAGTCGGTGCATTTTAATGACAAAGCAATACTGATCTAGTGATTTAAACTAGACATTAACGCTTTGAAATTGGAAAATTATGATATAAAAGTCAGAGATTTAAAGGTTAATGTGAAGCAAGAGCATCAGTCCAAGTGTTTTTACTTAACTTTTACCCAAATTCTGACTTACTGCAAAGAATTAAGGCACAATGGTCAATTTTACATTACTACAGATGCCCCATCAGCTTACCTACAGCCTCCACCTTATAAACATGTATTATGATACTCTTGAATGCTTGAAACCTGTCACTTGGTACATGAACTCACATCCGACCCAAATACCATAGAAAGTAGCAGAGAATCTCAGATTTGAAGGGTGCTGACTCTATTTTAAACTGCTGCAGACTCTGCTGTGTACTGCAAAAAGAAACGACATCACTGGCTAAAAACAGATATGCAATCCTGTGTCATTCCATCAGAGTCTCTCCATCCTCTCTTATCCACCTTGTGCCTCTGGCCAAGAAATCACAAACAAAACAGAGCTGGTGGCAAAATACAAACTTGGATCCACTGCCAATTACATTACTATTACTCCAGTTATACATGACTGAAAGGCTCAGTTTCAATGACCCAAGAACCCCAGTAATCACAACCCACGAACAGCAATTCCATGTCCTCAACTGCTGCTCAGCTGCAGGAAAAATCCCTGTAAAGGAGCCAGATGTTCCCAGTTCATCCTCACTGCTCTTATTGGTTTACTGCATTTATTTAACAGCTATTTCCCTTTTTGTGGTAAAGCTCAACACTAAGCGATGATCAATAGCAAAGAACCTTAATTTCGGTTTATGATTAAGCCAAAAGTTTTATAATAAACCACCACTAACAGACAATTTTATTCTAATAATCCTCTTCCAAAGTTTCTTCAACTTGTCGCCCACACAAGTGCCGAAGTCCCTGAGCACACCCATGAAGTCCCCAAACGCTCCCCTCCCATCTTTGCCTGCCTGGCTCTGGCTCAGCAAAGGGGCCCCAATATGTCAAGTCCTGGCAAGACACTGTTCTTGTAGTCTGGCCCCTCACCTGGGAACAATTTGCCTTGGGGGACTCCACAAAAAGCTGTTGCCTGTGACAACTCAGCTCCCAGGATCACAGGGGTATTGAAACTTTCTCACTATAATAAGGTCTCTGAGGGGTGCAGAGAAACCCACAGGACAGAAGCTAATTAGCAACATTTACAACCACCAAGCATACAATTTGAGGAGTTTTGATTCCTTTTTCATGTGCATATGCATGAGATAAATATCTCCAAATCTCCAAATATGAAATTCTCACTGGTGAATATGGCATAGAAAATAACTTTAATGGTTCCTCAAAGAAGGTTTGCATAGTCACGTAATATGAGGCAGAATTGTATTATTTTTTTCTCAGGATAGATGCTCAAAATGTTTGGTAACTACTGCAATAAATAATAAAAAAAAGTCATTATTAGCCATGAACTGCAGCGAACTTGTTTAAGGGCAATAAAAATGAGGGTCAAACACTGCCACTATGATTTCATCAAGACAAACTTGCACAATAGTATGTAAAGTCTTCACCTAAAAAGAAATGACTGGCCAACACTTCCTATCTTTATTATTCACCAGGTAGTTTGCCAAAAACAAAAATATTTGCACCCACCAGGGATTCATAAGCCTGGGCATGATCAAACACAAGGGTGTTATCGGTGCCAGATGATGTAGGCCAGCCACAGCTCGGTAAGAAGCCTTCTGAAATGAACCCAGCTCTCCCTCCACTACTGAGACAAATTGAATTGTAGCAGGTCACCTCAGGTTTACACCATTTGGCAGCACTGACTCTGAGGGGCCACGTTATAGGGGGGCATAATGACCTAATTCTCTCACATTCTGTTAAAGGTAGGCTAGCCCGTATGGCTGCCAGGTCAGCTAGCATGGTGCTGGAAGTGAGCAGACGCTGGGTTACCATGTCTGGCCTGAAAAGCGAAGAAGAAGGAGGTGAATTAGGAAGTGTCCCCCGTTATTTTTCCCAAAATTGTCCATATTTTGTGGAGCTAGATCACTCATAAATTGGAATCAGAGTATTTTATGTTGTTGACTATAACTAGACTGTGTAATGTACAGTAGTTGTGGCAGATCCTTTGTACTGTAGGGACATTTTACACAATTATGGAGCCAAATCTGCAGTGAAGCGTCCTGAGGATATGAATAAGGATATCCAGCTGTCTTACTTTTTAATGCACAGCCAGCCTATGGCAGAAAACAACAGAGCACCTGCTGTAGACCTGACAAGCTCCAGAGAACCTGCAGACCAGCATTACTGGTAAATATAGTTTGAGTTAAGACCAAGGTTATAATAGTTTTGGATTTTTGCATTAGTATTAGTTTCTATTTCGTTTCAACTTTTTTTTTCAAATTTAGT
>JAQMCX010000043.1:3878762-3941703 GCA_029814765.1 Acanthurus leucopareius | reverse complement strand
TTTCAGTTAACGAAAATGTTTTTTTAATTCTAGTTTTCGTTTTTTCGTTCGTTTTCGTTAACTATAATAACCTTGGTTAAGACTCTGTGTTGTTTTCAAAGGATAATTTTGCATATAAAAAAACAGCATGCTCCGTGTTTTCTGCAATTCAAAGTTGATTTTAAGTGCTTAACCAAATACTTAGAGGCAAAAAAACCCCAAACAAACAAATAGAAACAAACAAACAAACTTGTACAGTCTGTTTGTGTTTTGCATTAATTTTGAACACACACCACTTTTGGTCATACTAGAATAACTGTATTAATAGAAGAACACCATGAAGTATTTATTAAGTCCCTCACCATGTTAAAAAGTAAATTAATCAGTAAGGGCATCTGCTCAGAGGGCCAAAGAATGTCAGCAGAAACAGATAAAATCTCTCATAAATATTAAGATTTTCATTAATATTCTAAACACTTAATTGTCATTAAATTTTTATTTTGTCACGTTTGGTGTACTTAATTTTTCATTACATATGAATGAAAAATTAAACTGCATTCACAACAATGCATAAAAAGGATCCACACTACAATGTCATGAATCAACTACATAATTGTGTGAAATATTATAGAAAATATCTCCCAAAATTAAAAGTTTACATTATTATATGTATCATATATTATCTGACCACTAGATGGTGCTCTTACTTTTCACTCCAGCTGCCCTGCTCACTTCAAACTCAGCTCATTTTTCAGCCTAATTATCCATTTCATTGAAATATTTGATCTTTATTTTCAGGTAAACAAAACATGTTCTCATCTTCGGGTTGTTGAGTCAATTTGCTCTCATAGATTTTAAGGACTGTGTGAATAATGATGAGATATGAAGATTTTGCATCACTCTTGTTAACATCAACATGAAGTGCTTGATTTATAATCATACTTCCCATACGATGAATTCAGGGCAATATAAAAATCAACAATATATTGACAAAATATTTTGAATATAAATAAATGTAAAAGTAAAGGGAAAGAGAGAGGTATTTTTTTTTAGAAATAAATGAGATTGTACAGGAGGAGGAAGGCAGAGTGTGAAGAAAGGGGATATGATTCAGTGAGGCGAGGATGACATGAGGTATTTCTTGAAGAGATGAGTTTTCAGACTCCAAAAGACAGTGGGGAATAAATGGAGAGGAAAAAATCTCTCTGCCATCAGGAGAAAGACCAGGACAGAGAACAGTTGAGTCTGAATGAAGCGACTAGCAGCCAGCAGAGAAGGACCTGCTCAAAAAAGCAGAAGAAATATAAAAAAAGAGCAAGATATTAAAGTCAGAGTTTACAGTAAATGTAATTAAACACCAAGTATTTACTGCACGTTTCTGTGTATATTCATTGATGCAAAATTCTATCAAACCACCCAACTATTCTTATGTGTCACTACACATTACAGCCTTGACCTGACGTAAACAAACTCTGACTGAGAGGTTTCAATGGCACAAAGACTCAACTCTGATCAATAACACGCCCTACCAGCCCTCTGCAGAGGCAACAAACATCTAGACATTAATAGCGCGGTTAATCTGTCAGAGCCGCTGCTGGTAGATTACAGTAGGAGAGGTCATCACATTGAACAGTCAAAACTAATCGAGGCTGACACATGTCAGAGCGAGGCATTGCTCGGGCCTGATCTCATCCAAGACATCCTGTCGCTCCCCAGAGAAATCACCGGCCCTGTGGCCTTATCATGTGAGCGCCAGCGTGTATTAACCCGTCAAAGCATTAGTACTTTACACACTGGCATTGATCTGGTGCTATCACGAGATAATGTCTTGTCGGACAGCTTTATTGCGCAGCGGCAATGGAGAATGAAAATATTTGATGTTGAACGCATGGAACTTTGTCCTTTGATACAAAAACAAGGAGATAAGAGGAAAATGTTAGTACAGCAATCAAATTAGACACCATCTACACAGGGTTTACAATTAGTTACTAATAAGTTGACAAACCATTAGCAAATTATTTGATAATGCTTTTATTGTTGCAAGGATTTGGAAAAAATACTTTTGCCTGATAATTGTTCATCTTAATTGGTAATAATGTGGCTACAAATGGTCCTTTCTTTAAATGTGCACTCACAAGGTCCTTTATAACTAACTATCAGGAATGCATTTATATAATGTGATAGGACATTATCAAAGGTTTTAAAACTGACCTAAGTGATGAATTAAAGGTATGATAAGCAACATTTCCACATTAAAATGTCTAATGATCAGACCTCTTAGTTGAGTTATGTACTGATGTTATTCAAAACATTTCCAAAATGCTCAAACGCAGACAGATTTGAGTCATATTCTGTGAATCCCCTTTTGTTTCTATAACTCATACACGTCAAACACCAGATGATACAGTGGACGGATGTTCAAATGTGATAAAAAGTAAGATGAATGAACTCTAATACATTATATTACTTTGTCCGTGAACAGTTCTGCCTGAGTCAGTCAGATAGATTTGAATCTGCAATGGTGGCTGTTTAACAATAAAATAAGCAAATCTCAGTAACCCAGGTGACTTTACAGCATCAATAAACTGTGTCTGACTGAGACATAACCAGTGACAGTTATTTTATGCTCTGGGTTTAAAGGCCCAGTGTGTAGGATTAATGGGGATCTATTTTTAGAGTGTGGCTGTGATGAAAACATTTTTAAGTATGATTTTATCAATATTTATTGTGATAACTGCCTGAAAATATTTTTTTGTGTGTTTTAATTACCTCAGATCAGGGTTCACAAACTTTTCTAGCTCGAGATCCAAAAGAGAAATATGATGTAATGACTGGCATGGCAGAAAAGAAAACTCTATCTCTATTTTAGTTCAAGTAAATGAATTCACTTTTTGGCTTTGCTTTGCATTTAACTCTGCCAATTGGCAACCCAATAAAACCAGGTCCATAACTCATTTTGGATTTTGACCCTAAGTTCAGGAAACACTGCCTCAGAATGAGCCTCTTATATTTATGGGGGTGAGTGGGTCCTCTCCCACAGAGTCCACCATGTTACAATGCCATGTTTCTACAGTAGCTCTGGTTGGACAAACCAGACACTGGCTCTAAAGAGTGCATTTTGTATTATTAGTGAGTTTCACAGCCACTGTAGGTTCTCCTACACACTGAGAAGCAGAGGGTGAGTGGTGGGATATTCAGTCAGTGCAAATCTGCAACTTCACCTTGAGATGCCAATAAATCCTACACAAAAAAAGAACAGAGCAGTTGTCTTGCTAGAGATTAAAAGCAGCAAAAATCATTTTTCAAATGAAGCAACACAATTGTTAATGTTAATAGCTTGGGATTTCTTTATTAAACATTAGTAAATGCCTTATTATCCAGTAATGAAGCTGTAAGTCACAAGGTATACAGCCACAAAAAAAAGTTTTGTAAGAGAGCAGTATTAAAGGTTAATGTCATCACTGTTCAGTTAAAAACATTTGGTCAGTGTAGATTATGGTTGGGCAAATTAAGGAATTACATGGTCTTTAATGGATTGTTAAAACTTCCCTACTTCTTTAGCCAAATAAACATTTTAACAACAAATTGGCTTATCTGAAAAAATGTGTTGTAATAAGGTAAACAGCAAGGTTGTATCACATATAGCTCAGGAAAAGTTGTCACTTCATATTTTCACAGGATGGTGATCATATGTTTCAGAAATGAAGGGAGTCACAAACCTGCGATATAAAATATGAATTATATATTTAACTGTGTGTGTGTAGAGGACTCTGTTTAAATGCTGATAACTCCATTCCAAACATTAACTGTGCTAATGCTGCCTTCTATAGAACAATTATCTGTGGTGGATTATGATGCACAGTTACACCGGTCACTGCATGTCATCAAAGATCTGGCACATTTTTCACAGAGACGTGTCAGAAATTAGCATTGTGAGCAGTTGGGCATTGACGGATGTCTTTCACTGTGAATATCAACCATGGCGCTTGGTGAATAAGTCCTTTCTCATCCAATCTTGTCACAAACTCCTACAGACCTCAGTGATGTCACGGCCAGTCTGCAGGTTCATGCTCGCGTATGGTGAGCGTGTCTGCTGCTGATTGTACAGCTGTTGGACTGAAAGGCTCCCCGAAGCCTTACGGTCGAGTGGATAGGAGTTGTTGATGAATGAATCATAACAATAATAATCTTCAGTCAGTCCAGTCAGTGTGCGGTGTGAGTGTGTTATGATGTCATATTTCTGCGGCTTTCGGTTTTTAAAGGGAGCAGCTGACCTGCTAAAATAATCCTCTCCCCTCATTTGACCTGCTTCAAACTCACTCCTTTTTGTATTCGTTAAAATCTCTTTATATATTTATGTTATTACAATGTTAGTGAAGCTCTTATTGTATCTTACAGATTTGAGGTCCTGTGGTTTTTTTAAAGCCATAACAGATTAAATTGGGATCTGATTTGGGTTCAGCTGTGGTCAGTCATAGTCCAGGTTTTTGAACATGTACAAACATCCACCTCTGTTGGAAACTGAGATGTTTCCATCAGGAATGCCAGGTGGAAAAAAAAAAAACGAAAGAAAGAAGGAGAAATATTTTCCACCAGGGTGTAAAATGCCTTTAGCTCAATAAGTCCAACACAAAAAGCAAATCTTATTGCATTCATTTCAAATAGATAAATAAATACATAAAACCAGGTAAATTACACCAATACTATCAATTTAGTGTGGACATTTATGAGCAGTTTGATAACATTTATAAATGATTTACAACACACTGATGCAGTTGTGTGGATTGAAGTGTTCCTGTATTTCTGTGGCCACCAATGATTGGATGCTGTCGTATAAACAGAAGATGAAGGACAATGCAGTAAAAACAAAGCTGTAATACCATAAAAATGTTTCTTTACAGGAGAGGTTACGTCCTTACACCTGCATTCAACCACAATGTACATAAAATGATCGATCTAAAAAAAAAAAGAAGATGTGAAACACCTTTTTCTTCGATCAACAATATCACCCCATACGCAAGATTTTGATGTGGTTTAAATGCTGTCATATATGGTTATGGAGCACATACGGCAGACCCACATTGCCGGCGGAGAAAAAAATGTAATGCAATACAAATGTCCACCAGGTCAGATGATTAATATTATCTGCCGAAATTATCCAGTGAAATTATGAAATTATGAAATTTATGAAGACATCAAACACAAAACTATGTCACAGAGCAAACCAACTGGTATAAAACACCATAATAAAATAATCTTAATATAAATAAACACCTCACACTAAAAAGAGCATGTAAATGCAATTTTGAAGTAACTGATCTACATTTTAGTATTTCTATTTCATGCTACTTTTTTCCTTTTATGCCTACTTGCAACAATTTAAAGCCAAACATTGAGTACTCTTATTTGAAAGCTCTAAGTGCTGATGATAGATAAGTGATACAAAAAAATTAGTTAATAATTGAATCATGATGTATTATTACAGGTTCCTCCACCACTGGAGATTTAAATTTTGTTTATATGCTGTCATGTTTGTTAACAGTATATATTTTCTCTCACTTCTTGGGCTAATTATTACTATTGACAAACCTATGTAAAACAAACCTGCATTGCAGTATTTGAAATAAGTTTCCAAATGCTGAATGAACATTGTGTCTAAGAGGAATAACTTTTTGGGTGATGTGCACACATGATGACTGGGAGAGAAAAACCCCTCCTGACGATTGTAACATGCACACGTTGCTGCAGCAGTGCAGCCAGCTGAAAGTGTAATCAATAGATGGCAGTGTTTCCCAGGCCTTGGCCCTCAACCTCTTTTGGTACCACTTCAAATCACCCCCCCCCAACCCCCTTTCCTCTCTCTCTCTCTCCTGGGAGCCTATACAGTTGTTCTGTCTAGAACCCACTTTACTGAAATGTTGAATAGACTCTTGGCCGAAGTATACCTGCAGCCACTTCAAACAGAATCCTGCAGGGAATCAAACATCACTGCACTTATTGAATCAAAGTATAACTGTGGATGGGATAACAGCTTTGGATGAAACAGATGGTGGGATTCACAATAAAATATAAAATGCATACAAGATCAGTGGCAGTAAAAATGTGTGAGTTTGCATTATGGGAATAAGACAGGTTTCTAAACATGTAAACAATAGTGAACATATCATATTCAATCTTCTGCGTTGTCTGTATATGCTCATGCATACTCTATATACAGTCAATAATCTGCAGCAGTGTCAACATATCATGTATGTATGACCAGGTGCAGGATATCTCACCACAATCCTGACTCAATTTGGTTTTTTCACTCGGGGGAGAGAACTGCCACTTTTAGCAGTTCCACCAACACCACGTACAAGGCAGTCAACCCAAAACAGTGCAAGTCTGCTGTGACTGCTGGTTTGATTTTATTTTGTACTTCTTAAGAGGTTAGAAGTAGGGCACAGGATGAAACAATAATAAGGGTCAGTGGCCTTGTGTTAGCAATATGGGGCACTTCATTCAGATCCCCAGAGCAAACAGGTTTAGTGGATGACCATTTATAAACTAACAGAGATGTATTTAATAAAAACACGTAAATATGGAATACAATTTTGAAGGTAATAAGGGTACTTGAAAAAAAAGCATGGATATGAGTACCATTTTTTTCCCCCATCTAAATAACTATTTACATTTTTATGAAATTTGAATTTTGTGTTGCTGGTTGCAGTCCTACTGATGTTTAACAGAAATTCTAATCAGTACATTGAGACAAAATATGGATCCTTTCTCTCGCTGTTCCACATAGTTGATCTATCTGCAGATGATTGGCTTTTTTTTGTTGCGAAGATGTCTGGCTGAAAACTTACAGTAAGAAATGAGATTAATAGACATGCTGTTTGGAGCTGTTTGATTAATTATAACACTGATCACAGGTTGAGGAAGTGTGTGTAGAGAGAGAGATGGAGAGAAGCTTGATTGATGAGTCAATGTGATACCAAGGAAAACCGCTTGGGCTCATGATATTCTCTCTTAAACCTTGCAGCTCACCAGCTGTTTCTTTTTTGTTGCCTGAGGTGCACAAACACAGCATGTGTGTGTGTGTGTGTGTGTGTTCATCGTCCTCTTGTTCCTCTCTGTTTTTCTTAAAATACAAGAATAACAGGGTTTCAAATAGCGAAGCACCCACTTGGTTCATGTTGGGCTACCTTCTTCGCGGACGCTACACCTGGAGCATGAGACAATCACGGCGGTTGCTAAGTAACGGGTCTCCTCGTGGTCTCTGCCGTGAGCTTCCAGAGAACCAGGCTTTGCTCAGTGAATCATTCCCTACACTTGATACAGGAGTGTGTATGACAGCGACTGGACCATATACAGTAGAAATAGAGTGTGAGTGTGTAATCTTGGGAGTATTACCACGTGTGAAGTTTTATTTCAGTGCTCACAGGATTTTCATAGAAGACATTTTGACATGTCACGCTAGGAGAAGCATAGGATTATTTAATAACAGAAATGGCTGAATTCCATTTTGCTGCTTTCATGTCAGGTTCTTGGTATTGGACATGCTGGCTCGCTCAGACAAAGTCACTGTTAAAGCCAAGTCGATACAAGTCAATTTATCCACTGTGTGAAAGACTTACTGCAAGAAATCCACCAATGTGAGGACATGTGGCCAGTCCTCACATTTACATCTTACTTTCGAAAGTTGAAATGGGGAATGTGTTCAGCAGTTTCTTTTTTACACATCCAGCAGGCATGAAGCAAAATTAACCATTATTTGTATCAATTTCATTCCTAGTTGCTTGGCAGCCGCACAACTTAACTGAGATGGGACTCCATCTCACCCTTAATACAAACAAATGCTCATGCACACACACACACACACACACACACACACACACACACACATGTACATACAAAACATAGAAAACCAGAAGGGTGAAATAATAGGTGAGAGAGTGGTGAAGCTTATATATAGCCATCTTATTCGTGTTAAAGTAGTTTTTAATGTTGCTGTTGAACGGCTGCTTTGAAGGTTGAGCAACCAGTCATAGTGATCTATGATAAATCCTTCATGGGCCCCTAAAAGCTTTGGGGTCCTTGTGCACCAGTTACACCTGTTACCTGGTGAATTTAAGTCCGAAAATGATATACTTTAATTGCTGTTTTGATATCCACCAACTTATAAAAGAACTCTCTCATTCTTTAGTGACTGTTTAGCGGCTTATTAATTCATATTTTCCGGCCCGTTGGTAACATTTTCTGTATGCTGTGGACAGGTAGCTTTCAGCCAGTAGATCACAGATTCAAAGGTATTAAGTATGTAATGGATTTTCTTTTTAACGTCTGCTTCTCTTCATCTGGGAACGGTGCTGATGAGAGTGGTGAGACTGAAGAAGAATAGTATATTTGCAGGCTGTGAGAGAAACAATGATGCTGAAAGATCCTAAAATGTTTTATAGGACTGAGGGAGCTGCAGAATGGATTCATAATTCTCTTTGGTTCGTCACTGGGAGCTACACCTTTCACATAACACACATCTTATCCGCCGTTCATGTGATAATAATGATCGGTGCAGCTTTAAAATTTAGTTAAAATAAAAGATACATTAAAAACAGAGGACGAGCACTGGTGGAGACAAAAATGTGAATTGCTTTCATCTTTTAGGAAATGAGAGCAGTCAATAGAAATCCTTCATGTCTCTGAGGTGAACATGTGAATATGTGTGTGTGTGTAAAAGGATATATATTTAATCTGAGGTAAATCTCTCTGAAATGAGCAGATATTGGCTCTTGTTTTTTGAGGAGTGCTCTCCTCTGACTGGTGAAATGAATGGTTTATTATGATGGCCTCTCCAGCTCTACTCAATAATGTCGTTTTTCTCTCCTCATCAATTCCAGCCATCTGTTGCTCATTTCATATCTGTCCATCTGAGTTTGGCCCTGGAACCTTGCATGTTTGGAAGCTTCACATTAGTGTTAGAAATATTCATTTATCCATTTCAAATGTGGTTTGCCATAATCACATTCCACCATTTTCGACAGCAATGCCACAGAATGGAGCAATGCAAAAAATGTCACTAACTCTGCAAGTTTTTAAAGGCTTGGTTCACCCAAACTTAAAAACAAAACAAAACAAAACAAAAAAGAAAATAAAAACACATTTTCTCATTTTTCTCCAGTAGTATGCAGGCAAGATATTTTTGGCTTAACTTGCCCAGGTTTTTGAGATATCTGTCCATGGAGCTTCTGCTCCCATAGAGGAGGAGAATAGCATGAAATTTGTGTGAACTCAAAAGCTCTCTTTCCAGAAAGTGTCACAAAGGATGATCTCCAGAGCACATGGAAGTCAGCTAAAATAGGGGCTGTTTCATAAGTAGAAAGTCCAATAAAAATGTTTACAGTGGCATCTGTGAATTGTCCACAGTGACCACAACATTGTTTCTGAAAAGAGATACTGCCATGGAAATTTTCAACTGCAAAATCTAAAAGTAAAATGCCACTAAGTCCTCTCCTTCTCCTGACTTTCAGTGCCTCCTTCCACACATTTTGAAAGTTGAGCTTTGTCCTGAAATCATTCCTTCTTCTCTCTCCCTTTGTATTCATGCTTTAAATGTCTCCTCCAAGGCAGCACCTGAAAATTCCTGGAAAACCTCCTTATTGTAACTTCAGTTCGTTCAGTACACACAACATATATTGCATGTCTGCTAGAGGTTGTTGTAAGGCCACTGAATCCAGCATAAACCTAGCATGACGTCACCCACTCGTACGTAGAATACTATAAGCCTCAAGTTTACGTTTTGACAATAACCGCCTTTTTTTTGGAGCCAGAGGTGCCACACCTGGACTAAAGGTTCAAGTTGGGATTGCTACGCCTCTGTCCTGATTGAATCTGACTGACAACTGCTGTGGCAACATGTCAATCCCAAGGTAGCTACACCTCTAAAACTTACCCTGCTTTATTGTCTATTTTACTCTTAATGGGACCAAAATTTACAAAAAAAACGTCAAGTTGTATTGGAGAAGTCGTGAAACCAGTGATTGAGATAGTAAACTCTTTAGGAAAAATATTTATCAAAATGATGAATCAAATTGGATTAAGTTAATTTTCCCAGAGGCTTACATTCAGTAGAACTTCTTTTTGCAACCACCGTAGATGCCCCCTGATGGCTGTTACAAAGAATGCAGCTTTAAGTCACTTCCTTATGGGCTTTACTTTTCAGACCTGGAAATTCCATTCACCATTTATACTGTCTTTGCCTTGAAGCAAATTTGTGATACGGGATGTATTCATAAAACTGATGTGAGTAACCGAGGAAATATGTTATTTTGTAATTTGGGTGAAGTGACCCTTTAAGAGTTTACCCATGAGGTGCTATGCTGTAACTGTTTTTTTTTTTTTACATGGGATGTCTAATAAATTTTTCTTGCCAGTTGCACAGTGGTTGTAGTTTAAATGAGGCACCTAAGGTGATCTAGAGGACTACTGCTGATTTATCATGGACTGGGACACTGTTGTGGTGCTACAGTTTGGCACAGCTGCTCTCATAAAATGTTTTGATACCCCCAATAAGAGTTCAGTGTTTTACTGTGATTAAATCCCCCAGGCCTGTTTGCAGTAAAAAGCTCTCTCTTCGTCTCTGACTGTCTCTCTCTCTCTCTTCCTCTCTCTCTCTCTCTCTCTCTCTCTTTCTCTCCCCCTCCCACACTATCACTGTTTGCCTCTCTGCCTCCATCGTCATTCACGTTCTCTCCCACTCTCTACCACTAATGACCTACACACAGGGAAACATGGGTCACTGAGTTCGAGCCCGTGTAGTCAGGACAACAGTCTGGTTAAAATCCTTGTAAATGTCTTGAACTGAAGTCAAACCAAATAATTGTAAACAGTGTTTTTATGTCAAATGGCACGTCTGCATTATTGGATTTATTCATCATTTCTGCCAGGGAGCAGAGGCCATGCGATCGCCTCCGTCCGTCTGTGTTTTATTTGACTGTGACGAAGAAATTTCTACAACTTACAACATGATTGGCCCAAAATTTGCCTTGCACATTCAAGCCCCCGACAAAAGAAACATATCGATTTGGTGACCTTCCCGCCTGGCAAACATTTCAGATTTTTCAAATAAGTGCATCTCCTGATCCCTGAGTCATAAACACACACACTTTTTGCTGTACGCCAACCTATGTGTTAATAAGAGGAGGATACTTGATGATTTTTGAGACCTCATGACCTTTTCTACATCACTACCATTAGGCCACATTTTGGCTACTTTGGTTTCACTATTTCTTTTATTTAAATGGCACCATACTGACTGTGACTGACTGCGAAAGTACCAGCTGACTTAGATTATTGGCACTGGCAGAGACCTGCCCTCCGAGCATTTTGTTCTGATAATGTGTTTATTTCAAACAACTAGAAAATGTGATTTGAAAAAAAGACAGTAAAGCAGCGTTAAATATAGATGTACGATACTAAAATTCCACATTTGTGCTTAAATCACTTTTAATTTGACCTTAGATGTGACAATATTCTCTTCGATGTCTTAGTTATTGTGTTTGTTTTCTGCATAAACAAACATATGGAATGAATGTTTTTAAAATCAAGCACGCCGGCCTCTTTTTGTTTTCAGACTCATACCTTCTGAACACATTTCCTTCCGTCTCTGCACCACCATATGCCTGACTCCGTTTAGCCCACAAATTTTCCTTCCACGATGACTGATTGTTAACCAAATGCCCTAATTGTTTAATTAGGTTGGGTCCAGGGAGCTGTGACAGCTGCAGCGTGATTCATGTATGCTGCATTTTGAGCAGCAGTAATGGGTAGTTGGCAGGTGTGGGGGGGGGTCGGTCGGACGGGGGGGGTTTGCAAAGAATGATGTGGCCTTTGGCAGGAGAGCTGGCATCTGTCACCCATGTCAGCATAATGGGAGTGGGGAGAGGCAGTCCAAAAATGATGCCAGGTAACCCATAGCCTCTACTCAATTTTTTTTTTTTAAGATATTTTTAGCAAGTTGTTATCTTGCAAAATGTCTGTTCTTAATGCAGTTAAATATGCTCACTTTTTATCAAATGAACTTTAAGGTGCCATAAGTCACATTTCGGCATCAATTCCAGTACAATTCCTCACAACTTTTAACTTTACTTTTACTTGCAAAGCACAGTTTGTACTAAACATCACCCCTCTATATCATCCCTGTACAGTACTCTGCATTAATTTGACCTTCATTTAGAAGCTGCACTGTAATTGCTGCTGAAATTTTATATGTAGCATCTTTAAGGTGGAATTCCATCATCCACATAATAGAATATAACATACGACAACTAAAGAAAGACTACAGTGAAAATTGTAGTCTTTATTGAGTTGTACTTTTTGTTTTTGAGGCCATCTTGAATCTAAACGAGCCAACAACAGTAAAATTCTCAAGCATCCCCAGAGCACCATGAACAGACTGTGTTTAGCGCTTGTTGAAGTAAATATTAATAGACAGGCAAGAGCGCTGGCTTGAATATTTCAAATCAGGGAGGCTGTACGGTAGATGACTGTACAAGCCTGTGTGCTGCAATCCATTAGTGCAGTGTTCTCCACTACAACCATCCCCAGGGCAGAGGCACCAAGCGGAGTACAGTACTGTCTCGGCAATCTCAGCTGACAGCGCTTCTTAACAGGCAGCTTACTTTTCAAGAGTTTATATCAGTAGAGTTAAACCAAATTCGGAAAGGCTTTGTATCAATACTTCCTCTGTTTACCCCCTCTACTTTGTTGTAGGCAGGGAGAAAGACACATATTGTCTGTAATATATGCCTAGACTGGGTCAGGCGGTTAACAAACTAATGGTCACTGTATGTTTGGAAAGTGGGAAGTATTTCTTTGAGGCCATTTGTGTTTGTATTTGTGACATCCACATGTTCATGTATTGTATTTGCTGTTTTATTTTGAAAGACCAACATACTCTGTGCTTCAGTTCCTGCCTTCGAGTTTCTCCCACCTCTCTGATTATCCACACCCACTCTCATCACTCACCTGCCCCTGAATTTGCCACTAGTCAACCCCGTATATATACCTCAGTGATTTGCTTGTTTCTCTGCCAAATGTACTTTGTTCATCTTTGTGTTTTCTTGACTCTGCTCTGATTAGTGGTTTTTGGATTTTTGCCTACTCCCTGTCTGGATTTGTTTGCCTTGTTCAGACTGACCTCCTGTATGACTGCCTGGTTTTTTTCAGTAAAGACTTTTTTTGAAAACCCTTTTGAACTTTATTTTGCCATCTGCCTGTCTCTCTCTTAAGTTTCCATCTGAAGAAAAATGTTGTTTTCTTTTTTTCATATTCGGTGTTTGTAGTGAGACCACATAAATAAGCAGTGTTGAAGACATTTAATATTGTAATATATTTTGATCCAAACAGATCTTCTTCAAGAATTTTTCATTCCTGAAGAAGATTTGTTTGGATCTAAACATTGAATTTAACCAGTGATAAAACGGTGGGAGCTTTACAAGTGTGCGGTCGTTATTTTTGCTCATATTCATCAGTGGGTTTGTCCTGCACCTGGGCACACAAGTAAATGTGCATGCACTATCTCTCTTTTTTCATATTCATCAGTGTTTGCATTATAGATAGGCACCTGTGGATGGACAGCAGAATGATTTTAGTTAGTTTAGCCCCAATCCTGCATTAAATGCACTGAAATACCTGGTATATCAGACCAAATCACAAATGTTTTAGTACCTTTCAGTTCAAATTTAATTTCCAAGGAGCGTTATCAGTGTCTGATGACCAAAATACCTCCAAATGCTCTTTTGTGGACATAGCAATGAGTGACACATGCAAGAAAAAAATGGCGACTGTGACAAATGGTTTTTAAACTACAGTTAACCAGTACAGTAAAATGTGTTTCCTCACACCCATCTGCCAGAGCAAATAAACCGTGAGCTCAACTGATTTGTCTGATTCCCAGGCTAATAAAAACACTGTTGTAATCCATGAATGCCACAAATATCTTTCATTTTACATAAAAAGGATTTTATTAGTTATTTTTCTCAGACATAAGAGGTGCTTATGGTAAAGAAGAATGAAAGTAGAGTAAATGCTCAAAGTCATGTTATTGTATACCAGAGCCCCTATCAATATTCAGAATTGTTTCAGTCTCTAATATGAAACTGAATGAAATCTGTCACTTTGTTTGAACGTCTTGAGGTGCAGCTGGCCTCAGCATGGAGGTGATAGTTTGAGTAAACACTGAGCAGTGGATTGATTGTATAGTCATAGTGCTGCATGATTTATAGGGCCAAGTGCATATTACCACTGTAACTCCCTCAGGGCAGTATAGAGCGATGGCGTTCTGCAGATTTACAGCCGTACTCTGACATACAGAATGGATATTAGACTGAGAGAAAATGCAGTTGCACTGTTTGTGTATGTGTGTGTGTGTGTTTGTGTCACAAAAGTTATTTTCTCTGATGGGAAAAACAAATTAACATAGCAGTGATTATCAAGTTGTTTTACTGAAGATGCACACAAATGTGGGAAGCATTTTTTTTTTTTTTTACTGCAGGTGCCAGTTTTTGTTCTCTGGTAATTTTATGTTGCATGATAATTAGGACTCTGAAGTTTTGAGGTGTGTCAGCGTGAACAGTAATTGTGATTTCTTGCAAAGTTTTTTTTTTTTTTAAGTGCAAGACTCATTTCCAATGTGTCAGGAAATGTCAAGTAAAAATGGGTGTGACACAGGGGTCCTAAAAAAAAAAACAATTCAAGAAACAAGAGCAATTAAATGCTGGTAAAGTCCGGTCAGGCCTTTTCACTCCGTCTCTTGATCAGTGTCTGAAATGATATGGATCATTATTAATGATGTGGTCTCTGTATTAGGGATACAGCTGCAGACAGTAGAATGAGCCAAACAGAAAAGTAGAGATTACAAGTGAAGTTTGATGCAATTTCTTAAATGCAGAAAATGACTCGTCAAATACTGTAATTCCAAGCTTAAACACATTTGGCTCTCTAATGATTTTTAATTATTTTTTCTCTTTTTTTTTTTTTTTTACAACATATATGGGAATATACTGTATTCAAAGGCATAGAAAATGACTTTATGTAATACATGTTGAACGCAGAGTAACATCAAGGTAGAAACGAATGTCTGATTACATCCTCCTAAATCATTCTTAACTTACAAAAGAGCTTCTATTCCCCTCTGAACCATGGCTACCAAACACAGGAGATGAGGCAGTAGTCAGCCATGGCCCCATCGCTCCAGAAATACAAGTTTTGCTCTACCAGAAGGGTCGCTGAATGTGGGAGATAGTAAAGGCTCCTCTGGTATCCACAGTATGACTTGGGTTCACGGGAAGCTCATTAACACTGCAAATCCCCTTGATCTTTCCCAATTAACTATCCCAGCCAGGACGAAGTGAGACATGCAATTAACAAAGGCCAGTGGCTGACTCACCCCTCATCCCCCTGTTTCATTACTGGCAAGCCTTGGATCAGAATCAAATTCAACAGCTGACATATGTGCCTTAACAATCTGACGGCTGCGAGTTTGATGCATAGCAGGACTTCATTCACAATACTGTAATTACAGAGATGCTCTCCTGTTATTGGGAGAGTTACTTCAAGGTCTCAGACAGCAAGGGGTAACGTATGAGAGTCAATAATGAAAAAAAGGAATGATGAGAGATGTGTGATACCTACAAAACAGACTCTGGATAGATGTACTGCTATAAACTGCTGTAGCTTGTTAGTGTTTCACCTAACTGAGAATATTTCTTCCTCGGACTGATCTTTCCTATTATAATAGAAAAATTTAATGAGATTTTTAATTGTTAGATCAGATGTCTTGTGTCTGAAAAGTGAAGTTTCTCAGTAGAAGCATTTGCAATAACTGAAGATTTTTTTTATCTCTGTGTGAGGTTTGAATCCGCAGTGGTCACTTATTTTTATGTTGAATTAAAAAGGTTACATAGCCTGAGTGGAAGCGCAGCCTATAGGTTTACCTGTGACTGTTTATTCAAGCCCATCTCATTCATTAACTGTTGTTATGATCCTCAAACTCAACTTATGGCCCCATGGCTGTTACCTATGCAGTTCATAGTATAACAGAGAACACCTGTCACTCAAAATCTGCAGTAATTTTTAAAGAAATGGGTCACTGATTTCAGATAGAGGCGGATAAAAGGTGGGCTTCTTTTTTTTAAAGCATACTGAAAAGAGTCTGAAAAGGCAACTGCTGCTGTAGCTAGTTGAGCTAATGCTGTCTTGAGGAGTTTGAGAACATCACCCCTGACTGACATTTTATTGTTTCAAGGCCGACTCTTCGAAAAGAGAATCTTGTATAAGATGAACCTGATGGCTGAATGGTAAACAGAGTTGCTCCCAGCTTCGTTGAAGTGTCAGTATGAAACTGTAAATCTGACCTTGCTTGCTGAATCTTACTGAAGGCATGCCTATCACTCAGGCATGTCTGAGGAATCCGGTGCTTGACAGATCACAAACATGTTAAGGCCCAATAAATGTTCAAAAGGTGTATTTAAAGTGAAACTGCTGTGCATTAAACAACTTGCTGTGTGATGCACTTCCTTTTTAAATTTACGTAAACTTTGACGTACTCACCATACAAGGGAAAATGTACCTCAAAGCCTGTTACTCAGCCTGTTCCAATGTTTTTCAAAATATGTCTTTCAACCCCAAAACAGTAGCAAAAATATTTCATACCATATCAAATTGAAAATGTCTGTCACTGTGGAATCAGTCTCAGAAACCTGATTTTTGAGACGGGTGAAAAAAGTTGGGGAGGTGTTAACATAATATAAAATAATCCCAGGTTAGGTGTCATTACCACACTGACACATGTGCAGTACAGATCAGGCAGGTTGCACAGATCATGGAGCAACAGTGCCCTTACTGTCATGGTTACTAAGTTATGATTGTACATTTAATGTTCAAGGGAGGCAAGAAAGCTGGTAAGGAACAAGGGGGAAATAGGTTTTTCAAAATCAAAGTTTGTTAACTTTGTGTCGGGGTATTAAGGCAACAACAGTGTTTAAGCAAAAGCAATTAAGACCTTTATATTAATTCCTCTTTCTGTGCATACAAAACCGATCTGTGCTTTTTATTTTCCATTAGTTACATGGTAAATGTATTGTAAATGGTCAGTCAACATAAAATGCAATCAGATTTATTTCCATGTTTGCAATATAATCATAAATCCACACAGTCAATGTTAAAAAGTTCCCTGTGTTTCAAAATTCTCATCAGTTTGGCACTGATGACATAATTAGTGGAGAAAAACACAATTTAATGGAGATTCAGAGGATCTTAACACCCCTTTGAAGATAAAATTTGCATGTCAAGTCAAGTGATCATGTTCGTGGGCATGCAGACTCTTTGGCTTCAAACACAAAATTCGCTGCCTACCAGCATGGACCCATACAGCACACACACACACCAGCCAACACATAAAGCCCAGCATGCACATGAACACAAGCACATGCGCTCACAAAATCTGTATTTTTAGAAGACACAGTATCGGCTAACACTCCATCCACTGGAAGATGACCTTATTCGACCTCAGTCATAAACTCTAACCTTAACTTTTAAGGCAGTGTTAACCCTAACAAATGTTTGAACCTGTGGGAATGGGATTTTTGCCCCTGCATATCAATAAAAAAAAGCCTTTAAAGGAAAAAAATACAACTTCCTCTAAATCTGCTTCAAAATGAGATATGCACCATGTCTGCTTTCTTTCACAAAATGCCCACATCTGTCTTTCTGTGTGTTTGTCTAGCGAGGTAGCTTCTTGTTCTTTGTACCCGTGTGTAGCTGTGTGTGTGTCAAAATATTTCCTGCATGTGTGGGCTGCTGGAACTCAGTTTTTGTGAGAGGGATTGAATTCAAATTCCTTTGCAGGCACTGTCTGGGTAGCTGGGCTCAGATTTCTGGCACGGCTAACATCTTTGCATTTTCATTTGGTTTAAAAAGACATTGATTCATCATCACATTTCATTTGCATTAATGTTAATTCTCTAGGGGCACAGCAGCATCACAATGTGTGTCTCTTGAAAAGAAAATCAGACTATTTTGGTGATCCTGATGTTAGTTTTATGACAACTACATATGCATAATTTTTTGCAGAAAATGCACTCTCTTGTTACTCCTCCTCCCATAGTAGTGACATACAAATGAAAAACCTGTGAAACCAGAGCTACACTTACGATGAGTTTATATTTGTCGTTTTACAATTTGTTTAATAATTCATGAAATAAATGGTTGGAACCTACATTTTACACTGGACTTTGTGAAAATATTGTGTGTCGAATAGGCTCTAAAATTGAGGCATGATTGTGAACTGAAAGCACCATTTCAGTTAGTGCATTCATCATTGCACTGAAGTTCCCAATATACTTAACTTTTTTGCATTGACATATGAAATACTCACCTGCTGATTAAGTTCTCAACTTTGTTTGCTCACAGGTTGTGGATTGCTGGCAGCTAATTAGTGACATTTTATCTTAATATCTTTTGTAAGGTGTAATTTTTCACACTAGTTGCAGAGAGAGCAGAGAACATGCTGTTTGCAGCTGCAAGCACTGCCTCAGGAATCTGCAAAAGCGCTGAATATCAACCTGAAAAGATCTGAGACCTGTCTCCCTCTTCAGTCAATCAAAATACACCAAGACTTGATCAGACTACTGCTAAATGAATGTGAAAAATATGTTTGGCATCACTTACATCTTATTTATTTCTTCTGCGTCTTACTTTTTAGGACTTGTCATTAAACATTCATGATAGACATTATGAGATGCAGTGACTGGACAAAATAAAATGTAAAAGGACTCTGAAGTTATTAAATCCCAATTACAAACTCTGCTATACTGTGTCATTTTAAGATAAAAGTCAATTATCTTTATAGGTCAGCTTTAAAAGAGGACTGACGATTGCCACTCTAATGTGACTTTTCAAGGCAAAAAGGAGCCACTAATGGACTTTTAAAGTGATCATTGAGTTGGTGCCTTAATTGCAGGCACAGTAATTACAAGAACTATGTACAAAAGTATTTAAAGCAGCATGGATCTCAATTATCAAACGACAGTCTGCAATGGCAAGAATTACAGCCAGGTAAAGGTTTACAGCCAGGGAAAGACGGGCACCGAAACATGGCTTAATGGTAGTAATAAATTATTAATTGTGAAGAGCCAGATTTCTGGATTTTTTTTTTAACTGTACTTTATATATAAATGTTACATAAATTTTCTTTCATAAAAATCAATTAATAGTTTTGGAGACATTTCTTTGAAAACCTAAAATGTGATCTTCCTAGTAGTGTCAGAGTAAAAATCAGAGAATTGCAGTCAGTAGGACTCATCCTCTGGGAGTCTTGAATGTATGTAAAAAATTTAAAAGCGATCCATCTGTTTCTTGCTTCAGATGTTTTTGGTCGGGACTGATGGATCGATATTACATTCCCATGGCATTACTACAAAAATGAATATAAACTAAGCTTAAGTGGGGTCTTTGAGGATCTCACTTTGATATTGAACTTGATATATTTGTCATAATTTTGCATTAACACCTTGAATAATGGCACTTATGTCCAATATCATTCTCTGTACATCATATATAATATGCATAAATTACCATTTTATGTCACAGCAAAACAAACTTTCTTTATCAAAGAAGTCAATTAGATGAATGAAATTAATGACAACGGCGAGTCTCGGTCCCCTTAAAGTTTTACACTACTGTGGGCTGTGCAGCCTGAAAAGTCTTATTAACCTAGGTGCCATTCATTAACATCCCATAATTCATATGCATTTCTATATTGGACTCCCTGCATTTCCAGTCCTGCAACAATTACACAGTTATCAGGGATTAAGGGATCCTATATTTAGAAGTGGTTACAGAGATAAGCAATTATTTTCAGGATTGAACAAATTCAAATTAGAGCCGCTCATGCAGGCTTCTCCCCTAATGACCATATAATTCTATTTTATCAGACTGGCAAGAGATTACTTGCATTGACGTACTTTGATAGATATAAATTACCCTGAACTACAGCTTGATCATGTTGATAGCTGTTGATAGATAAAATGGTGAGTAATATTTGAAAAAAAAACTTATTTACTATATATTTTTGGCTGTGAGAAATAATAAGTTCATTAGTTCAAGGACATAGCGTAATATCATAACTTGCATTAAAAACAAAACATCTTATTTCAGTTGCAAAATGTTAACCGAGCAGAATTGTTTATACTTGGTTTGCCCCGCTGTTATGTTTAAGATGAACTAGGCTGTTACCATAACACGACCAAGAGGCATGGCCAGCGAGTTCCCTCTTCCTGAAATAGCCTGCAAAATTGTTTAAACAGATAACTGGGAATCTGGCTGCTGGCCAGGAGCGTGCCCCAGTGCCTCATGGGATATTAATGGCAGTCCAAGCTGTGGCAAGTCTGCAGTGAGGGAATAGATCCTAGAACCAGCACGGCACATCTCCCTTTATCCGTGCTAAAAAATCAGCTGTGCCTTTGCTAATTTGCTTCATTTCAATCTCAGGATGTTTCCATTTGCTATTGAATTAGGGCAGTGAGGCTCTGCTGCGAGCCATGTTGTAAGATGACATGTTTCTGAGCTGAAACCACACATAGATTAGATCTCCTTTCCACTCTGCATTTTCACAGCACCACATATTTGTACAGTTCATGCAAGAGTTCTTCTGAACCAAGAAGTGACCACTCTTCTGTGCCTCTCTTAAACAAAAACTCCCCATCTTTGCGTCTTTCTTCCTGTGTCCTGGCTAGTGGTGCTGCTGGAAGATAAATATCGGCTCCTTTGGCAGCGGCCTCCATGTACATTTCCCCAGTGAGTGCATGGGCCCCTTGATGAAAGCCATCCGTCACTGCTGCGGGATGACCTGTCTGCACTGACCACCAAACACCTCCACCCTGACCACTAGACTGTGAAGGGGATGTCTCCATGAGCACCATCACACACCACCAAATCATGATTTAACACCTTTAATTTACACTGTCTCGAGGGCTTATCAAAAGGTTAGCTCAGGAGCATTGAGACGAGTTTATAAAGGCCTTGCTGGGGCACTGCTACATTGGACTGGTGCTGTACTGTACCGATGAATTTTGGAACACCGATTCCAGTCGTAAGTGACACATAATTTTGATTGCAGCCACAAGTTCCCATTTAGTGCTGCAGCCACAGTGCGTTTTGGCAAGCAGGACATGTTTTTCTGTCATTGTGTCCCAAGGGACACGACAAGAGAGAATGATGTGAAGCTGAGAGAGATTAATGTGTGGTAAATGGAACATGTGCTGGGATGACAGCATAGATGAGGAATGATGCCTCTACAGGAGATGGAGAGTGACAGGCCGAACACAACACACTGGATAAACATTCTCTGTCGGAGCAAAAAGGTCCACTGTTATTGTTCCTGTGCCAAAAAAAAAAAAAAAAAAAAAAAATCAAACCCAAACTGGCTGAATATTTACAGACCTGTCACCCAAACATCTGTTAAAATGAAAGTCTTGGAGCACCTGGTCTGCAGTCACCTGCCCGCGGTCGCCCCTGAGCTTTATCAGTGTGCATACAAGGCAGAAAGGTCTGTTGATGGTGCAGTGTCACTAAGTTAGCTCTCAGTTGTTCATCAACATGAGGCAGCTGCCACTTATGTAAGGGCTCTGTCTATTAATCAAAAAATTACACCAATCAGTCTATATGATGAATTTCTTTAACTAGAAGTCCTATTGTCTCCAGTTCACTGGATTTGGACACTTTGCACAGAAGGAAGCAGGTGGTCAGTGTTAATAACAGGCTCTCCTAGTGTCTTAAATGGTGTCCCACAAAGATGTGTATATAAGATGTGTTATACTTACCTATAACACAATGAAACAGTCTACAGAAACAAAGTTTGAGCTGTGGTGGACAGAGCTGGAGCCAACAGCTCGGAGATGATTTTCTCCAAAACAGCGGTGGAATTCTATAAAATTCACAGTGGGCATTGGCATGTGATCATAAATGGTCAGGAAAAATACAGTTTGAGCATCACAAATTCTTGGGCAGCTGATAAAGTTTTCCATATCCTTGGAAGAAGTTGGGTTGAGAGGATCCTCATCTTTGGAATAAATGTGTGGTATGAAAAAAATTCAGCAGAAGACATAAAAGGCCTGGGTGAAATAATGCACACGTGGCAACAAAAATCACAGGAGCTTCCATCCCTTACTGAGATCTACACTGTTAGACTAAACAAAGAGGGCACAATATTATTAAAACCCCTCCCACACAGCCAACCATTTTTTTTAACTTTCATCCTTTAAAAGAGCCAGATTCTGCAACAGCACCTTCCCAGAGGCTGTTTGTGCCCCTTGCTCTTAAATCACACATTATTCTGTCTGTGACACACAGTAGGACTATCTATACAGTCACACACACAGTGGCTGGCTGTGATACTGATAGTTTTTCTCAGTGTGGTGTCATTTTAATTGTTTCTTATTATTACTACATCTTTAAATTAATTTTATGTCCTCAGATGTTCATTGTGTGCTCATCAAATTTCAATTAATTGTGTTGCAATGGCAGTATTGTATTAAAATCTTGAACATTCTAATCAATATTCTTCTGAAATATTTATAAAACATTCAATATGGAACGACTGATGACAGCAGATGCAGACCCAAATCAGTGTTTAGAGCAATTTTCTGAGTTTTGTTTTTTTTTTTTTTTAAATCACAGCCACATAACAGTGTTTCAATTAAAAATTTGAAATGGTGTATTAAGCAAGCCTTGGTGAGCCAGCAGTGTGCAAAACAAATCCCATGCAGGTTTTATCTGTTGTGGGCCATCAGGTCCAATTTATGACTGTCATCATCATCACTTCAAGTAATGTCATTGAAGGGCATATGGAACAGTAAATCCTGTTCCCAGGTTCCTCGTTACTGTAAATGTCCCTCCTACACAGGCAATCAAAGGGATAATTCATGTACCAATATGCTACTCTAGGCCTGAATGGGACTGAGGATGCACAAAACATGGCAGAAGAGGGGGTTTAAATGGAAAAGATGAAGAAGGTATACGATATTGTTGATGGAAAATACTGCACTTTGAAAAGCTGTCAAGAAGCAAAACATTGTAATAGCTGCATTCTTGTCCGTGGGCCCTCTTATGCTGTAGAATATGTCATACAAAAAACTAAAAGTCTATTTCTACAAGCTTGGTCACTTTAAAGAGTCAGTATGCTTATATAGGAGAAAAAACAAAACTGAAACATATTTATGTTTAGTTGAATCTGACCAGGCAGATAGTTTTTTTCTTTCTGCCCGAGTTTTTAACATGAGTTTTTTGCTTTCACCACCAAACAATGACAAACACTATGAAATGAATTGAATATGTGTTCTGTTGAGCTCTTAACTTTAAAAAGCTAATTTTTAAAGCTGAGATAAAATAAAGAAGTTATCATTTTAGATTATATAAACAGTAGTAATGTACACCGACTTACATGATGAGTGGATGGGTGAACATTGCTATCAATGACTGTGTGCCAACTGGCAGACAGCTATAGGCTGCTGTCACTCAGAGAAGCCACGCCCTAAATTACGCAAAACTTTAAGCCTTTAAATATATATATATAATATAATTATTATTATATATATAATTTAAATGAGTAATTTGTATAAGAATTCAGCCGTTATGAAATTTTCATATACAGAGAAATTAGCTACAGATACTGACAAACACTTTTTGTATACATGTTTATTTATACTGTAAAGTTTGGCGTTTTGTTTCAGGGCTCTTTAAGGATAATTCTCTTTCGGAGCCTCGAGTGGCCATTTGAGATCCTGCAGTTTTTGGATATTTTTGTGTTTCATTCATGGATGTTGTTACCTGACCAAAATCTGAATAAACAGAATATGAAGAGTTCTCACAAAGGCTTGAAACAGTCCATTTCTACCCATAACATCTTAACATACTACCTGTCCCATATTATACCTTTAACAAAAATACATTAACACATAAATAATAAGATGCAACTGTGCTTGAGTTATCCACTTACTATAATTGTATTATTCAAGATGCTGTCAGCGACAGTTCTTTTGTTTTGTCATTCAGATGTTCTGCTTTGTAGAGAGACCCTTGAACAAGCCAATTACAACACAAGGCACGCTCTTGAATCAGATAAAGAACTGTATTTCTGATAGTGGTGACTTTGACTGATGAGTCTGTTATTCACTCTCCACAAAACTCACTCCACAAATCACAACAAGTGTTCCCTGCTGGGAGGACTTTGCGCCCAGCACTGTGAATTATGTTTGTTAATAGACACTAATGGAACAGTTTTCCTATTCCCCCTCAGAGTTTCCTCCTTCTCTAATCTACACTGCCTGCCAGCAGGAAAACTGAGCTAAACTGAGAGCACACTAAAGTAAATGGACAGCCTCTACCCAAAAAAGGGACTCTAATCTACTTTCTAAAATTTAACAAATACATTAAGTACTCCTAAATTTATGAAAGAGTTGTTCACTGCACACAAAAGATGTTCAACATCAGCACTGATACCCAACAAACCATCAACATAAAAGTTAAGCTTTTGGTCTTTCATCAGTGCTAACACTGCCAGTGGACAGTTTGTAGTTGATTAAATGAGAGGGTAAATGTTTTTCAGAGGGACCTCTCAGCTCTGTTCTTTATGGCACACATTTTAGCCATTGTCTGATCAAACAAACCTAGCAGACTGTTCTGGGGTTTTAAGAATACTCAGTAATAAAAAAGAGATGCCAGGGTTTGCCGGTATTCTCACCCTCTGATAAGATGATGTAGTTGCTCAGTCAATCACCGGGATGAAAAGAAGTCTACTTTTTAAAGAGGAGGTGGATGTAAGGCATCATTAAGTGTCACATGGTAAAAAAAAAAATCTAATATAAAGCTTCTATTGTTTGCTACATAAAACAACAAAGAAGAATGTCAAATTTGTACAAAAAATGCTTGACAGTTTCATTAAAAGACTGATAACCAGGTATGTGCAGAATATATATGAAACTACAGCCATTGACTGGTTAGTTTAGCTTAACACTGAAACAAATGGTCACTCAGTCTGTCATGCTGTCAGTTTCTTCCTCCCATCACACACTACATAACCACAAGCGTGTGTGCTTTGCAGTCATGCTGTAGTTTTTGCAAATATGCCAAAAGGCAGATATCTAGTAGAATTAATGGGTGAAGTTACACTTGAATGTAAAACAGTTACATCATGTTGCTTTAAGGAAGTGCAGAGTAAAAAGTTTCGTCTGGACTTTGCATATCAACAGATCCATCTTTATTGCAAGTGAACAGCTCCATTGATGAAAATCATGCGAAGAACTGGAAAAATGATAGTAAGCAGACCTTGATTTGTTGATTTTTGTGGCCAGCTTTTAATAGTAAAAAGCATTTACAGACTTTCAGTGTACAGGAAGCCTAAACAAAGTTGTTTTTTAAAGATAAAGTGCAAACTAAGACACTCTTGTGATGTGGTCAGCTAATGAACAGTTTTATAGCCTAACCACTACTTTTTATTTTACATGAAACACCAAAACAAGCAGCTACAGCTTCGCTAACTATAGCATTGTTCTTTTAGGGGGGAAATGTGTTTACTCATTACAGATAACCCAATTCAATCCTGTTTGATATTCCTACTGTCAGAACACACACATGTTCCTAATTTGCCCTCTACCTCACAGTTTTATTTCATTTGCTTCAAAAACAAACAGACACACACGGGCTTGCTTCTGTTACTCTGTACTGGCGAATTTTTCTTTTACTTTGTCTTAATTCTAATCAAGAAAATAAACGAAATTCCTCCGAGATGCTGGAGGCACATCTACAGCCCTTCACGAACAGAGCGATAATGAGGTTTTCTAAAGAATAAAAAAATTAAAAAAAAGAGGCAAAAGTTAGTTTGTTACAGGAGATTCCTCTCAGGCATTTGAAGCTGGTGTGTATATATAGCAGAGCAGCCTCGATTGTGTAAGGCAGTGTGAATGCTGATGGCCATCGATCGAAACAGAAGGTGTTGTCTGGCACTTCAGGCCATTCACACAGACTCCTGGCTTTGGGTGCACAGTTATATTAACAACTTCGCCAGTTTGTAATTAATGTGAATCTGCTGTTGAGCTTAATGTGCCCTGTTTTCTTGGTTATGCAGCCATTTTGACATGCTGTAGAAATATTCTCTGCGGAAGACAAAAGGACCTCATGAAGGACGGGAATTTCATGCGCCGTACAACCCCTTTAAAGCCCTTACATATAGTATGTTCTTTAATATTTCACAGTAATCTGAGGAGATGATTTTTATAAACGGTAACTATAATTCATCGTGCAAATTCCTTGTACAATATTTGTCTTTTGTATATTTATTTTGTGCCAAATTTTTTATTCAATCAATATGCTACTTATGTGCTCATAACTGTCTGCTTTAGGAATAAGTGTTTCTCCATCGTTAGATTACTGTGTATTATAATAATAATGCAAGTTGGGCATATCAGCTAATGGATTGGTTGAGCAGTAAAAAAAATGATTGAGCAACTATTTTGATGATCAATTAATCACATTTCAAGCAAAATTATTAAATATTAGATGGTTTAGTCCTCTCAGATTTCTGGATCCTCTTTGATTTATTTAGATAAAACTGAGTTTGAGACTGTTGGTCTGACACATCCACATTAATAAAGATGGATTAAATAGCAGCTCCTTAGAAGTGAAGCCAGTGGTGTCTGGCTGGAGTATAGTTCATAATTCCTGGCCCTATTAGCAAAATGAGAGTCAAACTAAATAATCCAAGTTCATGTCAAATAAATTTTCACAAAATATGGCTTTCTTGTTCTTATTAAACCCGTGTGTGTTCAAGTGTTCATTATACTGAAAAGTTTGGGTTTAATTAGTAGTGTGATGCAAAAAGTTAAGGGTGTAACTTCGTGACTGACAGCTAACACCGACCTTCCACTGAGTCAGGCATTTTTTTTGTGGGTTGGACCTTGGTACTGTGGCTCCATCCGCCAATTACTAACGCAAACTCTGTCTTCAAACGACGTCACCAGAGCAAGATGGCAGCGCCTGTATCAGAGACACTTTGGCCAAGTTTTTGTACAGTAGGAAGTGGAGATGAGTCATTGGTCTGACAAAAAAAAACAAGTATTTTCAAGACATTGTTGATCCTGGAAGACATGGTCCTGCATTTTCCACCTTTTAGATTTTTCATAGAAAATGATCAGTATGTCAAAAACATATTCCCCAGTATCATTGATCATAAGAATATATGTAAGTTACAGCCCTGGTTCATAACACACAGTGAGAGCTGTTTCTTGCCCAAGTCCACTCATGTTCAACAAAACGTTCCAGGTCCTGAACATCTCTGCTGTCAAAACTCTGGCAGACATGTTCAGGAAATTTCAATCCACTCATGGCTGCTTTTAGTGCAATCATTTTGTCTGATGTCAGGAAATGTGTGATGGTTAAACAGTCTAGATTATTACATTTGCTCAGTGCAGCCTGCAGTTTGTAGGGCCAGTACGTTCTCACTTTTCCTAATCTTACCCTTTTCTCACTGTTCACTCTTTTACTATCAGTCGCTGAAGACTCGTGTTCACAACCTGAAAAGTTTCAAAGTCTTGTAACAACTTTAACCCTTCCCCATTGGCAAAAGTGAGGCTGTGAAGAAAATGATCATCAAAGCCAGACAAATTTACACCTTAGCAAAGTATCATGAGTCCTGCAATTTCACACAGACCCAGTTTTCCTCCACAGCAACACCAGGAAAACAGCCAAGTTTGCCACTTTCCAGATGGAGGCTAGGCTTTTGAATAATGACTAGCTCTAAAAGTTGCATTTGAATTTCTGTGCTGAAGTGTTTACAAAAAGTGCTGATCTCCACACCGGTGCTGGAGCTGCTATACATTGATGCATAGCCTTCTCTACATACGGTATACTGTCTCACACATCAATCTCAGCAGATTTTACATTTCACTGAATATGGATTTTGGTCCACATATATAAGGATTCTGTGTATTTTCATGTTGTTTGGTGTTTAAGTAACAAGAGCTATTTCTATCATCGATCACTCTTGTTTAATTATATAGTTTTGACTTCTCAGAGCATCACTGTGTCAAATCTACATTGACGTCTGTGGATACTGTAGGTGGAAAAGAGAAGAAATGCAGCATGGAATTTATTTTTTTCCCCCCACAAACTTGTTTACACAGTTCTAAGATGAGTCCTCTTTCCCTTCATTTTTATCAAGGCATTCCTCCTCTTCCAGTCTCTGCTCACTCACACACACACACACACACATACACAGACACACACTGCACGTCTCTCTATGTAGCGGCTTCTTCCTCAAATAAAAAATGTGCACTAAAACATGACAGCTCTGGCGGCTAGTCTCCGAGAGCAGCCCCACTCTCTCTGGCCTAGATTCTTTCAAATCCGCTCTGGAAGTGCCTTCGTCCTCAGCTGCACTGCCAGCCCGCCAGAGAGTGAGTGAGCAAGCCATCTGGCTGCACAGCACATCAAATCCCAATCTGTGTTAATTTGAGTGTTAAGGGCCATTGTTTATTTTAGAAAAAAAAAAAAAAAAAAAGAGGAAGATAGGAAAAGCCTCACTCGCAGGATTAATAAACCCTTTTGTAGTTAATTCCGAGCAAAGTTTGTGACAAAGTTTTTTTTTGCAGACGTGCAGCATGCCAGGCATACTGCAGGTCACTGCTGAAATTTAGATGCATGTAACCTGGCAAAATAAAGATTTAATACGGCTACAAGACAATAACACTTCATGGGCTCTGCAAAAAATGAAAGTGGATGCATAAATGGAACATTTTTATAAATAAAATAGAATACTATATAGGCCAGTAGTCATGCTGTGCAGATAAAAGTAATTGAGCTGCGTTTGTTTCCACCACCTGGTGAAAACATTTGGAGCGCCAAAAGCTTCCATTGGTGTTTATTGTTTTTTTATTCAGATCCCCATTAACTGTCCCCATCGCAGCTACTCCTGCACAGGATTTTTAAAAATTACTCTGAACTTGGAAACTAGGCTGTAATTAATATGAGAAATAGAAACACCCAGCCAAATAGCTACTTATCTGCATAGATATGTAAACATATAGACACTGTGCTGCATTTAATTACACTGATATAAAAACAAGCATTCAGCTTTATTACAGATCTAAATTACTTGTAAATTTCCTCTTGGTTTAGTGGAGCTGCAGAAGTAGTCAAAGCCAGTCAGAAGGCTTTTTCTTTGTCCCTTAACCCCCCCTCCTCTCTCCTTCTCTCTCACTCGCACACACTTGCACACACACACACACACGCATACACACACGCATGCACACACATGCCACCCACCCTGACACATGGTGTGTTATGCAATGGGTGATGCCTAATTACCACTGACATCGCCGAGACTGTTCACTGTGAAATTAATCATGACACAGGCGTCAGCTTTTGATATTTTACGCCAAGTGCTCCGAGTTCGTACCAGCCGATGTAATTAATAAACCAAACGGACACAGATACTGATTAGATGCTGACACTGATGTCTTAATAATAACCAGGCACCTTAACCTATGCCAGGTGCCTCGCAGTACAGATAAGAGTGAGAAAGTAAGTGCAGTGAAAAAAAACAAAAAACAGAGAAATTGAATTGAGCTCCTTTTTTCACTATTAGCTTGAAGTTGTTATAGGTTTGACTTTGAGGAGCTGTGGGCTAGCATAGATGCAAATAATAAAAGCATTCATGTGTAAGAAGGGTGCATGAGTGCATCTACAGTACACACAAATTCTCAACAGCTGTGGGTCCACAGTAGCTCGCAGTGGGCTACGGTGCTATTTTTAAATCATAGCATTGTACTGGAAAGCGCTTACAGTATAGCCAGCCATGCATAACATAAACAGTTGCTTTCCAGTTAGCAGAAAAAACCTCGCTCTTACTTTATTATTACAAATAGATGAACTGAGACTCCTGATTCACAGCCCACCCTGATCTGGCATAATTAATGTGACGTGCAGCTCTCAGTGCACAAACCTCTACAAGAGCTGGTTGCTCATTTCTAGAGGGGTTTTTGCACTGGAAGTGGCAAATGATCACAAAACCAAATAGCAAGCAAATCGATTTGACATCTTGTTTTTTTTTTCTTTTTCGTTGAAATCAGATTCAGATATTGTTTACCGCTCATTAAGCAGTACACTGTATTTCCTTCCATCGCGCGGCTATGATTAGCTTTGATCTCCTACAGCCTTCAAAGTGCGATGTATCTGAATTGTTCATTTAGAAAAAAACAAAGAAAACTTGTTTCCCAATGGAGACATGTGTTTTTGTTTTTGTTTTTTTTTCTTTCAGGAACAGAGCTATGAATAGTGTCAGGGTTCCTGTGTATTTTAATTGGTAGTGAAGTGTCTTATGCTTTCCTTGCAACTCTATTAGATGTATATCCTTTCATGACACTCCAACTTTTGCCCTTTGGCCTCAGAACTGCTCTCAGGCTGAGGTGGGTCACCGAGTGCACCTGGAGAGAGAGGCTGCAGAATAGACAAAGAAGCCTGAGAGAGAAAGTAATGAAGAGAGGTGGTTCTCTTTTTCTATTTAAACATCTCCTCCTTTGTTTACTCAACGTATTTTTTCAGGCATTTTGCCTTTATTTGGATAGCAGACAGTAGCAGGAGAAGAGGAAATGAAGGTAGAGAGGACATGGAACAAAGGTCTCAAGCCAGACAATCAGGGAAGTCAAGATTACATGCTCAGCTTCTTAAACCAAGAGCCCACCAGAGTGCCTCCTCTTTTCCCCTGATCGATTTTTTTTTATTTCCTTTAATGTGTCAAAGCATTATTCAGATTTTAATAACCCCAGTAAAGGTAGAAGTGCAAGTCTTAATGATGATATTGATCACAACAATAGCTTACTGATGCTATTTTTTTGTGATGATAATTATTAGTATTTTACTGGCTGTGAGTTATTTACTGTAACTACACTCCTGCATGCAAAAATGGTAAAGGAAGCACAGACACTATCAGTAACTTTTGAAAGGTCCAGATAATCATGCAAACACTTTTATCAGTCTGTCTGACCAAAGGTCACAAGGGAAAGAAAATGCAGAAAAAAGGATTTGGTGTGGATATGTTTTTTTTTAATTCATCAGCACAGACCCATATGTGCAAACGCTTTTTACACACACACACGCACACATATAAAATCTTCATACACACATTCACACAATGCAGAAACTCACAAGAGACCCTCTTTTGTATACATTACTCGCTTCCATATGCAGAGCCCAGGCCTTAAAAACTAGATCAAAGCCTCAGATTGGTTTCATGAATCTACACTCTCTATATTTGTTGAAAAAAAAATTCATTTTATCTCCTTGTGCATGTACACGTGGATGTGTGTGTGCTGTATGTGACAGACAGAGGAGCAGAAGGTAACCTTTATAGCTGACACACTAACAGCTAGACAGAGACAGTGCATCACAGTAAAGGTGGCTTTTCTAATCCTCTCCCCTCCTGTTGTCTGGTCTCCCTTTTCTACTGTATCACTACATTTCATCCCAGGCAGAGTGACACATTGAGCTTGGCTGTTTCTGTTCTGACACTCTGTGTGTTTCTGGGCTGAAACTGCCTCCCTCCTTCAGCTCAAGTTGGCAGAATTGAAGGATACTTCAAGAAGAAGGTCCACTACTGAAATGTCTGTATATCTGCAGTGGGAGAAGTGTTTTCTTAAAGCTGCTTTAATCAAAATTTTTTTTGGTAAAAATGGATCAAATGTGCACATGTGTACCGTTTAAATGTTCCCTTGTACTGACACAGAGAATTATCACTCATCTACCCTTCAAAGACAGAGTTAGAAACTATTAATGAACTCAGTGAAGCATTTAGTAGCTTAAGAGCAAGTATAACTGTAGCTTTAGAGCTGGTACAGATCAAAGTTGAGCTAAAATGAGAGTGAATATTTGACAAAATAGATACAATGTTCCTCTGTGTTAGCTGAATGTGCTAAGTGGAAACTGTTTGCTGACAAAGTGATATTGCAACTACAGAAAATAAGTATAGATAATACATTCCACATTGTGTTTATGTAAAAGCAGATAGAAATATCATCAGTGAAAAAACACTGAAGACTGTGGTGGAAAGTACATTCACTTATGTACAATGCTTTAATAAGTTTTAAGATACCTGAGTATTTCTGTTTTTATGGTATAAAATACTTCACTACATTCTAAAGCCAGAAGTTTTAATCCACTACTTCTGATTCGCAGCTTTAGTTTGTTGTCGTGTTTTATGCAGAATCCCATCTAGACCTATGTTGCATAATTTCTTCAGTTATGTACTCACATTATTCCAAACATTCCCTACAATGTTCAAACTCAGAGAAAATCTGTAATTTCATTTGCTCGCCTATTAAACGACAAACACAGGAAACACCAAATGACCGATCAGAGAGCGAGGAAGGAAGTTGGCAAACATAAAAAAACGTCAGGTGAATTGTTTTGAGTAAGAGACGATAAAATGCAGTGTTGTAAAAGTTTGAATGTCATCTTTCAGTGCACTGACTTATCAATGCATTAACATGTTATCAGATTTTTGGCAGTGCATTTACTAGTTGAGACTAGGCTATGTTAAGTAATTCTATGTTGTAAGAATGCATCAAGTGTGAATGATCATAGCTGACCGAAAAAACAAACAAACAGCTGTTTTGAAAATGTAGTGGAATAAAAAAACTCTATATTTCCCTGTAGGCACCAATATGGATTCTGCTGAGGCAAAAGTGTCCATTAAAATCAGTTCCTTAGATTATTTCAGTTTTCAATCCATCCACCCAGGCATAGCCACTTTAGCTCAAACCCAGTGAAGTGTAACACACCTCTGTGGTGTCTTTTCATACTGTTTTTGATTTAAAACTTTCACAGACTGTAGATGATAACACCATCTGAGAGCAGCAGGGTGGACTGACAGCAGTTAAAAGAAGTTTAAATGAATAACCTGCAAAAATGTTCATTAAAGTGTGTATCAAGCCGTTCCAAAACACATTCAGATGTACAAAATGCAATCTGGTTGTTTACTTTTAAGCTCAAACTACCTTGGCATCTAGATGCTGCAGGATGGGGAGAATGTTTGCAAGCAGACACCAGGAATATCAATTCATAATGTACTTGACACAGTTTTGTTGAACAACACATCA
Source organism: Acanthurus leucopareius (assembly GCA_029814765.1). Taxonomy (NCBI): domain Eukaryota; kingdom Metazoa; phylum Chordata; class Actinopteri; order Acanthuriformes; family Acanthuridae; genus Acanthurus; species Acanthurus leucopareius. The sequence goes on along the minus strand of JAQMCX010000043.1, from coordinate 3,908,539 downwards.
TTTAGTGATAATTCTCTGCATGTTAATAATCTGATCTGAGGCCAGGCTGTAGCCTATACGCAGTGTTCCCACTGAATATGTATTTCTGACTGCACGGAGGATAAACATGTTATTTAATCATCAACATGTTTTCAATCGTCATTGCTTAAGTAGGATGAACAAACCCCAGGTGGTGTACACATAGTACGAGAGACTTTCTACAGGGAGGCAGGCTGAATGCATGTCATTTAGCATTTAAATGATACGTGCCATCCGTGGAGTGGGGCAACTTAAGGTGAACAGCAATCTGGGTCAAAAGTGAGGACTTGATGGCGGCTTTATTTATGTTGTCAGAATCTCATGAGAGACACATGTTGACTTTGCATAACATGCTGTTCATTTTCTGTGCAACTTTACAACTTTTTAAGCTAAGATATCGCATAAATTTAAATCATGCATGATGAGATAAAAGCTACATAATCCATCCATCTGTCTCCATATGATGATAATACATTTCTTTCCTGATCTGGAATGTAAAATGTAAATTTGATACAGTCACACTTGGATGAGTCTGTCTGTAATTATAACTCTTGAGTGAATGGATTAAAATCTTGCAAGTTGGTTGTGTGTCTCAAACTAAACATGTATTTGACTGCTTTTGAGCCAGTGATACTCTACCCACCATAACAGATAATGCATTAAAAGCAATTGATCATACTTATAAATAAAAAAATCAAATCATGTCAGCTAGAGAAGTTTTATTTCATTTGGAATTTCCTCCATTGAATCTCTGTCAATAACCAACATAAATGTGAGAGTTCATTCAAATAATCACTTACAGGTTTTTATTAACACTCACTAAAGTCAAAGGCTTTTTTTACAATCTGCTTACACTGATTGATGAAAGTACAGGGGTCAAAACATGCTAGTTCCCATGGCAACCTTTTAAAAAAATTCAACAGCATATAGTATATTCCTATCTGTGACCTCCATGAGCAAAAGTCTTGTCATTCAGCTGTGAAGTTATTCAGTTTGAGCGTCCGCATATACCAACCATACTAAAGACTGCCTCAGACAAATATAATGACACCAGGTTTCTCATCTTGTGAACTAGAAAATGGTTTGCTATGGCAAATAGACACATTTAATGAAAACAGGCCAGTGATGCTTGCACAGATGGGCTCAAAGTTGTCACAGATAGGCATGAAATGTACCACATGCGGCATGAGTATTCAACAAAAAGTACTGGCCAGAGTGATGGGGGGTTGGTGATGATGATGTGTGTGTCTTGATCTCACTCCAGCCTTCTACCATGTTAATGCACAGTTGGCAAACACAGCTTATGGGCAAAAGAACCTTCAGTGAAACTCGAACATTCAAGAAAAAAGCAGCGATCTAGAATATCCATCAAATCTACTATGATTATTATTTTTTAGGCAATAATTTATTAAATACTTAAGGTGAAAAGAATGCACTTTATAGTGTTTTTACCTAAGGCGCTTTTAAAATCATTATTCTGCATTCATTCACTGACACACTATTGGCAGGGGGCTTCTTTACACAGTGCCAGCCATTAGGAAATCATACACAATCACTCACCAATGTAATTGCCAAGTAGAGCATTTGGGTTGCAATTTCTTGCACAAGGACACTTTGACTGCAGACAGGGAGGAGTCAGGGATCAAACGACCAACCTCTTTATTAGCAGACAGATCAGAAGGTTGGTAAATGTTTATAAAGGTGGTTGCGATCATTTAATTGAGCAAATCTGGTCGGGCTTCAAGCTATGCACTTGTGTCCGATATACAGTGGAATAAACCAATCAGTCCAATCCTGTGAAGAACTACTGACAGGTACGGACGTGGTTGAATTTAGTCTGTGACATTCTGTTATAGACAGTTCAGTCACCAGCACGCTATTATTCAAAGGGCTTTTCTTTTTTAAAACAGTTTCCAAGGATGACAGCTCGGGTGGGTCTGTGTAAAAAAAAACATCTAATGTGTCCTGTTAACAGAAAATTATCCCCAACCCCACAATTCACCTCATCTCCTTAGAGAGTTGAATCATCTTTTTTTTTCTTCATTGTTTTGGTTTTACAACCTGCAACATTACGGTAATAGTTCACTCTCGCTGTGCTCAAGACAAAACTCTATTAAACCCACTATGTGCCACCTGAACAACGCCATTCAACAGACAGAGACATTTAGCAACTGAATTGGTGAACACAGTTAGCAGTTAAACGGAAAGATGGAGAGCAAAGCAAAGCTAGAAGAAGAGTGAATATTAAGCTCGCTAATGTTGTCAACTGAATATTCCTGAGTTGACCCTCTTTAGAGACAGTGGTTGGTTTGTTCATTCTAGGCTACTGTAGAAACATGGCGACACATGGAGGAATATGTGGAAAAGCACCTGCTCCCTTTAATACAAATGGGCATGAATATTACTTTTCATTTCTACCATATTCTGCCAATGGATTCCCCTAAATCTAACACACTAAATTTTGTGTTCACAGCTTATTTTTTATTGTTCCCTTATGGCCAAAGACAATCTGATATTGCAGGTAGTCGTTTTGTTCTATCTGCTAAATTTCCACCAGAGAGGAATTCATGACTAAGCATGAGGAACAGGGAACAACAAAAACAACGAAAAAAAGGCTACAGTAACAATCAAAAATATGTTGTGAGAATGACTTGTCTGATTCAGTGTCGACACTAAAACATTTTGACCTGTCAAATCAATGTTACGAGAGTGAGGAGGGAACGGCAATGAGTTGCTCACTTCTGAGACAGCTACATTATCACTTTGGATTGGAACAGTCCTCAAGAATAACTGCTAAACTGGAACAATAAGCAGCTGAGGGGAGGATGTTAGTGACGGACTTCTTCCCTGATTAAAGCTTCCTCTGTAATAACTACACACAATGGGGACAGGGTCTTCTGCTGAGTTGACGAGTGTTTTGTTTCAGAGTTAACATGCTCCAATTCACCTGTCCCCGTGAGGCGCAACATGCACCTCTCTGTAGTGGCTTTCACCCTCTCAGCTACTGGAGACTGGAGAGTGAAGGCCCACTCTTAATCATAGCAATCAGTCATCTGAAAGGATCTACCCCCCCCCCAATCAGAGATGTCTATTTTTGTCTCATGTGTGTATATGATACATATGTAAACCAACCTTGAACACCAGCAGATCTTGAGATAGCTATGAAATTTAATATATCGGATTTGTGTGCATATATTATGTAATTTTTTCATGACAGTCAGCATGACGTCTAAATAAGAAAACCATGTGTGAGTTCATTTGACAATTTGGCAGACAGATTTAGTTTTTCAGTTGAGTCATATTTACAGTCTTTCCTTGCCTTAATGAAAGTAAATCCCGAACAGTTAATGTGTGAATATTTTATGAACTGAAATGTGCCCTAATCTAAACAAAAGTGCTTTTGTTGCTTGAATCTAACCACAGACTGGACTTGAAGCCTGGATTCTGGTGTTAGAGTCCTGCACTTTCCCTGAATTCCTCCCTGTGAATCAAACGTGGTTCATAAATGTAGTGCTTCATTCAATCATAAAAACACGGTCAGGCATAAAAAAAAACCATGCCGAGTCTCACAGAAAACATTGAAAATTTGGGTCCATGTACACGTATTTTATGGGGGAAAATTTTGTCACAATTTCACAAAATGCTGTGAAACTCTGTTGCATACGTACGGTGTTTTCAGTCTTGAGTGATAATCATTCATTCGACTAAAACGACAAATGCTCGAAAGCTCAGTGGGATTCAATGAAGCTGCCTTGAATTCCTACCGAGGCAATCATTACTGATTTCATATCAGCCGTGTTCTGCTGTCAGTCTGCAAATCCTTATGCCTCTGTCACTGTGGAAAAAAAAATTGTGATGCAAAGCTAAATTTGCTCATGATGTGTTTGACTGGCACCCATTATGTGCACTGGACAAGTGGGAGCCGCATGAATGGGGGTGGGAAACATTGGTTATATCTCAATTCTCCTGCTTTTTTTTTTTTCTGGAGCAGGTCCCCATTCATGGGTGATTAACAGGCAGATCAGGGAGGTGGGCAGTGTTGCTTGGATGGCTTTGACTAATAACTGCTGCCTTGCCTGGTAAAGGCTTCAGGCTTGTTTGGGAAACCCTGACAAGCAATGGGGAGAAAATTCAGATGACTGTATAGAGCTCCATGCATTGAGTCTAAACCCTACATACAGACTTCTGTGCAGCTATAGGAGACACTTCAAAATGTCTCAACTGATTGACAACTGAGATTAAACTGATTATTGGTTTTTGCTGGAGTAAAATCACAGTCTGCACACATCAGTGTCATGTAAAATGTAAATATCAGCTTAATCCAAATGATAGAATCACAGTCATTTTTGCTGTCAGCATCACAGAAGAAAACAGGCACATTGTACTTTCTCATGAGTGCAACAATGGACATTATCAGTAGGCAAAAACTGATTTAATCACATAAAAGTTATGAAACACCACTTTGACTAATTCTGATAGCTTTTGAAGTAACTGTACTGGCTTTAGTTACTGTAACTGACTTTTAAACAACACACCACTTCCGATGCAAGAACTCACAACAACAAATTTGATGGGTTTTTATTCAATTGTATAACCTCCACCTACTGTAATTAGGCCCTTTTTTTATAATATTTGTGACATTTTTTTCTTTTTGTGAATTTGTGATGGTGGTTGATTGTTCATGAGCCAAGACATCTCAAGGCTGAAGTCTGGCTGCCCAAAAGGAAAAAGAAATTCTACTTAAAATAATATTTTAATCAGTTTTGAGAACACAAAGTCTAAGTTCTGCTTCATTACAGTCGTTCAGTAATATTTTGATAGTTTGACATGGAGTGAACTTGATGACACCTTGACCACTTTCAGACTTGCCTTTCGAGCAGCAATATTGCTCCACCTAGTGGAGGCAGACTGAGTAGTGTTACAGCCCGACTTGATTTCACTCCTCACAGCAGAATCACTCCTCACTACATATTTTTAGGGTTTTAAAACATCCACGGAAACTGTAGGTAGAAGTTAGAAAGGCTCGTGCTCTATCACTTATTACCGAAAGTGTCCGTGCGCGTGTGTGTGCGTGCATGGATGCGCTCGAACTCCATAAAGGCAAACCCTTTTTTTTTCAGAGGAGGATCCAGAAGAGATGAGAATATAAATACAGCGCGAAACACAATGATAGAAGAGGGAAAATGATTAAACACTGACAAATTAAAAAAAGAAAACAAACTCTGAGGAATTAATCTATTTTTTTGTTTAAAAATTAGAGGAAAAGAGACGCTGCTTCTTCTTGAGAGTTTCTTTCGTACAGCAGCACCATACGGAGCACGGTGCCCTATTTCCAGGCGGCTCTGTCTACCTGCGCTGAGCCCCTCCCCTCTCTCCTCTCCAGCCCCCCCTCCTCGCCTCCTTCTCCTCCTCCTCCTCCTCCTCCTCCTCCTCCCTCGGAGTTTGTGTTGCACTCGTTGCAGTAGGAGGGTCCATGTGCACAGAATGACGTCGCTCTGACTTCAAGTCCGACCGACTCCTTCGTTTGTTTTTAATACTCTTTTTATCCAGGGCCCTGAATTCGGTAATCTGCAAAATTGCGGCCATAATGTGAGATCATCTGCCGCTGTCGTCCGACCCGTCGCTGTCGTTCGTCCTGTCAGGAGCAGCCGCCCGCTGTTGAGGATTACTAGTGATAATACGCAGTAGACTTCTCCAGTGTGTCTAGCTGTCAAACTGAAAACTATGTATTGGGAAGAGTAGACAAGAACACATTTGTTGATATTTATTGACTTTGCTTCGCGTGTCTTTTTTTGTCCTCTGGATTATCGCTGCCCAGCAACACGGCCACCTGACAACTCTGAATGTCGTAATTAAGGTAAGGAAGGACAGAGCTCTGTATTTTTTTTTCTTTTTCTAATTTCGCGCTGGGTTTGGGATGATAACGAAAGCAAACTCCTCAGTGTTCAGTCAGATAACTGAATACTTCCATCCCCGGTTCATTTGCTGTGGGAGAGAAATTTAATAACTTTAAACCGGGACCTTTAGCCTTGTCTTTGGTCAATAATGAAAAAAAGTCACCAAGAAGTTTATGTAGACTACTTTATGTGCAGGCAAAAACACCCACATTTATTCTTAAATGAATTGTTTTTATATCTTTGCGCGCACCTGTCATGAAGTGCTGAGAAATATCCAGCGATGTCAAATTCTTTCCTTAAATATGACCCAAATAATTTATAATTTCTTGCTTCTGCTCTTACTCCACCTTGTCATCTCAAAAGCTGTCCATTGATCGACTTTTAAACAGTGAAAATAACTTTTAAAGCAGCAATCAGACTAAAAAACGGTCTTTTAGCATTTATCCTGCGCAAACGCAAAATGGAGAGATATGCAGAGAGTTGCATGCCCTACAGAGGCAGGACAATCACGGCGGGAGCAAGAGGGAGGAATTATCAAGCTGACATCTCTTTTATTTCTCTCCCTCTCCCTTCCTATAATTAAGGTTGTGCACGTAACATGCATAGGTTACTTTGCAGGCAACCCGAATAATTTAACTAAAAATATTGGCCACTTCAGAGCTGGGAGCCCTTCAAGTGTGCACCACAGCATGCAAAATAAACGTTCAAACATCACGTAAAGCAACGCCTTCTCATTGCAATCTGTTTTATCGAAGGTTTAATCGTTGTCTAAAATTTCTTGCTTTTGCACATAACGAGGTTGCTCTGGCCGCAAAAGCTACATTTCAAGTTGTGTCGCAGCTATGTTGTGGCTGCAAGAGCAATAACTATTGAGTGACAGCTTTCGGGCCAATCCATGAATGGCCACATAAAGCTGGTGGATTTCTGGCTGAGTTGTCCAATAGGAGCGCAGCAGAGGTGGGAATTTAAACGAAAAGCCCAGACGACGTCACGTAGATACGTTAACCCTTACAATGCAGTTTTTTTTCCAAGTTATCAGACTGTACATATCCTGTAGGCAGCGATAAGGAGCTTTATCTGTGTGAAAGAAAGAATACTGTACAGACTTGTTTTTGACTTTTTCAGATTTAACATTCTGTTTACACAGCATTATTTCTGTATCTGTTTTGGTATTATTGAAAAAGTCATTATAAAATCAGAATATGTGAAATCTTTTGTGTTTTTTTTTTGCATATTAATTATTTCTTCATTTTCACTCAGCCTTATAAACACCACATTTTCTTGTATAGCACAGTAGTTTTAATCCAGTGAAACTAACTGTTGTAACAGTTTTCAAGAATAAAAAAAATTATATCAGCATTATAGAATTAACTCATATGAGCATTTGCCCATTAGTCTAAGGTGAAACCTTTAACGTAAACTTATAGGTAAATCACCTTTATACATCTGTCCTTCTATTATTAAACCTCGCCTCATGTCCAACTTGACAATAACAAACATTCACCTTTTTTCCTTATTTTCTTTTCCTCATTCACCAGCTGAATCAATGAGCCAGCAATGGAGACGAAAAGATACCAAAGTTTCTTTGATGGAAGTGATACAGAGAACAGATGGTCGCAGGTCCCCAGCGCCATGGAGCACTCCTGCAGCACAGAGGATTCAAGTCTGACCAACAGTGATATCCTGATGGACATAGTCAATGTTAGCTGCCCTGCTGGAAGCCCGGCCACTGACTGCAAAGACAACAATACAAAGAAGCAGGAGCAGCCAATGCTTCGGCTCGGCCAGAACCAGCCATTTGTTCTCCCACACTTCAACAACTCTCTCCATGGTCATAAGCAGGAAATGGACTCCAAGGAGCTTTCCAAGACTGTGGCTGAGTCTATGGGCCTGTATATGAATGCTGCCAGGGAGGCAGACTTTGCCTTTAGCCAACACGGGGGCAGTACCAGCCCTGGGAAGATGTATCCAGTGTGTGGGCGGTCTCTAGAGGAGACCCAATGTGGTTCCACAAAGAGCCCCAAATTAAAGCCATTTGGTTTTCAGCCGCCTAGCATTACTCCCAGAGAATGCACCGCTGGGACCCCTGTTAGCTCAGCTTCAGCGCTGGTCTCATCTTTGTCCTGCAGCCCCCAGACCTCCAGCTCCATCTCCAGCCCTGGGGGGAGCAACAACATGGTGTCGTCAACCACCAGTCCTCCAACGTGCTTTGGACCAGTGTGCTCGTCCGTCAGCAGTCCTGTCAGCCAGACGTCTTGTGCCGCAACTCTGGCCAACATCAAGCGCAGGAATTCAGCCACATGTAGCCCTGTAGAGTCCAGCACAGTGGGCTCGCCGCCGCTCACCAGCCCGCTCAATATCATGAGGTCCCCCATGTCCAGCCCTCAAAGTATGAGTAGTGTGAGATCGCCTCCGTCCTGCAGCACTACCTGTAACATTAGATCATCAGTGTCTAGCCCCACAGGTGGTGGCTGCACCAGCACTGCCAACAACTGCAACACGGTAAGGCCCTCTATCTCTAGTCCGGCCACAGGGGGCGCCATGGCGGTCAGCAGCCCACAGAACCCCCCCTCAGGTGGGTTCCCTGTGTCCAGTCCTGTTAGCGGACTGGGCTTGGTGCAAAATGACACCAACAGTCCGGATGCAGCAAGTCTGACCAGGGACACGGACTTTAAGAACTTTGAATTCCCCAAAGTAGAGATGGTAGACGGGGAGGTGTTCAATGTCGGCTTAGACCAGATGGGCATGGTTAAGTACATTAAGAATGAACCTGGAACTGACTTCAGGAGCATGTGTTTAGGCAGCTCCAAGTGTAGTGTGAGTAGCACACCTTTCATCACACAGATTAAGAGTGAGCCAAACAAAAATGAGGGATGTATGAACCAGCAGCCCTACAGTGAGCAGTCACCATCTCTTGGTCTCTTCCCTGCATCTGAGACCACCTATCTGTCCCTGAGGAATAACATTGATGAATACAGTCTTTCTGGTATCTTAGGACCCCCTGTCTCTATGAATGGGAACTATGAGCCCGATGTGTTCTCCAACAATGTCCTGTCTAAAGGGGTTAAGCAGGAGTCCAATGATGGCAGCTATTACCAAGAGAATAACAGCATGCCCACATCCGCCATTGTTGGAGTTAATTCCGGTGGACATTCATTCCATTACCAGATTGGAGCGCAAGGAACAATGTCTTTCACGCGGCATGATGTGAGGGACCAGTCTAACCCTTTGTTGAATCTAATTTCGCCTGTAACGGCGTTAATGGAGTCGTGGAAATCGCGGCCAGGCATGTCACAGGGGTCACTGTCATCCAGAGGAGAGGGATACCCGGGTCAGAACTGCATCACAGACAGGTAAGAACGATAAAGACCCCTCAAAGTAATCTGAGTAACTTTTAGTGTATCCGACAGTTAGCAGGTTCACAGCAAACATTTTACGAGCATTATTCTGTATTATTCTGGTTTAGCTCAACAGTGAGAAACAGTTTTAAACTTTCTTAAATCATGTTTTCTATTTTGTCAGTGTACCTGTATAACAGTGTGTCTATTTGGAGGATCAGATAAACGGAGGGGCAGTTACAGTCAGGCTCACGCTCCACAAGGGATTTAGGGCGTTTGCTTTGATTAGCGCAAAAATAATAACAACAGCAGGGCTTGGGAAAGGCAGCGGGATGCTGGCTGGGGGAACAGGAATTAAAGGAAGGGGTCCGGGTCATTGTTATAGTAGCATGTGATCACAACATCATCTCTGTTAGCACTGCCTTGTATTCTACTGTAACACAGAGGCAAAGTTTACCTCTTATCAGGGGCCTGTGTGTATGTGCAGCAACAAAATTTATTGGTTTGTTATCAGGAGGTCCAACTCAGATCTTGTGTAATGCAAATATCTGTTTTTGTGGGCCTTAGGCCATTGGCAGTGTCACAAATTATGAATGATTGATAACATGTTTTTTAAAAATTTTTTATTTTTTTGCCAGACTGATGAAATAAACAGTTGATTTTGTGACGGTGGGGGCTGAAACAAAACAAACAGGCCAAAGGGAAGAAATCTATAACAGCCCAGCCGCCAATCTGGCAAAGTGCAACTTTGACACAGTTGTTTTGCTTCCAGTGTACTCTGCTGTCCTAGTTGCATGTGAAGCTGAAGGAAGTGAATTACCATCAACAAGATTAGTAACAGTAAATATCAAAGTCATGAAACAGACCACAAAACATATGGTGACAGTATTGAAAATACAGAAATTCATTCACATAACAGTGTGATGTGGTGGAGATTATTCATATTGAAACAGGAGAAAGTTTTGTGGAATATGGGTGTGATTTACTTTTTGAGTATTTTAATAGTATGTTCTTTTGGTTGCTGTTCTTTGGAAACAAAATGCCATCATCTATTTCAGCGCGAGATGTTATAAAATCAGTTTTTTTATGAGCGTGCACAAAGAAGCACAAAATAAAGTCATAAATTACTTCCTGTTCACTTGGCAAGGCCAGAGTCACATGCTTGCTGTAGGAGAACTATAGCATTTGAGCTGCTGCTCCAATGTTGCTGCATTTTACTCCACAACATTTGACTGTGACTTGACGATGATACTTCTAGACTGATTCTAAGCAGTGATGCTGCACAGAATCATAAAAATACAGACTTATTGGATCAAAAGTTTTCCCGATTGGATATTGGAGAAACCATTTTTGTAGATTTCACTGATGGCTCTGCCCATTTTAGTTGTCTATTTTCATTTAGATAACGGTTGGAAGGGACCAGGAAAGATTCAGTTTATCAGTTTCATCACTGTATTAATGTACTGCAAACTGATTTGATGTGGCTTGCCAAAGCAGTGTTAAACATTACTGATGATATGTTTTTTTTTGCTTTCATGCATTCATAATACCTTTATTTTACAGCAAAGTATTTAAAAAACCCTCTACTGTCATCATTTGCTGCAACAAGTGGTGTGACTCTGTCATGCTAAACTATATATGTATCTAATTAGTATTCTTGCCATCAATCAGATGAATTCTGAAATAATTTTCCTGACTAATAGTTCACTTCTTACACATTGATTGTCTTTGTAATATTTTCTAGATTTTCTATAGTGAACCTGTGTACTAATAATGTTGTATATATGTGTCTGATTATCTTAGCACTATTTTTTGTATGTCCTCTGTTTTTGACATGTTTATTCAGCTCCATGTGTACAGTACACAATCATCTAGAGAGTAGATACTCCGTCTGTGTGTGCACATGTGCCATAACAAGGCTTGCAGCTCTGAGGACACTGATACAGCCACGTTACCTTGGAGGCGACCCATATGGCAGGAGGCAAAGCGATGTTGACGGGATCACTGCCACCTTGGTCCTAATGAGATCCAGCTTAGCCCGAATGTCAGACAGGATGACAGTAAGATGTGGGCCACATGGCAGCCGGCCAGGCAGGCAGGGAAACAGACAGACACAAACACACATATACATACATGCATACAAATAATGCACATACACACACACAAGCGCATACATACATGCAGAAACGTCTATGGTAGAATTCAAGAATCTACCATTTTTCAGTGGTTTCTGCCTCCTTTCAGTGTCCTTTTACACCAGTAGTATTGTATTGATTGACAGCTATACTTAGACATAAACATAGGCTTATTGTATCCTGCCTGAAATCTGAAAGTGCACTCCAGGCAATCGCTGGTACTGTCAGGCTCTGGAATGACTACACGGCGGCACCGGGGCCCAATATTTCATAGGCAGAAATGTTACGTAACCATTAAAAAGCACAACTAAAACTCTTTGATCCGCTGAAGCCTTGGATGACAGAGTGTAAAATCCCTTGGCTCTTTTTTTTCTCACTTTGGTTTCCTCTGTAAATGGTTTTAATTAAAAATGGCTGCTCATCTGAGCAGTCTGGATTACTTTGTGCAAAAACATTTTAACTCAGATTCACAAGAGAGGAAGGAGACAGGAAAAAAAAAAAACGAGTCGCGCTAACCAGAATGGTTGTATTAATGTGATGTTTGATTTAAACTTGATGCTTTGACAAACTAGGCGGCCAGAATGGTGCATTGTACGTGATTGGTGATTTAGTTGCTTAGATTTTCTTTCTTTCTTTCTTTCCTTTTTTTTTTTTTGCATTTATTCGCTTGGAGAATATTTGAAAAGCTCTTTAATTTGAAGTTAGCCATGAAAGAAATCTGCTTTGTATGAAATATATAAATATGTAAATTTTCATTAAGTGACCTACATTAGTGTGCTGGATTATGTTTGCTCCCTGCCTAAATCTCCAAATCTCTTTTCACCCTATTTAGGGCATTTTTGTGCTTGTTTTCACAGTGATGTTTAACCAAATAGAATTACTCTAAAACTTGTCAAGTCTCTGACCTAATAATTTCATAATCAGACAAATGGTAAAGACTCAAAATAGAAGCCCACAATGCAGTTTTTTTCATTCAGAAAAACCCTCACAAGACATTTTTAACTCTTCCTTCAGCCATAGAAGAAGTGGCACCTTACACAAGGCTGACTTTTCCCCTGCTTTAAGCTTGCAGCCAGTTGCTGTAGATCAACAGAGTGCCCATCGCAAGGAAGTACCAGATTCAAGCGGGGAGAAGGCTTTGCACTGGACTCCGGCCAACTCTCAATGTTCTGCAGAGGGATGAAAAGGCATACTCCTGAGAGCACACTAATAAGGCTTTAATTGTATGTTCCTCCACTAAATTAATGGATGGAAATGATTTGATTAATTCAGACACTGCTGGATACTAATATCCAATTAAATCCCAACACCAGGCATGCACAGGGGCTCCCAGTGCATTATGGGTCCCTGACTATAAAGCGGGCAGCTGCTTGTTTGGGTTGTGAAAAGGATGTTATAGGTGAAGGTGTTTGGGAATGACTGTGGGCCTCTGCTGTCTATACACACACAGACGTAATGATCAGGGGAGGAGGAGGAGGCGTTTTATTGCGTTCAAGTGTATTATGTACATTCTGATGTGTCATATGTCGAAAATTCTATATGCAGTAGCTATAAATGAAAAATCTGATCATATATAACGCACATGCGCTTATTAACTCCCAGTAACAGGTTTGTGTTTTTCCAATTAGCGTCACTCTTTTTACACTCTGTAACTCACTTCATTCAGAGAAATCTAATGAATGTCAGACAGCTTTGGAGAACCTTCTTTAGCTTCCTGTTTTGAGCGTGTAGACGGGGAGTATGAGTCATGCCATGCACATGTACCAAGCGAGATTCATGAGAGTTAATATGGTGGCTCTGCAAAAAGAGTGTGTGAGACAAACATAATCAATCAATTTCTCTTGTTCCTGAATGTATGTGACTCCCAGCACATACATCAATGAAAATAATGCAGCGTGGAGGGCAAGAATTAGCCACATTTAATGAATAAATTGGGTTCAACCGGTTGAGGGTTAAAGTTGTCATGTGCTCTGTATACAGTAAACAGTACATTCCTCTAGTTCTTACTGCAGCGCGGCACACTTACTTCAAAAAACAAGATGTATTTGTAATTATTTCTTTTTCATTATACGTTTCAAAAGGTATTTAGTGACAAATCCAAACTTTGTGGTGATTTTAAGAGGACACTCACTGAAAAAGGTTGACACCCTGTAGGGCAATTAATAGTTCACAGAAGAACTCTGGGGATAGTCGATCTCTCTGTCAAACACATAAACATGTTATAGAATTTGAAATACTGTAAAAAATGTGTTGTAAAGGTCAATGAAACGACAGGTGAATACAATTTTTATTTACTCCCGTGTGCCCTGGAACAAGGTTTAAAATCGTCGAGCTATAACAATTTTCATGTTTTATGTGTTTCACTCGGACTGAAAATGCCTTCTGAACTGTTGTCATAGCACTCTGGGACAAGCACATGAATAAATCACTGTCGGTGTACGCTGCTCTTTGACAGTTCAAACTCGCCCTTCAGTTCAGCAGTCCGGTCCAGCAGTGAATGCCAAAAATTAGCCTGTTCCCCCAAGCAGAAATTAGCCATGTAAGACAGTCAGTTCAGCGCTCGTAGTTTCTAGAATTTCAGCTTATGAATCAGGTCTCACTCATAGAGGCAAGAGAACTACTTGAAACTTGACTTTACATTGAAAGAATATTCATAGCATAACAGGATCTGTCATGCCCAAGGACAGCCTTGAATTACCTTCTGCCGTGAACCATTCCTGCCTCTTAAAAATAGACAAAAAGTGAACAGATTTATTAGAATTTTTTTAACATTTCCTCTCTTTTGTGAACTGGCTAAGGTATCTATGCATGGCAAAAAACAAAACAAAAAAAAAAAAAAAATGACCTTTGTACACCTACTGGAAAAATCTAAATGAATAAAACACCTTGAATGGAAAATAAAATTCATACATAGAGCGCACACAGGATCCAGCTCTTTGCTATGATCTGGGTAGTCAGTCGCTCGTGGTGTAGGTGGTTGGAGGCTGTGCAGAGGAGAGTGGTGAGGCAGTGTTAGTAGTAAGAGCTCATGAAATTTTACTGTCTGCTTTTCTTAAAATCTAAAAATTAATTTTAAAAAAAATGAATGTCTGATCAAGATAAAAGCTCTTTGTGTTACATATCAGACTTTTGCTGTACTGTAAAAACGGTTATTATAAGAGAGAAGGACCTACAATAAATTATTCACAGAAATTTTTGGTTTTTATGCAAAGGGCTTGAATGCTGAATGGACAAGGAGATAACAAATGTTAATATTACCCAGATTTGATATTTGTAATTGATTTTGATCTCATATCAAATATATTTTTCCTGCTGCAGTGAAGTAGCTTAATGCTATCATGCCACTAGTGGTTTAACAGCCTCATATTGGAGTGTAGTTTATTATTGCTGACCGACAAATCAGCATTAATTGATTGATTGTGGACTTCCTCATCTTGGTCGGAGTCATTAGCTGCATTTCCACTGCAGAAACTTTCTCCAGGAACTATGAACTGAATGAATTTTAGTGACAAGCATCTGATTTGAATTCTGAGGACGGTGTTTTATTACCACAACATGACACATGTTACATGAGGAAGGTTATGACACACGTACAGAAAACAAAGTCAAAAAGTGTAATTTTTTTGTATGGCTGCTTGCACAGATGTCGTGTATGAATGGCCATCACTTTTTCATATGTTTGTGGTCTAACTTGTCTAATCTTTGCGGTTCTTTAGACCACAGTGGAACCATACACAACAACCGGCTGAAGAGGAATTTATTTTTCTCCTTGAAAAGAGTAACAGGGCCGAAAATGTTGGGTACTTTGGATGGAGTACAGCGGCTTTAGATAAGACTTATATCTAAGTGACTGGCAGCATCAGCCAAATAGTCAGGAAGCCATGCGAATTGTCTTGTGACTGTCAATAACTGAGGTAAAATTGAAGAAGACTTTGAGAATGAGATCAAATTAGGATCATCATGTCATATCTCATCCAGTAAGACACATAACAGTTTATTACTGAATTGTACAGTGATTTATTTTAGACATTTTTTTCTGTTTATTACTTTTCAAAGACATAATTTGATAGTATCTGTAGCCAAACATTTATATTAACAATATTATGGTATTTAAGTGGTTTAATGTATCATTATGAATGATCAAAAGGTTTCTTTATCAAACAGTGATCAAACAAATAACCTGAGGGTACACATAAATCCATTCAAGTCTACCAAGGACGTAACATTTAAACAGAATAAACTCTGAGCATGTCAATCCTCGTTTCCAGCTGTTGCAGGCAGCTGTTTCAGCAAAAAAGCTCTGATAAAACTAGTGTACAGTACTTGCTGACCACCAAATGGCAGACAGACACACTTAGCAAGTAGATGGTGAACACTGTGCTGCATTTAGCAACTAAAGAGCCAGCCATTCCCCTCAGGAGTTGGTGATGACCAAAACTGAGCTAAAAAAAAGGTGTGAATAGGCAATTTACACTAACAAGTTCACCACAACAACTTTACGAGGTGATAATATGTCAGTGCTGCGCTTGGAGCTTGTACCACTCGCCAAGAAAAATCTATGTATGCTGTTAAAAAAGTTAAAGCGAAGGTTAGTGCTGAAGTGCTGAAAAATTTAACTGCTCGCTGTTTTGATTTTTACAGCAGATTTGGTTTTCGAGCAGCTCTGTGAAATACCACAACACTTTTGCCTCCTCTGTCAAATATTCACCAAATAAAGTCACTGAATTCTTGTTTTCACTCCCGCTGGAACTAAAGGGGCTTAAAGTTTTGGCTGGTTTGGATGTCATGATTGTCAGATTATTTTAAAATATATTTTATCAGAAAAAGAGAAAAAAAGTCTTGAATATTGAACATAAAGAGGCTACGGATCAGACTTCACTATCTTACATTGTTTTCCTATCAGATGGAGCCATGAGGGTACATAAAATAATCTTTATTTTTCAGCTTTATGAATGGATGTTTTTACTTACTTTATGCTACAAGAGCACAGGAGTAAATGCAGCGAATGTACTCTTTTTCAAAGGAGCGAGATGATACTGTGTGGCACTACGATCGGATGCTTTTGTTGCATAGAAAAGAAACCATGTTAAAAGTCTCCGCTTTTCCTCTCCCACGCAAAGCCACGCTCACACACACACACACACACACACACACACACACACACACACACAGTCACACAACGCGGCCGCCAACAACAGCACACATTCTAGGCCGGACTTGACACCCCAATAAAAGTGTGGTTACTGCTGGCCAGAGCTCCTGGGATTTGAATGCTTGTCTTGTCCTCATTTGAACTTCTTTCTGAAGCACAGTGTGGTGACAGAGGGCCAGATTTCCGCTAGGCCAGTGCTGTAGTTGGAGATCTACACTCTATTACCTACCGCTGACATTCCCTTCTGTTGTTGAGGTCATTAGCAAACTGCATAAAGGAGGCGGAAACTAAATACCACAGCTACAACAAAGCATAGTGCATGCTTCTGTTTGGTGATGAATGCCCTGATTTTTACAGTGTGCTGCTGCATGAAATGCTGCAGCTGAATGGCATACTGTTTACCTAGCATGCAAGTAGCCTTGAAGATCTCCCACAAGTAGTCTCAAAGATCGCCTGAGTCATGAGCTTTGTAGGTAGGTTTTGTGAGGAGGAGTTGCTGAATGAAATGCGCTCTCTCAAATAAAACAACAACATGCTAGTATCAGTAACATTGAGTGGCTACAAGGAAATATGTACATATTAAATCAGAAATTAGAAAGATTAACTGGTCATAAGAGCCTATCACTATCATCATAAATAAAAAAGAATTGTTTGTCGAGCTAAAAGCAGGCAGATGTCTAATTCCTCGGTTGGACATTATTCATTGAGAGCTATAAAAAGAAATGAGATCTATATTTCATTTTTTGCTGGAGAGGATGCAGAAAAAACTCATCTCCACTTGCTCGGTGTATTATTGTCACCCTCTTGTATGCTGATACACTTGACTGAGCAAACAAGGCATGCCTTTATCATTCATGTTTAATTAGAGTTTGCCCAAGTATTCATGCAAAAGTGCTAATGTTTAAACCCAGCGTTTGTCTCGCCAGTTCGTCCATGGAAAGGATGCCATAAAGGAAGAAGCGTCAGAAAATGTTAATTGTTCAGCTTGAAAAATTCCCAAAGTAGGTCATGCATAGTTGGCTGGAATAAAATGAAGGGTGTGTGGCTCTGTGTCTGTGTGCATGCGTGTGCATGTGTGTTTGTGTCTGTGTTTTTGGTGGGGGTGTGGTTATTCCGGGTCCTTTTACACGACACTTTTATCCCCTCGCAAACACACAGACACAAACGACAAACATGCACAAACTCTTCAACGTCAGCAGAACCCGTGATTCAGACAAGCGCTGCTGCTGACTGCGGCTTCAAACATTGGTTACTTTTGTCGATAACTTCATTCATAAACACAAACGCTGAAACCGGAGTTCACAGTTAGAAATGATCTGTGAATGGAAAACGATGACAGTCAACCTCTGTTAAGATTTCAAGAAGTTTGGAATGCTTTTTTTTGTGAAACCTTCATAGATTTATTTTTGCAATTCATTTTTTCTTTTTTTAAAATTCTTTTTAAAATTTCTTTTATTTGTTTAGTTAATCTATTTGCTCTGCAGCCTAAATTTTCCTTTCAGGGTAATGTTTTTAATTATTTTCACAAAAATATTTGATGGCTTTATCTAAATTTGGGTACACTTTTAAATCCTTACTCAGTAGCATATGTAGCATTCAAAACCAATGCCTCACAGATGTAGTTGCAAAATTAGAAGTTAACTGCACTAATATATTCATAAAAAAGCACTGTATATCCTCCAATCTATGTTCAAATAGCGGAAACACTCAGTAAAATCCACACACATCATAGCTTTTAAATCTATAATTCCTTTTTTTTAAATAGCCAGCATGGTGATGACCTAGAAAAACACACATTAGCTGGCCGTCTCTTCCTGTTCTGCTGTAGGGTTAAAAAAATGAAAGGATTTGTTCCCTTTTCCAAGAGTTCATTTGAATCCATAGAACACCATCCTATCCGCTCCCTGTTATTCAGGAGCCGGCCTCTTCAGGCAGGCATACAAATCATGTATGTTGTTCCTCAGCAATCAGCGACACACTGACCCAGCAGGTAAAAGGAGGCGTCCAAGGATCAGGTGACAGCAAAGTAGTTTTACATACCAAACCTGTTTAGAGGGATAAATTTAATTCTCATATTACACATTACACACAGCACAATTTATTTCCTGCACCTTTATACTGCATAGACAGCCCTGTTTTAAGAGAAGACAATCTTTTTCTGAGGTGAAATACATAAACAATGAATAAATAAATTCATAAAATTGATGTCTTCATTCCCCTGAATAATCATTGTGAACAATTTTCATCAAAAATACTTTGTGGCTCCTGAGGAAAATGTTGGCAGCATCAGACTTCAATACATTTCGGGCATCGACCCAAATGTGTCTGTAGAACAAAGTATTTAAAAAACTGACTTGTACCCAAAGGTAGCACTGAGTGTCAAAATTGTGATTTTAATCAAATTTCACATTTATTTTACTTTGGCAGGTTCAGGTACGGCTTCTTGTTTAAACAACATTAACATTTCTGAAGTGTGGCTGATCTTGTTCAATGTAAAACATGCTATTCTTTGAATGGAGAGATTTTTTAAAAAAAGTGGTATCGATACATTTCAAAATACCAAGCTTTAAAGAGATCTCAGAACTGGGCCTAATCAAACTACAATTATCTGCATAACTTGGTGTTATTAAAGGTAAATAAAACCTTTTTCTTCTCTTTTTTTAAAATGTGAATTAACCCCTCAGTTTATTTATAGAAAATGTCACCGAATATGTCACCGTCCTGATATCTGAGTCGTAGCAGAGGAGAGATGATGACTAGGCAGCTGCCAATTCATCCTAATGAATGGTGGGTGGCATTTGTTTCCGATCATAGTGAGTACAAATGACTTTGCATGTGGTCCAGTGTTTGGGAACTTGGCATGTCCGTAAAGAAATGAGCTGGTTTCAACGGGAGGACGCAGTCAGACTGTTGATAGGACACAACGGCATCAGCTCTTTACTGTCCGCAGCTCTGGGAAACACTCTGATCTGGATATTATACCTGTAGAGCTGACTGCACTGTACCTGGCACAAGCAAACATTCCCCTGTTCAGTGTCTGCTTTTTGTTTCGCCTGCCTTCCTCTGACTTGGCTACAGCTGCCTGATCCTCTCTGCTCTGAAAGGAGACAGTCTGGAGTTTTTTTTTTTTGGGTGGGGGGGTGGTTGACTGTTAAGCAGGAGCTTTCTCTTTTATTCACAATCTTGCTCAGCTGCTGGACCTTGAAGATGAAAAATGCTTCCTCAAATTTTATCCAGTCAGTTGGACTTTCAGATTAGCAGTGGAAGAGTTTTTGTACATTCACATCACGATGATTGACTAGTTGTCAAACCACACAAAGGTACAGTCGCAAGTCTGCTTTGTAGTGGTTAAGTATCATAAAGGTGGCATTCAAATAACAAAGGGGGTCAAAGAAAACATGTAATGTCAGTTATGATTCAGGTTTATCCAGTGCTGCTCCTAGGACTGCAATTATCTGGTTTTTTTTCAATCTACCCAACATGCGAATCAGAGTCAAGCAGCCTTGTAGACAAACGGCATTAGTTAAAGTGTTGAGTGCTGGTAGTTTTTAATGTGTGATTTGTTACGTGTTGAATAAAAAGTTACTTAAATGACAGATTAGGTTTTTTAAAAGTCTAGTTTAATATAAAACAGATATTTTCAATTTGGTCCCCCGTGTTTCACAACCAGTATTTAGAGGAGGGATCTTTTTAAACAACCACATTATATAAGAGATTTTTTTTCCGCTCATGCTGCAAGTGTGAGCTGTGGTAAAATAAATCTGACTAATGCAAATGAGCTGTTATCCACACTTATGCTAACTGAAGTGCACAAGTATTTCAGTTATAATATGTTGTTTCATTTATTGATGCCTTGCATTTGAAACTGTCACTCATTATTGTTGCATTCAAGTAGCATTTTCCTTTTACATTAAACCTGCTCTCTCAAACTGCTGGCACAGTTCATCTGTGGGTACGATGGCTCTCACGCTCAGTTAGATTCCTGCTTTATTAAATACATACATTATGCATTCCACCTTGAAGGAGGTGTGCCAACAGTGGTGAAAGGTTGTACCGTCCTGCCTCATCAAGAGAAACATTGTCATTATTACAGCATCACAGCCATCTTACACCCAGGATAACCATATACCGCTACCTGTGCATGCTGCTGGGCTGCCAGCCGTATCTATGGACGATTCTGCTTTTTCCTTCCTCATTCTGGTTTCAGAGCACCAATCTGGTGCCAGTGTGTTGAGAAAAAAGTGAAATGACAGTAATTGAAGTTACTTGCCAGAACTGGAGATATCTCTGATACCAATATCAGTGTTAGAACATCCCCAGCCCTACTTTTCTGTTTTGAGTTTGCCTTTTATGAGGCTATCAATAATAGAATGTTTAAACTTATTTTTCATCATAAATCAAATTTATATTTGAATAGAGGAAGAATACAGAAAACAGCAAGTCTTGAACAATTTTTCTCCATGTCAGTCATATATTCTGCAGATATATATATGCAAACTGTATGACTGTATGCATTGAAACTGTAGTGAAAAGTGCCGTGGATGTCAATATAACTATCAACACGGTGTTTTCGATGTCTGTTTTTCCCGGGAACTGTCTGTGTCACACTAAAAAAAATAGGTGACAGCTGAGCATCTAGTTGATGCCGCTGCAGATTTACATGAGACGAGCCGCGTGGCTGCTCTAACCTGTTAACATGGGCGCCAATATGAGAACTGAGAGGTTCTCTGATGCACATGCGCTCTTCTTCTGTTACTGTTGCAACCTTCAGTTGCTTGTGCCAGCAGTTAGAGAAATCCATTTTTTCATCAGTGGGTTATTGATTTGGGGCCATACACCAGGAACTTTGGACCCGAGAATGATTCTTTAACAACCTGTGTCAATAACTAGAATAATATTTTTTGTCGTGCCTGTACTGTAAATGTTCTGTATGTGGTCATTCCCAAACAGAAGCTCACATCTTCTGAAAGAAGCATAATTTGCCCTCTTGGAGCAATTCCTTGATCATTGTCCTTGTCCAGTGTGCACTTCCTTCTGTTGCTGTTGTTAATCGTGTGGTTTTAAAAGTTCTTCCCTTGTAAATGAAGAGGAGAAGCAGCCCACTGTGCTGGATTTCTTTTGGGTTTCTGGTGCAGGAGGATGTTATCCTGCTTGTCATGAGTGTAGC
Source organism: Acanthurus leucopareius (assembly GCA_029814765.1). Classification (NCBI taxonomy): domain Eukaryota; kingdom Metazoa; phylum Chordata; class Actinopteri; order Acanthuriformes; family Acanthuridae; genus Acanthurus; species Acanthurus leucopareius. The sequence goes on along the minus strand of JAQMCX010000043.1, from coordinate 3,886,832 downwards.
TGACATGCCTTGAGTTCTTCCTTCATTCCAGCATAATTACACTCACTTGCTGCAGTGCCATTGACACGTGTGCGTTGAGGTATTTCAGGCTTACCAGCAGGACGCCTCTTATTCAGGTGTGAAGCCGATACCGTTCCATCAGTGTTGGCTTTTGCTTGTTCAACAGGTTGGTTTGATGCTTGTTTGACTGTCAGAGTGTTATAGAGCTTGATAATAGTACAGATATAGAACCACTGGAGGGTCAAAGAGTTCATTTAGAAAAAGAACTGCTGGAGATGTCATTCATCACAAATCCCTTTTTTTTTTAAAACATCAGACACTTGAATACACCTCGGTGCATTTCTGTAAATGTTTAACACTTTACAGTGTTAAAAATTGTTGTCCCTTGCTGCCTGTCATTTATTACACTATAGAAAATAACTTTCAAAGTCATGAAATCCCAATTAGCATAAAAACATAATTTGGGTTTGTTAATGTTTTCTATTTATCATTGAGTCATTATAATTTAGTGTTGTCACAACAGTGGGAGCCTTTGCTTATTGTTTGGGAACTTGTCAGTGACTGACAGTAAGAAAAATTTGCTTTCTGTCAGCAGACACTCTCATTATAGAAAAATAAAAAGCTTTATAGGAAAAAAATCCTTGAATATGCTAAACATAGTTATTTTAATTTGGTCTGTCCTGGGTACCTGAGCAGCAGTTACTTTAAAAAGGAATACAATAGGTTTACCTAAGAAATACAACTTTGCAGTTACCTTAACCAATATTTGTTAAACTAACAGCAGATCATGACAGTTTGTAATGTAAAAAGCGTCATACAGATGGATGTGGAAAGGGTTACAGGGATGAACTTACAGTCAGATATCACCAGACTCCCAGAGTGTATGGATGGTAGAGACTCGTTAATCTAAATATTATGGGAGGACAGAATTGTCCCAACTTGTTTGCAGTAACATCACATTGAAAGCATCACTGTTATTACAAACCATGGGCAGTGCTTGGAGAAAAATACAGAGCTAAAACCTGTAAACAGCTGTATATCTGCTCCTTCCACTGCCGCTTATGGAGAGTTGTACATGAATTTAAAAAATATTTAGCACTTTGTTAGCACTACGTTCATGATGTGAGTGCTCTGATTAATCAGGTTATTGAGTTTTAAAAAAATGGCCTTGGGCTTGTGTTCATGTTTCATTTTTCTCTCTCACTGCATATGATTCATCCTATTGCTCCTCAACACCCTGCCGACACTCAGCTCTGCTTTAGAATGTATAAAACATGGATACTATCTTTTTGACTTCACCTATAGGTTTCTGAAGAGCCTTTGTGAAGCTCGGTGTAGCGGCTCCGCCCGTCTTTATATTGGCAGTGCCTGACTCAACCTAAGTCAATGCTTGCCCAGACAATGGGCACAGACTTCTCAGAAGTTGTGACACCTCACCACACAGGAAGTCATATGGCTTGTCTGATATTTGCATGACAGTTTCTTTAGAAGGCACCAATGCCACAAACACAGAGAGGTCAACTTCAGGGACTCTTTAGCTGAGGTGACACTCAGCAGACAGCCAGCCACTGCTGTAACTCAAAGCGGTCACACACACTTGATTATGCAAAACTTGAAGCCTTAATATAGTCTAACTGAGTTAGTTATGTAAAAATTCGCCTCCCGTACAGTTTCCTTGAAAGGCCAATTTAGTTATAGCGACCGAAACTGTTAATGAAACAAATTGTAAACATGTGTTTGAACTGTTGTGTTGGGTGTTTTAACATCTTGCTCTTGGAGCCAGGCTCAGTCGGCCATTGGAGGGGGGTGCAGTTTTTGGCACTTATGCTTTCTCTTAATTTTTTTAGCCCTGAACGTTCTCGCTAAAGTTTTAAATAGCATCTCAAGTGTCTTTCGGTGTTGATTTGTTTCTTTTATTTAAGTTTACTTTTTTGGTTCAGTCTCATCCCTTTTTTTTCCCTAATAGCTGGTTGAGGTGAAAAAAAGAAATAAAAAAGGAGAGTGAGTATTGGGGTAACATATTTCATATGACCACAAACACAACTCCAAATGTTCAGAGTAAAAGAATTTATTCAAGTGAGTTATGAGCAGGTGTCACAGAGCAGCTGTGCTGTTTCTGCCCCATACATGAAACACTGTATGTCATTACCAGGTGTCTGGAAATAACGAACTCTCAGATCAGGTACTGAACAGGTCCCATTTAATTGTCGTTTAATTCTCTCAGCCCTGGCATTAGTTATTAGAGCCCCCATCTGTGGGTTGTATTAGGCAAACTCTACTCAGGCAAAGCATTTTTTTTTTCCCTCTGTGAACAGAGCTGCATGCTCATTTCATGCAATGTGAATTAAGGGCCAAAACACTCAAAGTGTTTCAAGGGGTGATTTCCCCTTAGTGATTACACTGGAGGGGTGCCAGAAACTGAACAGGAGAAAATTACCATACAGTAGAGAGAGAGAGAGGGAGAAAACCTGTGAAGAAGTAAAGTATGGCGTCCTGAGTGCATATGTGTGTGTCTGCACTTATAAAGAATGCATGTGTGTTTCTCTACAGAAAGAGATAAACACAGAGAGAAAGAGGAGGAGAGAAAGAAAAGCAGATAGTCGTATATTTAAAGATCCAAGAGTCTTTGCAGTAATTAAGGTAAGAAATGTCACACCCTTCAAAACACTTGTGAGGAGGGTGGTGGGTGTGGGTGTTGATAAGATTTCACTGATACTGGTATCGATACCAGCGCTTAAGAGGTATTAGCACTCAGCAGTATTGCCATCAACTGTGCTCCTTGGTTTTGTAAATATAAATGGTGTAGGCTGCAAATGCACTTAACTTTTTTTTTCCCATTGCTCCTGGCAGGATTTTACAAATATAAATGTCTGGAAGTTGTTTTTTCTTGCTATTTATGAACTAGACTTAAAAGAGACAATAGGAGAGCAATATCTTTAAGTAAACTAACAGCAATATATTAATATATGTTAGAGGGAATTTATACTGTGGCCTTTCAGTCACATTTTGTACCATTTTAGACACAGTGAGATTTAAACTAAGTCTTGCTGAAGGTCATGCAATATGGATAAAAACTCTGGGAATAGCTAAGCAAGTACAACTATGTTTGAAAAAGCCATCAATAACATTTATAAGTTCTTGTACTAGTATTAGAAGTATTAGTAGTCTAGCACTAGTGTACCTGTATTAGTAGTACAGTACTAGTGGCCCTTCTTTCCTTATTTCTTGAAAGGGACTAGGTTTACTGAGGCTTCTCCACATGATAATGCTATGCTACGTTTTTAATTAACAAATACATTTCAGACTTTTCTCAACTTGCAAAAACCGCATGACACCAGAGCACACATTCATGTTTTTTGTTGTTGTTGTTGCTCAACTTGCTCTTAATCCGGTGACCTAATAGTGATAATTACAACAGCTTCTTAATAAGTGTTGGGAATTTCTGTTCAGTTCCATTATTCTGTACTTCACCTGTGGGTTCAGGCTCATAGAAGTACACCTATTAAATGCTAATTATCCACCATTTTCTCTGCACTCCTTTGTTTATTTGTTCTAGAAAACTGGCTGCGTGTGCGCAACTTCGCTGGTGGTTTGTGGGTGCACATGAACTACAACACCCAGTTAAGCAATGGCACATACCATTTGCACAGTCCCAAGATGAATAGCACGGCAAAATGCTGAGTCAATGCTCAGTCTACTGCATTATGTTTCACCACCCTCCTCATGCCCGTTCCCCTCCCCCCCTCGGGATTAATGGTGTTGAAAATGAGGGCACATCACATGTGTTGAAGTGATGGGAAAGGCACTGGCCTCAGCAGAGCTAGCCTGAGGGTACTGTACAGGCTGCTGTATGTACAGCTCTCTCGATGACACACCTTACTGTAGTGAAAAGATTTTTCGCAATTATTAATTACTCACCATCGGGCGTGTCGGCCATTGGTAGGCTTTGTGAACTGTGTGAGCATTTATTCCACTGAAAAAATTTGCATTACTTTTATCTTAACTTACATGAAACTTCCTTTGAAATTCATAAAACTTCACCAAAAAAAAAAAAAAAAACCCCCAAAAAACTAATTAAAATGAAGGAAATTCAGCTTGTATTCCCTCATCTCTGATTAAGCCGCATCTCAATAAACATTTTCTCCGTGACTTTCATGAGTGCTACACATGCCAAGTATTTCACTGTTTGTGTTTGTGAAAGGTTTACGGTCCTCCTGTTGTCTAGTTCACGTGAGACGGCGCTACAGGCAGGCTGACATGGATTCAAAGATTTAGCTCCACATTTGTCGAGTGCATGCTCACCGCTGGTCAGACACAACACCACATCCGCACAACAATCTGACAGTTTTTCGGCCCATCTTTCCGTCTCATTGTGGTATTTAACAAACATCTGTGGGCTGCATGATTTAGTTATTCCCCCTCAGTGGTCTCCCTTTGGTTTAGTCCCCTTGTGGCTCCCTTTGGGGTGTAAACATACACACACACACACACACACTCACACTCATATAAGCACACTTGTAAACAGCCACAGCTGTTTAGTGGAAATGTGGATATTTTAGTGTGGCTTCTCAGTTTTTGGCACAGTTTGGTAGTATTCTGAGAGAACATGTACTTTTTGGTCTAAAAATGTGAAGGACGCATAAATCTTATAAGGGAATAATTGTAAAAGAGAGATTATATTTCTGAAATAATCAGACAGTTCATATGTGGCCGGACTCTAATGTAGTGAGAGCAAAACCCAGAACTGACACGACCGCTGGACAGAGGGCTCAAAGCTCACCCAAGCACATTGAATGCATGACAACGGATTTCTTTTTTTAGATAGCTTCGATCTATTTTGAGAGATGGGTAATGATACAGGACAGACACTGAAGGACATTCAAACCTGTCTACTCCTCTTTCTTCACACCTCATTGGTCGGAGGGAAGATGGCATTGATGAAAGGTCGTAGTGACTCTGATTAAAAGAAAATGTATTCATCTAAAACCCGGGCAGCACAGGGTAGCCTCCACTCGCTGCCTATAGATGGATGGATCGGGCAATTGATCCGATCTGTCCTCATAGAGTTGAGCTCGCTCTGCCTCCAGCAGCTGTTAACCCTGCAGTGAATTAAAATCAGATTAGGCTCTTGTACATAAAGGAGTGTGCCAAGGAGAGGGTTACAGCCTGTTCACGTGGATCAGCACACTTCTGTAGTCCAGTTTGGTGAGGAATAGAGAGAATCAGGAAAAAGTTTTGACTTACAGTCACCGTTTACATTGAACAGATCCTAAAATCGTTCCTGAGGATAACAAAAAACAAAGGTGCAAGATTTATATTTCCAGTTTTTAGCGACGATGGTCATATGTTTGTCTTTGTGTCTAGATGTCGTTCCTTGAGGTATTGCAATCTTTTCAGGAAAGGATTTTCCTTGATACCAAATATCCAGACATAATTAGGATTTTTTTTTGTAATTGCTGAGGTCAAGTACTCATTTTACAGTCACAGTCATTTACACGATAAATTCACATTCTCGGTTGGTGGTGCCCAGTGAAGGACAAATTACAGCACACTTCAGGGCTATAAAAAGTCTTACATATCCAAATACGCATTGCTTAGGAATTTCTCAATTCATTGTGACCTTATTTAACATTGCTGACACATGCATAAAGACAGTCAACATTATCTGTTGGGTGAGGAGCAGGAAGAAGGACAAATTGAAATGATCTTGATGAGCAGATATAGGCCATATCTTTTATTAGCAATGATCTCCTAAGTTAAAAGAGCAATACTGTCTCATAAAGTTCAATGAAAAATATATTACTTACAATATGACTTTCTTATTGTGTTTACAGTGGGCTATATATACACTCTGTGCAGACGCAGTTAAAAATTAAACTCTCTAAAATGTTAAATAAACCCTGTTTTGTCATTTATTACTGAAGCCACATAAAACTGAAGCACAGAAATAACTGCAAGGCTAGCGTCTCCTCCAGTTTATGTCAGTGTCCCTCGGAGAATCTGAGATTTACAGTAAAAAAGAAAATTGAGAGGGATGGAGACTGAGGAGGTAGAGACAGAGCCACATAGAGGGATGGAGGGAGAGGGAAAGACGATGATCTAGGATAAACAGAAGAGAAAGAGAAGGTCAGAGAAAAAAAGCCCATTTCAGTTTATTCTATTTTATATTCATGTTTTAGAGTGGAAGGTCTTAAAAAATAACCACATGGTCATAATTAATTCCAACTCATCAACCAGTACCTCATTGAACTTGTCCTCTTCTTTTTAATTATGGAAAAATTGGTTTATCCAGTAAATGAATCATGCTTATTAATTATCAAAGCATTATGTTTAAAAACATGGAACATGAACATTACTCTGTTTTCCGTGAGTCCAAATCATTGCAGTTATTTGAGAGTCAATTCAAACAGTCTGAATAAACTATTGCTTTGTTCTTGAAGTGCATGTGTGCTCTAACGCCAATCAAAAAGCATTAACTCATATACAGCTTGCTGTTCATTTTAAACAGAAAGGGGAAATACCCTTTACTGTGCATGTCTAAAGGGATTGAGGAATGTAAAGTCTTTCGTCCTTCCTGTTAACTTTTCCTGTTGGCCGATAGCCACTGACTCGGGAGACATTGCCGCTAACTCTATGGATGAGAGTGGGATTTAAAGCCGCTGGAAACTTGGCTTGAGATAGTGAAAATAATATCAAAGTTGAGTGTCTCAGTAAGCATTTGCAAAAGTCTGAGTGAAAATAAATGTTCATAAATATTAGAGAAAATACTCTATAGTTCATTCATCTTCTCAAACCATTGGTGGGATGGTTGTGATCAGATTATGCCTGATCAATAGCTCTTTTTGAGAATTGGTCCATCACTTGACTGAATGAACTTGATGAACTTGACGAGAAAGCTTGAAAACTCAACAAACTAGCAAACTAGTAAACTAGATTAGACCATCAAAGTAAGTGTTTTTTCAAATTAATCATTACCTTCTTGAAGAAATGGTTAGCACTAATTTGAGCTTATTATCAACTAGCCGCCCCAGTAGTTGCTAAACCATCCAAATCCATGACTGTTGCCCCAGAATTACGAAATTTGTTGTGTAATGATTGCCCAATCTCATATATAAAGCATTTAGCATTAACTTTGTAATGATAAACTTTTAAGCTATTTTTCAACTCTGTGATTCAAACAGACTTGGGTGCTGTACCTTAGTCTGCTAGTTAGCTTAACTCAGTAGCTTCCAGCCTTGTGAGGTTAATTTGAAACTTTAAGCTAGCTAAAAGCAGAGAAGTGTAGTGCCTCGTTTCATATTTCGAAGTATGAGCTTGGTGAGAGAGCAACATCAACGATTTTTTCTCTAATTATGATGTGACAGTGTAATTTAGCCACACCTATCTTCAGCCTAATAACAAAGGCAGGAAGAGAAACTTATTCTGAGGAATTACATAGCAATGTCCAAGAAGATATCCTCATACTTTTAGGTGCTTACTACTTGCATGTTACAATCCAAATTACATAATCAAGAGTGAATCATAAGTTTGGCTTGCCAGGTACTTTCACCATGCTCCAGCCAAACACCTGTCTTTTTGCCACTTCAGCTGGAGTTTTGTTGGCCAAGATTTGATTTTTTGGATATTTTGAAGTTAAGTGTCCAGAGCATGACCAAGCCAAACAGTCTAATACAAGCCAGAACTGCACAGAAAGTGGTAAGGAATTGCTAAAATGCTAAAAAGCTTGATGAGTCTTCATCACCGTGTCTGAGCTCTTCTAATGTCATCAGTGAGAGACGAAGTGAAAGCGGATGCACAGAGTGATTGCTTTGCACGTTGAACGCCGCTCAGAAAAGTGGCTCTCCTGCCGGGAAAGGAAGAGCGAGTAGACAGACCAGACAAACTTGGCAGGAGGACTGAGCTCACACAAGAAGAGTAGAGGTTTGTTCCAAAATCAATGCATCCTACTAATATTTGATTCTCCAAAAATTGAAGCTTCCATTGGCAGAAACGGTGCACACACACACACACACACACACACACACACACACACACACACACACACACACACACACACACACACAAAAAAAA
>JAQMCX010000043.1:3825400-3878662 GCA_029814765.1 Acanthurus leucopareius | reverse complement strand
CTCTCATCCTCACTCTATTATTATATTCTCAAAAATTTCTCTTTTCTATTCTCACACCGTGCGCACACACACACACACACACACACACACACACACACACACACACACACACACACACACACACCAACTAAAAACACTGCTGTATAGACACCTACAGCCATACTGCTGTATGCATATTTTTTTCCTCCATGAATGAATGATAAATTCACAGAAACTAAAAAATTATTCAAGTACAACATTGTGAGAATAAATGAATAAATCCAGTGAAATGCAATCCTTGACAGTTAGGCTACTGGAACAAAAACAGCCAACTGTAAAACCTGTTTAGAGTATGTAATACAAGGAAATAGAGTTTTTTAGACATACTGCCAACCAGGTCAAACCAAGGTATAATTAGACTACATAGAGGCTTCCTGGAGATTGATTGAAGGATGATGTGTGACTGCATAGTTGTCACATGGTGCTGAAGGGTATTTTGCTGTTACACAACTGTGGCTTAAGAATAAGATCCCAGCTTGGTCAATAAGGAAGTTTGAATTCATTATTTGCTGTGTACACCATCATTTGGCATTATCTTGACTTATAAATAAACAGTATGAAAAATGATATCAGGTCATAGAAATGTGGTTAGTATAAAACACAAAGAGTTGAGATGGATTATGTTAAAGTGCAGACCTCCTCAGTGAACTGCAGTTTACTTTTTTGACTGCCCCATTCTCCCTCTGACTAATCTCATTTGATGTCTCTGCACCGTGTTGACCAGAGACTCTGGCGTCAAAGACACTAAATTTAAGCTCTTATGTTCAGTTAGGGACTGCTTTTAAATTGCTGGAGCGAGTCAGTATCGAAACATACGTGCAACGCCTTGTTGAACATTTCTGCAGTGTCTGCTGCATGAAATGAGAGTTTACTGAGAGTTTTATCCGCTGCTCTTTGTCCTTTAATAACAAACTGCAATGATAAAGGAATTATATAAGGGCTCTATTTCTGTTTAGTTTTAGTGTCTTTTTTGCCCACCCCCATGTGCGTTTTAACTTTTGCTCGTAATTTCATGAAGCCTATAAACAAGGTAGCAAATGGACAAATGCTTCTTTGTGTGACAGGCGGGAGGACGGACGAAGAGAGAAAGATCATGCCCGACCCACAACATACATTATGTTTGAACCAGCACTATATCTTTAAACTGAAAACTGAAAAAAATGTTAATCGTAACGTGTTTTTTTCCCATTTCACATGAACTAATGTGGCCTCTTGTTCCGATATCAAAATTTAAACAAGTAAGGACCAAATTGAATGACAGTATTGTCGCTGTTGAAGGCTGCTGAGGTTTTTGTAGTTAGCAGCAGTTAGCGATTGATTTAGCAACAAGTATCATTAAAGCAGTCTGTACAGAGCTGAGACTTGGCAGTGGGATGACATCCATGGGGTAATCACAAAGAAACACCAAGGATGCAAATATGGGTTTATGCCCCCAAGTACAGAGTGAGTCATCAACATTTTTAATTGTTTACTGGGAAATTTAAAAAACTCATAAATACCAAAATCCATCTGAAATACCTACAAAATGACTTTGTCATTGCTTGGCAAGATACTGGAGTACATGGTAAGTATAGCCTTAGACATATGTGACAAAAACACTTACCACTGATTCTCACTTCATGGAAATTTTAAGCTCTTTCAGGCTTTCTCTTGAAGTTATTCTAGTCACAAACTATAAATAACAGAAATCTCCACATTCTATATGAAGGTAAAATATATATTCAGCTGTTTGTCTGTGAAGTGCAAGAAATGATTAGAAATTATGGCTTTTGAGATTCCTTGAGACTGCCTTCATTATGGCTAATTGGATTGAATGGTGCCCACTCATTGGCCTACATTTATACATTTACATCGTATTTAAGGCGCTTAATCTGAATGGCACTGATATCATGGGACTGACATTTAAGCTCTTAAATCCCGAGGATGTTATAAGGGTTTTAGAGAGAGAGAGAGAGAGAGAGAGAGAAAGCAGAAAGAGAGTGAGGGGGAGGGAGACAGGGAGAGGAGGGGGAGGCGTAGAGGGGGGGCGGGGGGGAGAGGGTGAGGAAGCAGAAGAAAGAAAGCAGAGAGAGGGTCTTAGTGACTGTGTGCTCAGAGAGACAGTAAAGCAGAATGACAGTGCAGGGCTTTTGTTTGAAAGACTGCCAGCATGTCAATTCCGATGTAACATTTTTATCGACACCCTCCTCGCCACAACCTGACAGGCGGGCAGGAGCTCAACTTTTACGTTCCACACCAGAAGTTCAGGGTTAGTGAAACAGGTTCCCTTGGCAAACTTTGGAGGAAGTCTTTCTTTTTTCCCCCCGTTGTCTGCTGCTAAAGGAAGTATGCAAGACTGGCAATGTTTATTCACTTGACCTAGAAAAAGCTCTCGTTATAACTGCGCACATATTCTGAATTTACAAGTCATTTTTGATTTACAGTGAAACTGTATACACAGTGTGGATGCACAATGTACTGTATAAGCTATTGACTGCATGATTTGCTGTTGTTTTAGAGGATCTCAGGGGGAAAATGGTTTGTTTTTGGGCTTGCAGGCAATGTACTGACATGGTGATGGTTCTATGTGAATAAACAAATATGCTCGCTTTAACCTCCCATTAATACCTTCTTCCGACTGGTTCATGTGAAAAAAATGCAAAAAAATTCCACAGTTGATTTGACGATTGTCTGAAAATTAACCAGCAACAATTCTAATAATAGATTAATCAGATGGGCAACTTTTCAAGCAAAATGCAAAACATTTTCTTTTGTCCTTCCAGCTTCTTCAGTGTGACAATTTGCAGTTTTTCCCTATTATATGTCATTTTAATTCGATTTTTGTAGTAAGGACTGTTCGGTGGACAGGACAAGACATTTTTGAGCAAACATGCTCAAAAAGTGATGTGGTCACAGCTTTTTAAAGGTGAATATTTGCTGGTTGGCTCAGTCGCATGAGTGTTGAACTTAATCTGTCTGTCTCTATGAAGTCCTAGAAGCTTGGTGATGTAATGGTCACTAGCCCTAATCCAATAAACACAACTGGACTGCCAGTTGGACAAAACAAAACATTTGTAGAAGCCACTTATTTTCCAGTTATCACTGTCACTTACATATTCACTTCATTTTCCACACATCTTATGTTTCCCGTCAATAATGAAGGTGTTGTTACATTTAGCCAGTTTATAGTGCTACCTGGCTGTAAACAGAAAGTGCAGCAGATTACCTCACAACTGTCCATCTGCTCATTAATACACAGCAGAAACCCAAAGCTATTTCTCTGGCCACAGACAGACTGTGTTGTTCACTGCTGGGCTCAGTTTAAGCCTCGCGACATACATTCATCCAAATTCACCAGGCTGAGCAGGACAGGGAGTGTCTGCTCCGAGGAAAGATTCCTTTGATGTCTGAGAAGCAACTATTGACGTCTTACCACCAATTTTATTCTTAAAGTCTCTACTACTGAACAGCAAGTTGTTTGACGGCTTTATTCACTGCTAGCACTCTGATTGCTTCTGACCACCTGAAATGATGCAAGCGTTCCGTATTGATCCTGAGCTTTGTGTCTTATGTTTGTTTGCCGATTGCTCAATAATCCAATTATTGCAGCACAGCTTTCTCTGAGCCCCTGCGATGTGTAAAGAGACACTTCCTTAGCATGCAGAAAGAGAGGAGTAGAAGAGAAGAATGGGAAGAAAAGAGTGGTAGAGAGAGAAAACTTGAGACTGTTTGAAAAAACCTGTTCAGGGGAGAGAAAGAGGCAGAGAGGGAGAAGGAGAGAGTGAACGAGTGAAGGAGAAAGAAATCACTTTGGGACTCTGCGGCTGTGTGTGTGTTCATGTGAGAGAAAGAAAAAGACAGAGGGAGGAAAAAACAGAAGAGAAAGTCGCAGGAAAAACCAAAGTTACCTTTATAAATGCGCTGACCTTGTGCACTTCACATTAACCTCCCTCTCCTGGAGAATTAGTCTGTATCGTTCACACTCTGCTGTTCCTAACTGCCCCAATTGATTTCAGTGGACCAGAAACGGGGGAAATTGAATCTCTTGTTACCCTGGCCAAAGACCAAGGGAATACATGCTAATGCTGCACAGACAGACCTGAACTAGCATGGCTCCCTTGGGTGCCAGACTGTTGGAACAGCTTCATAAGCTGTGGCTGCAAGGAATGGCTAAACTCTCTCACTGCTTTCTCACTCCTCTTTCTCTGTGCAGAAGGTTCTCATTGCAGGTAAGGAAAAGGAACAAAGAACACAGACTTGGCCCTATTACCAGTTTTTTTTTTGCAGGACATATATCATCATAGCATTGTGTTTGCATTATGGCATCCATTCTAACCCAATTAAATCAGCAGTGAGCAGTGTTACTGCTGACTGATGGCCGAGGAGCTCAGACAGATTCATTTTTGCAGCATTTGCTTCTCGCTAATAACAGCTGATGCTATCACAACAAAAACAAGTTTTCAAATAGTCCCTTTGTACATTCAAGCCAGGCAAAAAAAAGAAAAAAAAGTGGGGTGCAATGAGTTCAATAAGACAGTTTAACCAACATGTTTTTTTTTCTTAAATAATGCCTCGGTTAAATGCGTCCATTTGTACAATAGATGTACGTCTCCAGCATGAAGCCAGTGTTGGTGCTTGGCTCCACAATGGCACACTTTACCATGTGCAACAAATGGCTTTAATCCACATAAATTAGAAGAAGTTGGTCAGCAGGAGGCAAAGATTACAGGGATAATACATGCGGTGTGTGTTACGGAAAAGGGGAGACATGAAGGAGAAGACGGCTAATATGGCTCAGAAAGCAAAAGTGTTTGCAGAGGCGCCCTAAAAGAGCAGCAGCTGGGGTAAGGACCTTTCAGCAGCAAGCCACAGTTAGCCCTCCATTTTTTTTAAAAAAGGCAGCATTAGATGAAAGTTGAATTTGATCAGAGAATATTATAGAAGAAACTCAAGTGCTATGTATATAATTATATTTATACATATAGTCTATGGGAGCATTAAAAAACTGTCTGGATAAATCAAAATAGTCACTAGATTTACCTGATGTTAGAAAAAGTCTATTTATTGTTCTAGTTCTGCTAAAACCAGGCTGTTAAAAAATACTACGTTTGTGAGACTGAAATTGCTGAAATTAATGAGTCGATTTCTTTTTGAGTTGGACTAAAATGCCAAAGCAACGTGTTTGAGAGTCACAGGACATATATGTTCTGTAGGGCAAATCTGCAGTCTTCGACCTGTGAGGCAACACAGTGCACATTCACGGAGGTATCAAGGCATCAATCATCAATACGGTTCAAAGTGCACACTTCTGTATTGACAAAGAAGACTAGCCTATGCTGTCTCACTTTACGGAGTTTATTACCCTATCATAAATGGATGGCTGGAAAGTGGCTGATAGCAAACTATTTCAAAAAGTTACATAAGCAAAGAAGCCGTATGGGATCATACAGCTACCATACTGGATTCAGACATACTTTTGTCAATAAATTGAATGGATTCTGCCCTGCTTCTTGTATGCTGGGACAACAGCATAGCCCAATCTCATCTTTGGCCAAGTGGAGCCATAACTTTAGCTCGATTGCAACTGTTTGCTGCTAAGAACACAATTTTTAGATTTTCTGAACAGAAATAAACTTTGGTTTTACTCAACATCCTAAGCGAGATACTGTGGAGAGTTGAGGAAAAAAAATAAAAATCTGGCGCAGAAAAACAAAACAAAACAAAACACAAATCAAATACCTGTGTCTTTGTACTTTGGACGGTGCTAGCCAGTTACTGATTTATTTAGCAGCAGCATCAGTCTTCACATTTGGGTCTTTTTGGATTTTTTAATGCTTCATTATGCAAGGCTATAAAACACAGAAATATATGTATCTCTTAAATATGCTTTACACATGCGAGGCTATAAACCATAACGTGTGTGTGTGTAGGAGCAGTGGGTGTTAAATGGAAATTATGACCTCTGTTTCCCAAGGGGATGTGGTGGTGACAGATCTGTACAGAGCAGCCTGGCACCTTTCCTGAATTTACAGTAACCAGAGTTTGTGTGCTTTGGCCAGGGATCGTTGTGAAATGGGCATGCCTCGCGCTCTAACATGGCTGTTATGACAGACTTTTTCATATAAAGCCTCTGTGGACAGACAGACCCCGGGGGCAGAGTACATAAAGAGGAGTCAGTGGCACATTGAGAGGCCCGTCAGCTTGCTACACAGCGCATGGTGTCAAAAATCTGGATTTAGTGCCTGTCAGGTCATGGTAGAAGGTACTGTATATGCTTGATGTTAGATTGACGGACATCTTTCCCAATTCCACCCATGTCTTTGTATTGCTCAGAAAAAGAAAAAAAAAACAATTACGCTCTATTTCCTCTTATAAAGCTACTCATCAGCGCTGACGGGTTTCGCAACATGAAGCAGAACAGTGAATAGATAGAAAATGTAGAGCCACAAGCTGCTTTTCTGCTGCACAAAGCCTGTGTTTCAATAGGGAATCCTTTGTTCACTGTGAAAATCCCCATGGCCTTCCATTTAAAAGCTCAGTATGTCACTTGAGACTAAACTCCTGTTCGCAGAAAAAGTAATTAAAATATTTTGAAAATCCACAAAGGTTAGAGCGCTGATAGTCTCCTTTAACAAAGAGATCAATCCTTAAAACACCCAGATTTAAATACTACTTCTTCATCTTTCATCCTCATAACAAAGCCCATCACTCTCATATACCTTGCAAAATAAGAGTGTGTACATTCAAGAGGTACTTCCCCCACCACACACACACACACACACCTGAGACCTGTCTTCCATTCTTAAAATATTAATGCGATAAGCTCAGTATGTCATGTATTTACCCTAATCTTCAGAGCTTCATACGCCTCAAACAATGAGATATAGTGTAAATGCAAGACACTGAGGGGAAGAGCAGCAGAGAGAGAGAAGACGAAGAAGGAGAAGGAGAAGGAGAGAAACCTGTGAATCGACAATATATCCCTCAGATGGAAAATGTGGGAGATATTTTGAGCCCCAGGAGTATTTGGTTGGGCTAATGTTTTATTTGAAAAGGGCGTCTTAGTGGCAGAGCCTGATGTTATGATTTATTAAAAGTGCAGCGTGAAGGGAATTACAATGTGGCGGGAAATGCTACATATGTTTGCATATGTGCCTGCAACTGTATTTTATGAATAGATTTGTGTGCATGTGACTGCTAGCCTGGAGAAAGAGGGCAAGGACAGTGCAGTCAGATGATGAGCAGCACATACCATTTCATTTCCATTATGCATACTGCCGCGGCTCTTCCTTGATATACTATTCATATAAATGTGGTGAGTGAGCGACAAGACTTGAGGCGACGTCAAGGAGGACATATTCAAGCAGGGCTGGGCAATAAATCAGTTTCAGGGCTGCAGCTAACAATTGTTTGTATCAGTGAGTGTGCTAATGCTTTGGTCTATAAAATGTCATAAAATAGGGAAAAAGTCACAGTTTATCACAACTACAGTTAACCAAAGCCAAGCAAGATGGCTTTAAATATCTTGTTTTTTCCAAACAATGTTCTTTTTTTCAAGGGATGTAAAGTGAAAATTCCAACCAATTTTCACTTTACAATCACACGATTGTAAAGATGAAGAAAGGCAGAATATTCTTACAGCTGAGAAGCAGAAACAAGAGAACATTCAGCTTTTTTTATGCTTAACCATTGCTTTTAGTGATTATCAATCTAGTTGGCAATTAATTTCCTACTGATCAGCTATTTCCAAAAATCAGCAAATGGTTTCAGCTCTATTGAATATTAACATTTATGGACTTTTAGTTAAATTATATTAGATTGAACAGCTTTATTAATCCCCAGTAGGGAAACTTCATGCCACCAAAAGAACTCATTCAGACAACAAGTGATATAGACGTTGCATTCGCAGTACACAGCAAAAAAAGAATACCATAAAAAGCCAATTGAGACATGATTAACAGCTGAAATGTCCGATGGGTTTAGACCAAATTTAAAAGTGTTCATTAAAAAATCTGACAGCTGCTGGAACAAAAGACCTTGTGAGCCGTTCAGTAGAACAGTGAAGCATCGCTGGTCGCTGTTTGGATGAGCTTCTGAGCCTGTTCAAAAACTGTGTGTAATGGATGGAACCGTTTTGAGTTTGGCCCTCGTTCTTTTTTTTTTTTTTTCTTTTTTTACAGTAAGTGAGGCCAATCACTAGGCCTGCCTTTCTGATCATTTTATTGATCCTGTTTTTATCATCCCCAGGGATGCTGCCCACCCCCAACCAGCCCTCTGAACATCCAGTAGAGCACAGAATTAAAGAGGACACTAGCTGAGATTCCCCTGATAAAAAAAACATGAAGAAGCCTCTTGCTGATATCAAAGGATCCTCTAGAAGAATAATCTTATTGTGACAATATAATCTAGGGTTGTTAGTGGGATTATTTCATCATTCTAAAAGTTGAATCAATAGTTTATTTTTTAAAATATCCAGAACAATAAGGTCAGAGGCCTCTTGTAAGTTCAGAGCAGCCAAAGTGTCATCTTCCATTTCATTATGTTGTCTGAGCAGATTCACATTAAAATGATATAATACGGGGAAAAAGCTGCAAATCCTTACATTTGAGAAGCTGGACCTTTGAAATATTTAAAAGTTTTATAAGATTTTTAGCACTTATATGCAGATACTGTGTCATTGTTTCATAAAATTCTGTTCAAATCACACCATCAGCTTTGTCTGACACCAAGCATATTTAAAAGCATTTGAACTATTTTGCATATTTCACTGTTCTTAAAAAAAAATAATTTAATTTAAACCATATTGCTCAGCTCTAAATGCAAAAGATGAGCGTCAATCATTATGTAATTATATCCAACTGACTCAGAATTGTCCATTTAATTGTTGTGTTTGTGCAAAATGAATAAATCTAAAGAACCCTGTCTGAATCACCCAGGAAAGTCAGGATCCGTTGATGTAAGAACACAATTTGAATATTTTCTCCTGCTTCCTTTCTGCTTGTGTCTCACTCGGCCCTTCGTCCCTCCATTCTCTGCCTTCGCCCGGTCTGCCTCACTGACATCCCTGGAATTGGCCGGCCCCAAAAAGATGACATGGGCTCCTGCTCTGAAAGGGCAGCCACATGCACCACTGCAAATCTTTCCCCTTATTAAATATGCATCAATAGTCAGCCATACCTGTGAGGCAGCTCTCACCTGAGCCAAGGTTATGATGACTGATGTTATTTTTAACTTCCTGTTTTGGACAGGGAAACATGTTCCAGGCTACAATGTGGGTTACATACTGTATAAGTACAACAATGACGGCAGGGATGAATGGGAGCTGACAACAGTTAATTATAACAACATGCCTCTTTCTCTTGAATTTTATATTCCTGCCTCTCTTCCTGACTCCCCCCACCCCACACACCTCTTATTCGCACTTTCTCTTCTTGTTGCCAACATGTCCCTTTTTTTTTTGTGACACGCACACAGAAAACAAGAGACTTTGATGTTAAGGCAAGTCTGGGCATTATGTGCTGCTGACCAAGGCGTGGTGCATGTCTTATGATAGAGCAGCAGGAGTAAGACATGTGAGAAGCATAAATGTGCCAGCCAAGATGTAGGACTTGTGAACATTTGTGGAAAAATTCAGTTCTCCACATATATCCTCTTTCAGGAGAGCAGTATCATGTTTCCATTTAGTCAGTGCCAATCCTGTCACATTTTAATGGGTGCGTGACTTTGTCTGGAGTGCGAAAGTTGTCGATTAGGTTTGTTCCTGTTCCAGCGGTGCCACCAGCCCAGGCTCTCTTCATCACTTCAGTTAATCATTCTCAGTATTTTATTTTGCTTAACCTGTTTCGGTTAGAAATATGGCAACATTAAAGTTAGAACAGCTTTAACAAATGTGACTAGATGCTTCATGGTTACTGTACACCGATTGCGAAAGCACTGGAAGTTACCGATTGCATTGTAGTAACAGATTTCGATTAAACAATTCACTCCTGCTGTTTGAACTTTGCTTCTGCTTTTCTCTTACAAATCAAAAAAAAAACAACATTGTAATCCTGCTCAAAATTTTTTTTAATAAACCACTAATATATATCGTGCACAGATGTTAATGTAGTTTAGATTTATGTTGGATTTTGCTGTCAGGGTCCGAATAGTTATAACATAAAAGTACATATATGTGTTCCTTTGGTAGTACATTGTGTAGACTGGGCTTTTTATTTTTGCAGTAGTTTTTTGCGGGAACCTAATTGCACTATGTCCCTCAGCAGGTGTTGCATTGTTCATCCAGTGGCCATCTGGGCTTGTAATCCTTTGGAGGTGAACACACTGAATTTGAAAAAAGGTCATTGCACAGACACATTTAGTTTTGGCCCCACATTGGATGTGTGTACATGTGTGCGTTTGTGTGTGTGTGCGTCTTTGCCCTCTAACCTTCTTTTTCTTTTGCATTTCGTTCCACATGTGTGGGACCTTTTGTACTTATGAGGTCAGAATCTTAAAGTTGACCTTTAAGGGAAATAATGTGAGCTTTACAATGAGCTGCTCTGATGCTTCTTGACAAATTGTAGTCATAATCCTGTTGAACCATTCATCATGCTAGCTGTGGCTCGATGAGTATTTCCTTTCTATTTTACAGCACTGGATCACTGTAACGGCAGAAGAGTGAAGTATAGCTTTTTCTCATTTAATTTCATTTATTTTTATAACTGATAATCAATTTCAAGACTGAGCTTTAACCAATTTTCTTTTTTACCTACTTTATGACTTAGAGCAGATATGCCATTTAAACACTTAATTGGTAAAAGCAGTATGCAGGAAACCTCTTAACATCCACATTTTTGTCGTCGTGGAGTTTATTTTTTCATCTGCATATTTTCAGTTACCTGATTGGCTCCTGATAGATGCTGTCAACAGCAATTTGGACTAAGTGGCTGAGTGCTAGCTGGGTGTACAACTGCTCTCCTGTTGTCGAACCTGTCATATGCCATAGAGAAGCTGACTGGAGAGCAGCTCTCAGCAGTCCTTGAGCTAACATGCAGAATGTGCTGCCGTGGTGCTAACCACCTGGATCTTAGCCAACCAGGGACTTAGCTGTGGCGACCATGCACAGCCCACTTCTTGAGGTTGTGGTTTTATACCCTGCAACTTTGGTGAGCCACTAGATTATAAAACTATACATATAATAAACACTTCAGGCGGGTCCAGTTGGCAGCCCCATGCACAACTTTATTCCCACAGTATGTACTGTATGTTGGTGTATTATGTTTTGTGTTTGCAGCATTTCCTCTTTGCACACGCTGGACTGCCTGCTCTTCCCTTCCATGTTTGTCCCAGCAGAATTTTAAATGACTGGTGGGTGTTGAGGAAGATCGCATGTGACAGCTAATGTGTAGAGTTGCTGGCAACATGTGTCAGCGCCAGCGTACATTAACCCACATTCAGAGTGAGGCCTTTGTGAATAACATGGGAAAGGAAAATTTCCATCTAGAATTTTTTTTTCTAGCACATTGGGTTTCTCTTGAAAAACAACGCTAATTTCATTAGATTTGAAAGAATTAAGGAACTTAAATCCCAGCATTTAACCTATAGTCATAATCTCATTGATTAGACGCCTTCCTGGTGCTTATCAAGGTGAGGGTGAACTGAGGTTAACTGTTGCTAAAAAGTGGAGAACAGAGGTGAGGAGTATGTGGCATGGAGGTGGCTCAGGTCAGGGCTGATCCCTTAAAGATAATCTCCCTCTCTAGGGATTTGTTTTTCTCATTTGTCCCAGGGCCTCTAAGCTGAGTTTGGAGGTCACCTGCTGCACAGTCAACAGGGCCCAAACATGGCTGTGGAAACATTCGTAAAGAGCCAGGTATTGCGTGGAGTTGGTGGGAGAAAGCAAAGTAAGCAGTGAATAGAGCTGAAATGTGATCGCCAGGGGAGGCCAGGTCTAGAGTTCATCCATGCCACTGAAATCAAAGGATTTGGGTCTATAACAGAACCAGTCTGGCAGCATAGCTTTGAAGTGGTCCATTTGTGTTTATGTTCGTGGCAGTTGGTAAGATTAGGGTGCGTTTTGAGCCATGTTTCACAAAGGTGGAGAAAACAGGCTCCTTTATGTGTATTTGGTTAGATTTAGGCCATCGACCGTGCTTATTTTTGTTCTTATCATGTAGGTTTATGTTGAGGAGAGAAATGTGATTTAAGTCACTGAGCTGGTATTTCATGTTCCTTCATGTGTTAGACAGCGTGTTTATCACCGGCCGCTTGTTTGCATTGTTACTCGATTTCCCATGCCTGGAAGTTAGGTCGATGTCCAACAATGTATTTCTCACAGAGTCAGCTGATCTGTGTTTCCAGCTGTTTTGTGGCTGATTCTGTTTTCAGCAAAGGATGTTGGAAAACTTGGTGCTAAAAACAGAAACTTTGGTGATCAGTAACACATCAGTGTGAGGACCACATGAGAACCAAACTCTTTTTTGAGCATTAAAGACTCTTTGTCACCAAATAAAAACAGCAGTGCAGGACTTGAGGGGATGCAAAAAATGAATAGCAGGGTTGTTTTCATGAGGGTGAACTAAGAATGGGAAAGGCCCTAGTTGTGCTGTTTTGTAATAAAATGTGTTAATGATACACATGGAGATTTTTTGCAGGTTGTTGTTTGACATAATCTACTCTTCACACCATTTTGATACTTTGTCCACTTCTAGCTGTGAAACAATTGAAACAGAGAAATTTTTTGAAGTAAGTGAGCTATTGTGCTGAATTTACACCCATAAACTTTCCTCTCAGCTTTGTATGGATACATTATTTCCAAAGCTTAGATGCAAGATTTGTCTAAATTGAGTTCCTTGCAGCACTGAAGATCTTTGGCCCGGTTCATGCTCTGCGTGTAAATGAACTGTGTGGACTGCATATGGTCAGAAATGAATGAGTGGGTGTGTTGACCCCATAAACTGTATAGGAACTGTTTATTTTTCTTCTTGTGGCATTATGCAAAAAGCAGAATTTTAATGGAGCTGCTCTTAAAGTTTTTTAAGTTTTTGTATGCAGTTTGAAAAAGTACAAAAAGCATGTGTACCGCCATCTATTAACAGCATGCGAGCAGCGTTCACACAGAGTTTTAAGTATGCCGTCCTGCACAGAAACTATGAACAAAGCTGTGGGCATGCAGTGGCATCTAATGTCTAATTTTACACTGTATGGATGTGATCAGTGCCTAGCTGCCCTTGACAAGCATGAATTACGGGAGTTTCCAGCCACGATAATCCTCCCCACAAGATAATAACACCCTGCCACGTCTCTGTGTGATTCATGCCTGCATGCTTTGCCACTTAGCCACAGTATCTCAGGTGATTAATTTGATTCACGGTGTGTGACAGAGAATGATCTAGAAGTTACAATGGTCAAACAGGTCTGGTTAGTTAGAAGCTGCCGGGTTACACTCCCGCTGCCCTAAAGCGATCCACTGTCTCTGTGTGACCCCGAGGTCACTCAGCTGCAGCCGCGCACTGAAGAAAAGGTCAAAGTTCAGCGGCGGTTGGCTGTGAAGTTCGCTTGTGTAATATAAAGTCAAAGCCAGGTACAACTTCAGACATGTCGAGCACAAACTGAATACTCTGTGTGTGTAGATTACAATCATACTGTAGTCTGTTTCCACCCGTAGACCGTGCCTCTATCAGCAGCCTACAGAGGGCTGTGTGTGTGTGTGTGTGTGTGTGTGTGTTCTTGCAGGCATTTCAGAGACTTGTCTCATTTCTTTGTTTACATTCAAAACAGTGGATTTATAGGAGAAAGATAACCATGATTTGCTGTTATGGGGAAGGTCACTTAAAGTTTGCAGGCATAAGCCTTGGATGGGAGACAACACAACAGCTTGGAATTTAAAACAAGGAATGCAATCACAGCCGGGATACCAGATTCCATCAGACAGCAAATTTGCCATTTCTGCAGTGAACTACAGTTTGTTTGATGGTGAAATCGCCTCATTTGCCGTGCATTTTCAGTCTTTATCCAGTGTATTTTACAAAAATATACGAGCCAAATTATCAACTTTGAAAGAAAAAAAAAAAGACTATTTCTCACGACTAGAATGCGTGAAACCCTCATGCACGACATTTTAAGGTTATCAGTTTTTTGGCTCCCATTCAGAGTAGATTATACTGTAACCTTAACACAGGTGTAACACAAGCCTGACAAAGAGGAAATCTCATATTTCTGTGTGCTCAGGTACTCTGCCCGGTGCCAGGGTCACCTTCACCAGGAAAAATAAATCCCTGGTGGCTCTCTAACACTACCCATAAGAC
The DNA here is from genome assembly GCA_029814765.1 of Acanthurus leucopareius. Taxonomy (NCBI): domain Eukaryota; kingdom Metazoa; phylum Chordata; class Actinopteri; order Acanthuriformes; family Acanthuridae; genus Acanthurus; species Acanthurus leucopareius. Next base: position 3,864,359 of record JAQMCX010000043.1, on the reverse strand, counting down.
CTCTCTCCCTTTGAGAGGCGGTGAGTGGGTGTCAACCTAATGTTTATACTGTCTGCGCATGGTTATGTAAGCCATTTTGTCCTCTTTCTCTTCCTCTACATCTCCCTCTGCTTGTTTAAACTAATCTACCTTTACCTTTCCAAAATGCCAAGTTGTGTGTGTTACATAAATATTCTTTGAAATGGTCTAGCTTAAGGTTTTTGAGCTTGCCAAGGTGTGTATTACATAAACATTGTAGGCCAGACTGTAGAGAGGTACTGTACCGTGGAAGCTGTGTGTGTGTGTGTGTGTGTGTTTTTTTCTTTAGCAGAGTCAAGGATGCTTCTCTTTCATGAGGGCCAGGTCAGGGAGGCTGTGGTACTTGTCTGAACTATCCCTGTGATAACAGCCTCTAGAATGAGCGAGTCAGTGTGTCTACTCAAAAACACACACACACACAAATTTATCTTTGCAGTGGGCGGATGGCTCTACAGCAGTGTAAATACAGTACAGTAGAGTACATAAGTGTGTATGTGTTGTGGCTGACAGTAGCTTTGGTTACACAAACAACATTTCTCCGAGCGATTGATATCGTTTAAATTAGAGATCTTAATTGTTTATATGGAGGCTAAATAAAGTGATCTGATACGGAACCAGAAGCATTTAATGTGAACTTCTTTGACTTAGATGGTTCCTTTTCCAAAATTTATTTTAGTAATTCTTTAGAAGTAATATGTTGTTTGCATAGCATGACTTGTGATTTTCTATGATTTCTCCTAAATTCAACATATAACATTTAAGTTATTTAAACAGAATTTTTGTCTTTTACACCTGTCTTACTAGCTACAGCCCCACAACAGGTAACATCAGTTTGGTAAAAAGTGGTCACTGCAATGACAGGCAGACCTGTTGATTTTAAAAGCTGATATTTTATTGTTGTAGGTGATACATTTTATATAGAAATTCACACTGAATTACATATAACCCTAGATTATTGTCAAAATTGCATCACCTGATTTTAAACCCAATTGGGTCACAGATATACTTACTCCAATCAGAGAGAAACATTTAACCCTAGCGTTCACGCGGCTTTAAGGCTCTAATATTCCCTTATTGAGCGGATTATCAATGGTTCACGCCGCCGCTTTCAACCCAATTGATTTTTTGTGGAATATTAGGGTCCATGTGAAAGCAGCTACTGTAACATGCATGATGTGGACATTGTTTTTCTATACAACAGAACTCTGCCTGTGGTTCAGCTGCTTGTTTACAGACTCTGTCATGCTAATGTACTTATGCAGGTCAGAGGGTTCATTCGTACCACGTGGGCCTCCGCTGTCCTCTCCCATACAGCCATCTCAAGGCCCATTATTCACCCATAATGATGTTATCTTGATAAGTTCAGAATAACTACAGCCGCCATTGACTTCCTTTGTAACTCTAATTAGTTAGTTTTCTTCAACTTCATGCTCTGCTCATGGAAACTGTCCTAGTTATGTCACGCTCGTATGACTTCCGACCTTTTTTTCAACCCATTCTGGACTGTTTACAGTTAATGTAGATTATGAACTGTGGCTCTCAAGTCCCTGCCGGGATCGTCGAGTGCAATATTTCCGGATTCTGATAAATCTTTGGCGCTCCTTTCTGTCCTTTAGCTGATTTAGAATTCCATCCACAGCTGAGAGAGGGTGGAGATATTTGAACGATTCGGAGAATGCTCCCAGTGTGACATCCGAATTACTCCAAAAAAAAAAATAAAAAAAAAAATGCATGAAGCCAATTTGAGCCCAAACATCTGTCGTGTGGTTCGGTCCTCACACATTTTAGAGGGCACAGTGGGCTTCTTCTGGCTCCCAGCTCTCACATTTCTGTTCCTATGGCATTTCATTGATATCTTCCCTGCACAGCACGTTGGTCTGGGATGCAGCATAGAGTCAGTAGGATACAAATTTCTGCTTGTACATTTTTTTTGGTGGAAAGAAACAGGCATTGTGTACTTGCACTCATCTGTATCCACATGGGAAATAAACAGCAACTAAATCAGTTGTTAGCTTTGTGTGTTATCTTTAAAGATGAAAGGACACTGAAAACAATGAAACTGCTGCCCTGGGGTTTCTGTAGGATGGGAAAAAAGCAACAACTGGAGCGAAGAATGAGACCTTTGATCTGTGCAGTCAGTCCCATTGAGTTTGTCTAAGACTGTACCCAGAAATAGAGAAGACAGGGGGTCAAGACAAAAAGTCACAGCCCAAGTTCACAGAAGTAGCCTTCACACAACTGCAGAACTTTTAAGGGGTATTCTTTGTGATTTTTTCCCTACACATTGCAGTTTCCTAAAATCAACGTTTTCACTGAGTTAACATCCTCTCCTGCACTTTGGCTTTGTGTTTTCAGTGTGAGATAAAGGATGACAGAAGGTTCTGCATGCAGGAATTAACAGTTTGAACGGATGTTACCTCAAATAGCATGTCTGTATTTTTTGCCGTTATCGAAACAGACACACATAACGCAACTCTAGAATATTTTGAGCCGTGAAAAAGAAACCAAACAAAAAGGAAATTCACCTTGCGTGTCCCCTCAGCCTCGTAGTGAATGATGCACACCATGTAGCGCAACGTCCTAATTTTGATTCTGACCGGAGACCTTTGTTTCATGTTATTTCCTTATCCTCTTGAGCTAATTAAAACATATTTCCATTATTATTCTTGCACATCCTGCATGCTGACAAACTGAAGGCTAACATCTCTCTGCTGAGACAGCCTGATTTGGGAATGTCTGGTAGCTTTTGTTTAGTTTTAGGCTACTGGCAGTCGTTGGTGCACAGTCACTGCAGCCTGGCCTGTCTGCTCTGGTTTCATAAGCAGAGAGAGTGAATGACCTATATACTTCTCTGAGGGAGGGGAAGTCACCTTGTTGGTGGACCAGCAGGCAGGCAGGCTGGCACGCAGCGACAAGGTTTTAATGTGCGGCACTATTGAAGGGTAGACCACTGACTGGACTTTAGAAGCATACTCTCATATGCTGCTCGTGTTTTTCTTGGCCTGCAAATGTTCCGGCCTGTTTCTTTTTTTTTTTTTTTAATCTTTTTTTTTTTTTTTTTTGCCATGGATTCTTCCTGTTAGCACTGCATTGTAATGGTGTGAAAAGGCCAATGTATGGTGGAATATTCAGTAGATAAACATGCTGAGAAACACTTCCTGACATGGATTGGATTTGTGCATGCACACATCCACACGCTCACACTCACATTAGCTGAAACCATGGGGCCCAGTGCCAGCAAGATCTAGTCAGACAAACACCTCGCCAGAGACTCCTCTAAGCGTCCTAACAAATTGAATGTGTGTGTAGATGGACAAGTGGGAATTAGATCAGTGGTCCTGATTGTATCTGAGTGTGCTATTGCTGTACCCCTTTCCAGCTAGTCCCCTGGAGGAAATGTGTGTGCATGAGAGAGAGCGAGCGAGGTAGAGAGAGACAGAGGGAGGAGGAGAGAGAGTGCTTGGCAGCTGGTTTGATGAAGGATGTAAGGAGAATGTTAACCAGACAATCACCTTGCATGTTATTGATTGAGATGGGAGAGAGGTAATTAGCACGGAAAAGAAGGGGAAGCTGAGGCCACTTTGAATGTTTTGATACAAGGTGTTCTCTCTTTGTACCCATCTACGTGTTGTGTTCTTTGTGTGCGTTTCGTGTGCTTTTGTGTGTGTGTGTATGCACATGAAGGGAAATGTTTTATCAAAAATTATGCTAATTTTTCCATGTGTGAAACTTGCCTGAAATGCATGAGGTTTTTTTAATCTACTCGGGAGGCAAATGTATGTTAATTTTTTATTATATGTAGGAACCAACTGATTCAGTGAAAATCCATTAGTAAGTAGCATAAACAAGTAGCATACCCTAATATAATGGGCCCATTCAAATTTCACTCACACCATTCAGATGTATGCCCTGTTCGTGCACGCAGACTCATCCACAGACAATTTTTGCTCTGCAAACATAAGAAAGCGTGTCATAATGCATCTACCCTCCACCGTCCCTTTATCTTTTGCCACACATATTCCTTTAGCAAGGCTTGATTTGAGGGATACATTTAGTTTTAATGTCCCTGGGTATGCATTTGATAGACTTTTTTATAATAATAATAAATCAACATTGAATATTAAAAGAGGCGATTCCAAACTAGAAATTTGAAGCCAATATCAATGTTGATGTTAGAGTGTTTGAAAAAAATCTACATTCTTCATTTGCTTAAATATAAACAGATTAAATGAGCAAATGTTTTTTGAGAAGGAATACTAAAATTAGGTTATCAAAACAAACTGTGTACAAGATATGAACCCAGTTTGCTCATTGAGGCTGTCATAAACTATGTAGTGGAGCATTTTAGGAGCTTTAATTGTTACATTTATGATCATAAAGATGAATCTGATGTCATAAATCAATATAAATTTAGGTCACGTTGTCCAGCCCTACTTTGTTTGCACTTGTGAGACCTTGTCAGGTCTTAAAACATGGCAGTAAACTGTCTCATTTGTACCTGGATTGACGTCATCATTCACTTGCATCTGACACCCACTTCGGCTCTTAACTAACTCGCCCATTTAGAGTTGCATCGTAAGAACATACTGTACATCCTGAGCTTTAATGGTCATGTAATTGTAAGAATCCGTCAGTAGTAAAAGCGGCGCATGATGCCAAAGTAAACAATGCTTTGGATTAGGCAGAACTGTGGCAGACTGTCCTCAGTTCTGTTGCCTGTTGGCTGTGGCTCAGAGTAAATAATGACAGCATGCCATGCAACTTATACTACAGCACACATCAATGCGGATTCTCACCTTTGATCTTTTACCCTGAACTAGTTTCAGAGACTACAATATTAGACAGTAAAAGCTGTACTTTTTTGTTTGTTTGTATAATTTTTTTTCCCAACACTATACTTTTTCCAGAGCTTCACAAGTTTAATGCCAGTGAAGGGGACAATTCACAAATCCTACTTAAAGGGTCCCTCCACTTAAAAATGCTTTTTATGTCCCCTAAAATGTCAGACTTTGACTATACTCACTTGCAGACCTGTATCTGTGCAAGGTTTGTCATTAGAGAGGTGTTTTTACAATCCTCTTCTAAAGTTTGGGGTGGGGGGGTGGGGGGGGGCAATGTCTATTATCTTCCCTAAAATCTTTGATGTTAATGCATCCCAGGCAAGTTTGATTTGTCACAAATTCAAAAGCCAATTGCAGGCAAAAGAACATAACTCCTCCGGCGCAGAAAAGACTTGTTAGTACAGAGAGTGTGATATTGCATCATTACAACCAACAATGCTGTGTGAGGCAGTGCCAGGTAACGAGCTAACAAGCTAAAAAACATTAACATATAAGAGATGGCAACTACGCTGAGACAAAAGTTGACAATTTTCTCAACAGACCCCTCATTCCAGTCCTGAATATTATATCTGAGTCTCATTAATGGTTCTTTTATGCTAACATTAGCTATCTTAATGCACACTACTCTTTCACCTATTGGCCTGGTGCGAGCAGTGGTAGTGGGCGGGGCACGAGGCATGTGATTGATAGATCTTAAAATTCATGTTGAGGAAGAAAAAGAGGATGTCTCTTCAGCCGCTTTTGCTTTTTTTTTTAATCTTTTAATGAAGGAAAATCATGCTAAGTCGTGTATTAATCATAGCAGAGCATTTTAACATGCTTTAAAACCTGTCTGGAGAGGAACTTAAAATTCAGCGTCCTGTTCTGTCTCTCTCTCTCTCTGCTTATTGAATTTAAATGATTTCCTCCCAGCTCTGTCATTGCCATCTTTGTAAGTCCAAGGAAGCTATAAATCAGTTGACTGCAAAGCCCTCATCTCTTGGTTGGCAGAGATCTTTATGGCTAGTCACATTGTGCTGCCACTATGGGCCAAAACTGTTTCACAATGTGTTTCAGCCAGTTACACTGTTAGGAAAGGGACAGTCTGCCCTGGCTTTGTTGCTGACTTTTAAAGTCTTTGTTGATTTTTGTCTCTTCTAAAAAATGTGTGTGTGTGTGTATGTTTGTCCTTTCAGCTCACCACTGAGACAACCGTCCTCAACGGCCAAAGTGTGCCTGGTTTGCGGAGACGAAGCATCTGGATGCCACTACGGTGTCGTGACATGCGGAAGCTGCAAAGTCTTCTTCAAAAGAGCAGTGGAAGGTACGGCAGTAACTCACATTCGAACAAGATGTCACTGCTTAGGTCTTTTCTTGGCTGGCAGAGAGAATTAAACACACTGCAACCAGTGTTCAATTTAGAAGCCTTTTTCTTTTTGTAGTCTTAGTCTCTGGATGAAAATGCTTTTTAGTTTCAGCCACATTTTGTCATTGTTTTATCCTTCAAACTTGTAGTCTGCTTTTATCGACAACAATTTTCAAGGCTTGTTTTATTTCAGTTTAGGTGGAAAAAAAGTCATCACACTTCAGTTCATAATAGTCATTACTTCTGGATAAAATGTATTCTCTCTTTACCTTAAGCTTAAAAACAATCTTTTAAACAGATTGCTGTCCAGTCCTAGAAACAGGTAATTGACAATGGCAATGTATGTTCAGGGTTTGCTCCTTTGCTTTTTCTAGTAAAAACACATAATACAAAACAAAGCTAAAAATTTTTACTAATGCAAATGCCAATACCGATTGCAAATGTGGCTCGCTGACCTTGTCACCACTTTGACGGGACATAATCGCTGAGGTAAAACAAAAGACAATCAAGAAACAACACCTGCATCCGATGGACTTCTCATAGAAAGCAAACTGCAAATATAGAAAACACAAGCAAAGAGAGCAAAGCTGCTGGTTATACACAGCAGCAGAATTTAGGTACAACAATAAACATTTTGGTTTCATTGAAATGATAATAATGCTAGTATTTAGTAAAGACTGAAGCTATATGTAAAGTCTTTTTCTCCTATTATTAATCTCAGTATGCCATTTAAGGGATAAACCTAAAATAACTTGATGGGGTGTTTGTATTCAACAGTTTTTGAGCAGCTGTCGTGTTGAACCTGCAGCCTTTAACTTGTGTTTTTTAAACAGGCAGCACATTTCTTTGTGCGTTCAAATTTGAGAATGTGTTTCTTAATTTGGTTGTTTTATGTGTTATGTATTTATAAATGAAATTCCATGTGTAAACCAAACGGTGAAGATGTTCTTTTTTTCTTCTTCTTTTTTTTTTTTGACTGGCCCACATGTTATTTTTTGATGCAGTGTGTTGAGCTGTCTTGGCCACAGTATTTTTCTTACACTGAACATTTAAAGAGAAAACCTCTCTCTTCTTTTGTTTGTAAAGAGAAGAGTGACGTACATTGTTTAAACTCTCAGCATAAAACTAATATTGAATAATAGTAAGAGGAGAGAGCTCGTGTGCCAGAATAAAGCTGTTACTCTGTGAGTTTTATTCAAATTGCACAAGACAAAGTTGGTTCTTACAGTAGCTTCAGTTAATATCCGGTCATTTAAAACAATATCACCTAAACTGACAACTGTGGCCTCAAAGTTTGTGGCAGACATTTGGCTCAATTTATTAGCTCTTGAAGAGGGGGAATAACTTATTCCCAGTAAGTCTGAATTTGTGGTACAGAATGCAGTTTTTCCAGCTGGAAAATTTTATTGAGGAAATGTGTGTTAATACAATAACTCTGCTTTCAGTAATTTTCTCTTTTTCAGATAATCACCTTTTTCCTGATAGAGCAGAGTTTGAAAGGCTCACTCAGGCAGGCACGTTGTGGAAAAAGCACCCAAAGCAGCTTGTTCATTCCATTTAGGCGACATGCTGTCCTAATACTTTTTGCAGGATTTATTAACCAATAGTGGATGCTGGTTGTTTTTGCGGTACACCATTTAATCCAACACAGTGCTGTTTAGTCTCAGTAGACTTTCTTTAAATTTATTTTTTCGAAAAGATCATTAAAAATGACAGAAAACATTATATTACATTTATAAACTGTGACGGAGTTGAGTGGCACATTGGGGAAAAAAAAAAAAACATTCAGGAGGTAATTCCCCCCGCAGCCGTCTTTAATGTTATATTTAGCTTTGGGAAAATCAACAGCAGCCATAATGTGCTTTTCATTTTGTGCCTGTTGCCTGAGGCGTTGGCCTAACTCATTAAGATGAGTGTTTGAATGCAAAACACACTCTTACAGACCCAGATCAGACAGAAAAAAAAGAGCAAACAAGCCTTTAGGTGTTTTCCTTACCATTGAAGGAATTGGACTTTTTTCCCTATCAAATCATGCCTTAATTTGATGATATTTGCACACGGTCATTACCTGGACCTAAAACCACATTATGTGTCTTGGTTTATTGAATCAGACGTGCCATTGTTCTTGCTTCATGCGTGACAGTTGGACAGCCGGGGGCAGATGCTAAAGATCTGACTTTGTGTTAGAGTGTCAGTCAGGTGAGGCTTTGAAGGGCTCAGACCTCTGTAGACTCTGTCATCACACTACTAAAACCCTATTTGTCCCACATATGATGTAAAATTATACTGAAATGGATTCGTTGATTATGTGATGCCCTTTAAATTTAATGCAGAGCTCTTGATTTTCAAATCTCTTCCTGAGTATCAGTCCGGGTTTGATTCCCTATTGATTCTGCACTGCCAAACAACTGCAACCGTGCAAACCGTAATAGAGGAAAAAGGGCAACCCATACAGTGTTTTGATGTCATCAAGGTTGGGCGCGTCGTGTACGCCCTTCTGATGTGCAAAGCGAGCTGTTACCTCACATGACCCCCTGCACAGCTGCTGCTGTGGTGGTAAAAAAAAAAGAGAGGTATGATGGAGGGAGGCAATGGATGAAAATACCCAGAGAAGGATTTTGCAAAGTGAAAAGAGATAGAGGACAGTGAAACAGATACAGCAAGGGAGGGGGGGAGGAAGGACAAAGAAAAAGTCAGACGCAGACGGAGAGATAAAGAGAGGAGGAGCCGAGAGAGGGAGTAAGAAACAGGGCGATGGAAAGCGATGTGTCAGCAGTGAGCGCCGGAGAGGTGTAAGTTGGGACGTGAGGAGACGTTTCACTCCTCCCCTCTCGCAGTATTTCCTCCTTCTTCTCCTCCTCTTTTCTCTCAAAGTTAAAGACTTGGCATGTAAGATATGAAAGAAGACTACAGAGAATGGGCATCTGTGCAAGGGGAATAATCCAGCCCATGCTTAATTTCTTTTGGCACCGTCTGCCTCGGGGGACACAACTTTTTCGGTCAGCTGTAGCTCATTAGTCGACTAACTGGCTCCCAGCCTCTTACTACAGAGCTAGTTAGCAATCTGTAGTCATCAACAAATTTTTTGGAGGGTCACGGTTCCCATTTATCCATGTCAGACAAGTCATGGAAAGGTAGCTTTTTTTCTACATCACCAGGGCTTGGCACAGTTGTTCTTTGAAGTGTACATTTCAGGCTTACATTTGGGCCATCTGTTTGAAATATCTATCGGCCACATGTGCCTTTTACTGTCCAAATCTGCACACTCACAGTCCCTCTCTAGGAGCAGGAATATTCATTCAACTTTAAATTTTGTCAGTTAGTAGAAGGTACAGCCAACTTTACGTGATAAAGTTTACAACCACGGTCCCAGGGAACACATAGAAATACTAAATTATCAGCTGAATACTTTCTGGATGCGAGCTTTTCAAAAAACGCCCTCAATTCATTCTTTAAGAACTCGCATCCACACACTTTTTTTTTCCATAAAAGGAACATTCACCCACCTGCTCTCCCGTTATTACAGTTTATCTTAGTTTTACAGTATGGCAACACTTGTACTCACACATTTTATTCACAGTCACATTTTAGATGTTCTTGCATAGTAAAAAAAAAAAGAAGAGTGTTTTTAAGTTTTTTTTAATGCTTACAAGTTTTGCGTATTGCTACTGTTGACTCAACTGTCAGAAGCAAACTTGCAGCCAATTTAGAGGCCGAATTTCGTCACGTAAACGTTTGTCCGCCGCTGTGGGAAGAATGCCTTAGAACGCAAAACGGTTAGTAAATACTGTATGTGTTATCATCAGTAATGAAATGTGGAAATGGCTGAATGTGTTTGTATGTGCTTCTCTCCTGCATCCACTCCACTAAAGACTAGTTTGTTGATACAAGACAGCTGCACTCAATAAACGGCTCCATGTGGAGCGCATTTGAAGAGTTGAACGCTAGCTTATTATTCACATGTCATCAGTGGCTTGGCATGTCTGCTCTTTGTAAAAATACCAGGCCCTGCTTTTAGCTCCCTAACTGCTTTTGCTCCTCTCTTAGGCTTTTTTACGAAGGCATTAGTCAAACCTTGTAACAACCTCGCTGTGTTCTGCACTGTGACTGGGCCGTGCTTTCCGTGGTACTGGTGTCAGTCTAAAACCCTATTCTTTGGTACCGCCTCTGTGGGAGAGGTCATCTGAGGATACGTCTCACACTGTTCCTGCCTTGACTGGCAGCCCCGGCGTCCAATCACGTCTTTTCCAGCTCCGGCTCGGGGAATAAAGGCCTCCCTTCGGTGGTAGAGTGAATGCCTCAGGTTGTGTGTGAGAGGCTTATGTAACAATGGCTGGAGCGAAGCCATTTAGTACTGTTGTGCTCCCCAACACATGTCTCACATCAGAGTTTCTTTGATCAGAAACTGCATGCAGTGTACATACCAACACAAGTAGAGGCACACATGCATGGGCACACACTTCTTCCTGAGTTGTAGAGGAATTCAGGTGAACAGCATTAAGTAGAAATTTAATCTGTTCGGCTTACTGTAAGTATGTGTGTGACCCACATTGCTAATAGGCATTTACGTTGGAGAATGCAACCTGAGGAAGGGTCTCTCTAATGCAAACTAGATACATTTACTCTTAAAGTATGTGTGTGCATTTTACATCTCAATTACTTCAAAAGTAGACACAAGGGCCCATTATATATTCAGACCAGAACTCATGGTTATTTCTTATCTCAACACATCTGCTCGTTCTGTTTTTAAATTAACTGATTCAGTGATTGACTAGTAAAACATTAAATATTTGAAAAAAAAAAACGCCCTTCACGCTTTTCTTGAAGCCAAGGTGACATTTCCAAATTTGTTTGTTTCGTCTAACCAACTGTCTACAACACAAATGCGTTCAATTTACTGTGATGTGAAACAGGGTCACACAGCAAATCCTCATGTGTGAACATTTTGCCTACCTGTAAAAGCTTTAATTACAGTAACAGGTGTGTTCCATGTTCGGTTGCACGTGGGATGATATGGCTCACACATACAGTACATGCACACATTACTTCCTCCATGTCCTCAGTTCGCCTGACCTGAGCTGACCTGAAGGCCCCGACGGCTCTCCAGTGGATATAATCTGACCCCCATCTCTTCCTGCTCCCTGGTGATGCCTTTGTTCTTTGACATCAATGCAAAAAAGATGCAGTGCAGTCGGTGGGTTACACCTTTTGTGTTCAAACAAATAAGCAGGGCCAATCTGATGGGCTTTATCGGTGTCTTAACCGATGATTGGTTTGTTAAAGATACAGTAGTGCAGAGTGTCGCGGCAGTGCTGTTTGATGCAAGCACTGGCTTTTACAAAGTTTTAGTGTATCAACAAACTAAGTGCTGAGATTTATTCATTTAACTGGTATTTAAAGTAGTAGCAGAAAAAGTACTGATGTTCATACTGTATGAGCAGAGCAGAGTTGTCTTCCTATAAATGAGAGTTTAATATCTCAGTCAGGCATGTAAGCAATGTTTTTCAACTGCTTTGATGAGGAAGGAGGCACAGCAGAACGGACATATTTCTGTTTTAGCCCTCAAGTCTGAAAACAGTTAGCAGTAAGAGTCTCTTTAATTTATTTTATTTGGAAGAATATCAAATGTGTTCTTAACCTCTAATTTAAGACTGTGCAAATGTTTTTAATTTGTACCAGCAATTTATATCTGAAGTTCTTGACAAACAATTGGTGTAGCGCTGTCTGCTGGAAATAAAGTTGTAATGCATTGCAGATGAGATTACTGTAAGATAGATTTTGCATTCTAAGTGCTTTTTCATAAACACCACCATAACTGGCTGCTTTTGTACATTTGACACTTCCAAATACCATATTGAGGTCTAAATAATGACTTTATGCATTATGTGCAAAGGCAGCAGATGGGAAAATCTTTGTGAGAAGGAAACGCACAGAACAACTGAGATATAGCACATCATTATAGAAGTGGAGATATAGTAAACAAAATAACAGCTTCTATTTACATCCTTTTTTCACTTCTGCACCCTCTTTTTTATAATGATCCAGACAGGAACTTAATTGTGCAGAGCCCTATCCAACACAGCTGTTTGTGCATTATCCAAATAGTAGCAAAGTTATTGCAAGGCAGTGATTTGAACGCCACCGGACCAACAGTAACAACTGTTACACCTCTGAGAAGCCATTTTTTTTAGCTTGGTTGTTTTTCTTTTGTCTTTTTTTATTTTGCTGTGCAACTTAGGTTGCATAAAAAAACAATAAATCACAATCGCAGTTTTAAGCAAATGATTTGTGAGCAGATAATTAAATGCCATTAATCTACGAGACTGACACAGATTTCAGCACATTCTTCAGTTACATGACATCTTACTTCTGCAGTATTAGCTTGCAACTAAGTAAAACTGCAGCCAGTGTTAAGTGGCACTCAATCAGTCACAGTAGTTGTACTGATGTGGGTCAGCAAACTGTATCTGAGAAGCTGTTTTCACAATCTAGTGGCCATTTGAAAATGTCACGTTAAAGGCTGTGTTTTAGCAAAAGCCTTTAGTCTGTCTGTCTTTGTTTGGAAAGCAGATGTACTCTAGCTGTGCTGAGGGCAGGAGGGCTGCAGGGCAGATAACTCTTTTTAAAGTGAGGTCCCCATAGGAAAAGTAAATCGCTTTCAGAAGAATCTCCTCATATCTGATGTATGATGGAGCTGACAGACAACACAGACAACTCAGCGGGTCGTCTCCAGATTGTGAGATCATTAGCTAAAAGTAGGCTTGAGCGCACTACATTAAATGAAGAATACTGACAGCAGACAGGAGTTTATAGCATGATGTCAGATTATAGGATTTGGCATAACTGATTGTTTTTACTGTAAGCTTTGAAGTTGCACATAGATTTTTTTTTTTTTGGGTAAGATGCACATGGGGAATTATAAATCAATATGACCTCATAAATTGGTCATTTTTATAGAGGGATCAGATTTTAGTTTTATAAGATTTTTTCCAAAGTAAGACTGAAAAAGTATCATCTGCAAGTAAGCTCGCTACTTGCAGGGCTGATAAGCAAATGCACATATTCAGAGGTAAACATGCTGTGCAGGGGCATGTGAGTGCATGCACACACTGTGCATAAGTAACCTCTCTCCCTTTCAGATACACACACATACACACATTCAAGCGCACACACATCCCACCATCGGATGAGGACTTTGCCTGTCTCATGAGGTGTATTTCACTCAAACAATTATTAACATTATTCATGGGAATGAGCAAAACAGTTGACAGGATGGCTCCAGAGTTTTTTAGAAATTGCCATTTGGTCCGGCCTATCCAAGCAAGTGTGTGTGTGTGTATGCATGTGTGTGTGTGTGTGCACGAGGGGGTGGGGAAGGGGATGGCTGTGTTGTATTTCCTGTGTCGCAGTTTACTGTTTTTTAGAGCAAGAAAAATGGGCTTATGTAACGGTCATGTGATTTAGCCAGAAATAGTGGTGGGGCTACAGCTGCTGCCTCTCCTCCTGCAGCTCGGTTCCTTGGCTTTTGGCAGCAGCCAGACAGACACACTGCGCACTACTCCTGCTAGCTCAGAAAACAACTTCTGCTCAGTCCTACACACACATACAAATACTGTACTGTAGATGCAACAAAGGCAATGCACAGAATGTACATGTTTGAGCGCGCTGCATGTAAACAACACGCGAGCTTTCATGCTGAAACGCTGAAGTCCATGCCAGAAATCTCAGATACTTCTGAAGAAGTAAACAAAACAAAAGAAAACACGCTGGAATATGTATGCACTGACATGGAAACATGTGCATTCAAACAACCATATACACAATCTGAGATGTACATACAATTTTAACGTCAACCCCTATAGAGCTAAGCCATGCACTGCAGTCAATGGGGTCACTACACCACAATATACCACTCCATCTGGGTTGTTTCGTGATTTCCATGTGTGTGTATTTGTTTGTGAAAGCAGATACAACATTTGCAGTTTTTTTAAAAATTGCCAAATGGAGCAGCTTTGGCTGTGTGTGTGTGTGTGTGTGTGCGTCTGTGCGTGCACGTGTGTGTGTGAGTGTGTGGTCGTATATGCATTGGAGTGAGAGAGTGAATGACTGTACGTGTGCACGAGCTTGAGCCTGCTTGTGTGTGGGCGTATGGCGCTCTGAGGCTGGCGGACGTGTGGAAAAAGGGAAAAAAGAGGGATGGAGACGCAGGCGTAGAGGAGGAGAAGCGTGGAGGAGGAGAGGAGCTGTACAGTGAAGAACTAGTGGAGCGGAAGGAAGCGCTCTGAAATGGGAGATCATCGGGTTTAGCTAAGGGCTAGGCAGGAGGCAGGAGGGATTCTCGCCATGTTAGCATCACTGTCAGGAATTGTCTAGCTGCAGCCAGTGTCCTGGTTCCAGCGAATATTAATACCCTCATGCCATATACTGTAAAATACACCATTAGTCATGCGTTGTAGAATGTGAGAGCGGAATAATCACAATTTCAATCATTTTCACAGTGATAATCGTGAAATGTAGATCTCTGATACTGCCAGACATTTCACGGGTTTCTGTGCTGACCTACATTACAGACAGTCACAGACAGAGATTGCACAGTAGAGTTCAACATGTACTTACCATGTAAATAACTGTATACAAATATTATTCAGAATTGCATAAAATGCCACTTTTGTCATTCTCTTAATTGCAGTTTTTCATTTCTTTGCTGCACATCACCTTGAAAGTCATTGCTGTCTTATGTCGAGCTGCATGTGTGGCTCACCATCCTACTGACACTGTGTCTTATCTTTTTTTTTTTTTTTTCAGGTCAGCACAACTACCTGTGTGCCGGGAGAAATGACTGTATCATTGACAAGATCCGAAGGAAAAACTGTCCGGCGTGCCGCGTACGGAAGTGTCTCCAGGCCGGGATGAACCTAGGAGGTGGGGAGGCTCACCCTCATTACAGATCTTTCCTGTCACGTGTCTCAGATGTGACATTTGAGTCAGCTTCGCTTTGCTCAGAAGAAGTCATAGATATAAAAAAAGTAGGTCTGGTTGTAGTCACTGGAGGTCCAAGGATGCTGAGTCACAGGATGTTTGTGTGTTTGTGCACTTATATAGTACATCTAAGCACAAATGCATTATGTATTTACAAAAAGTGTAGATCTACTCTACAGTACTCCATACTGTACAATGCCAGCTGCAAAGCTTGCTGACAGCTTACAGTATTGAATTATGAGAAAAACATTTGTGGTTGGTGTATTCATGTATTGTCATTGGCTTATCCCAGTTTAGGCTTGTTGTGGCATAAACAAGGCTTAAAACACTCAATAGATTTTAAGTCCATTACAGTTATATAATTACAAAAAATATTTAATTTTGTGCACCCCAAGAGAGATAAATTTAAGGTAAATGCTTATGAAAAACATACATATACAATACATATTTTTGTAATGGCTGTCAAATTACTTGAGAAAACAACAGTGACCAAAGGGTATAAAGACACACACATGCAGCCTGATTTGTCTACTTCATGTTGTTGATGATGAAACAGTGAGTGAATACATAATATTTAAATCCTTGGGAATGTCGCAGATTCTGTGACTCATCTTAAATAATTAACAGTGTACAGGCTACTAATTTATACAACCTCTGTCATTTGGAAATGCACAAGAATCAAATGAAGTTTATAAGTAGCCCTGTATAATATAATGACTTGGAGTGAACACATCTCTTTCTAGTGATGTTTTATGTACTGTAGTATTAAAAAGCAGCAGATGACCATGAGTCATAATAGCTTAAAGTTGCCAATAAGTGTGCTTTCAAGTTTGAATTGCAGTAATGAAACCCACTGAATAACAGCTAAGCTGTTTACACTTGATTTGAAATAAAGACAGTTTAAAAAAGCTGATAGATTCCCACCGGTGAAAAATAACATTTTCCTGTGAGGCTGCTAAATGTCAAGTATGTTGAGAAAAATGTATGAGAACCAACTCTGAAGTTTGCCAATCAGGACAGCAGCCATGTTTATGTTCCAACTTCAAATATATACCAGTATTCTCTACTGCAAACCTGGTAAAGTGACTCAAACTAATTGTGCCCCCAGCCAAGAACAAAAACATCAGTACCACCACTGTGGAAAACAACAGGTTAGCATCATGTCAAACAAAAACTATTAGAAAAATGAGCTCATTCAGTCATTAGCTGGATGACTCACAGTTAGCTAATACCAGTGCAAATAACAGCAGCCCGCTAGGAGCTTAGCAGCCAACAGACACCACAACCAGTGAGCCTTAAAACCTAACGACACCAAGCCCGTACTGTTAACAAGCACTGCAGCAAAGCTGAAACAGCTGAAAACAGACCCCAACTGGTAGAAAAAGCCAGATGTCTCAATAACATTCTCTCCTTTTTACTAAACAATTTGTCAAGTACTCTTTCAACCTTGAGGTGAAAATTTTAAAATATATTGGTTTAAAACCAATTAACGTTGTTTACACACAGCAGATAAAAACTTTGCTTCAGTGCTTCATATTATCAATTTACATCTAAATTTGAGTTTTATTGAAGTAAACCCAGACAGAAACCGTCAAATTGCAGTTATAACCTCAGATTATGACACTATACGAAATGCTGCCATCAACAGTGTGTTAATTGTGTTGTGTTTCTTACAGCACGAAAGTCTAAGAAGTTAGGAAAGCTGAAGGGAGTCAGCGAAGACCTGCAGGGCTCTAAGGACGGCCAAACTGCCACAGGTGGCATTGGCAGTTACCTGTCCACGGAGAAGGAGCTGAATGCCAGCGCTGCCAATGCCCTGGTGCCCCACGGGCCTGGGGTGGTCACACCTTTTCTACCGCCCTCCATCTGCAGTGTGTTGGAGCTGATTGAGCCTGAAGAGGTGTACTCTGGCTATGACAACACGCAGCCTGACACCACTGAACACCTGCTGTCCAGTCTCAACCGCCTGGCCGGAAAGCAGATGGTACGCATGGTGAAGTGGGCCAAAGTACTTCCAGGTTAGTGACCAATTTAACAATGGGCTAACGCCTAAATGCTGTTTTGAAGGTCCAGTGTGTAAGATTTAGTGGCATCTAGTGGTGAAAGTGCGGACTGTACGCGACTGACTATCCCTCCGCTAGATCCCTGCTTCCGACCACATAGGAGTATCCATGGTGGCCACGAAAAATGCCCTCTTTAGAGCCAGTGTTTGGTTTGTCCATTCTGGGCTACCGTAGTAACATTTCAGTGCAACAAAACTACTCTGCAGAAGAGGACCCACTCCCTCTGTGGACATAAAAGACTCTTTCTTAGGTAATATAAAAAAAAGCGATTTTTATTTCGAAGTGATTATACACTAATGAAAAGATTCTAATGACTGTTATATTCCATTTCTGCCTTATTCTACAATAGATCCCTCTGAATAATACACACTGGACCTTTAAAAAGTTTTTCAAGACAGAGTTGGGTGGAAGTTGAGATTGCGTTCTCCTAGAAATGTGAATTCAAGCTGTGTAAATCAGACGATTGTAGTTTTTTAAGTTGGAAGTTCCCCTTGCTGCAGTAAGTATATAATTAAATCAGCATGAAAATCCAAGTAATTTTATATTTTCCGAGAATTAAAATGGCTTTCATTTTTAAAATTTAGGATGATAAAAAAGGGTGAATGGTGGAAAAATATCAATCTAATAAGTCCAGCAGAGTCTCCACATTAATTATGGAAGGCGGTTTTAATAAAGGTAACATGCATCTTAAACTTTTAGTCTCCTCATTTTGAGAATGTCACACTGAGAATGTTGGTTTTGTCAGAGTACAACATTTTAATTTTAAATATCAGGTCAGGAAATTATCCTGTAAAGCTTCAACAAGATTAGAAGAGGAAAATCCAATTTTTCCGTTTAATAGAATCAAGATGATGTTTTCCAAACAGCACTCATTTGCATCATCGCTGTCAGATATGATGTTGAACAGAAAATCTCATGTCTGTCTTATTCATTTTTACCTATAAACCAGAGCACAGGAAGAAAAGAAAAAATATTTGGAAAGGGATAAACAAGTTCCCCTAAAATGCCAGTCAGTGGGAGATATATTGAAAGATGCCTCACAGGTAGCTCTTTGAGGCTGTTTAATTTGCTGTATTGCAAATATTTGATACCTCCACGGTGTCTGCTTGCCATATCCGGACATATAAATAGAAGGGGAGCCAGACAGAAGGGTCAAAATGAGTACCTTCGACTTTCAGATATGCCACCGCCTGCATTCAGCTCGCATTCAGATGTGGTGGGGCTGACGCACAGGGCAACATGGTACAATACTGTCAGTACCAACAATATATTCATTGATACATTATTAGCGTACGCTTTTCTGATGTCTTAAAGTTACCTGAAATATTACAGACATCAAACACAACAGAATTCATGTTTAAATCACCAGCCAGCCCTGTGCTCTTTATTTCACTAACTTAAAATTTAGTGTTAGTTATTGTATTTTGCAGATTGACATGCATATCGACCAAAATAGTCTCTAATCCTTGATAAGTGTCTTGCGTGTCCTCGGTTGGCCTATGTTTTTCATGAGGAGTTGTTTCTTGCCAGAGTTTGATTGAGAGTTTGGCGACTTTCCTATTTGACTCTATTTTTAGAGCTCCATAGACAACATGCCAATAACTGGAGGCGTTGTGGGATTTGTATAAAACAAGAATGGGTGAATACTTCTCGGTGGTTATTACGTGTAAGCAAGTACTGGCACAAATAAACAAACAAACAAACAAAAAAACCCCAAGCGGAGCAAAGATACGTGAAACTTAGTGCACATGAGCACACACAGGTAAACACATGTGTGTACTCAGCTAAAAAAAAAATTGCTCTTTATTTAGCGCTTAAGTCCAAATGCATACACTGAATGTCTGAGTGCTGTCAGCTCTCTCCTCATCAGCTTCATCTGTGTCTGCCGTGTGTGTCTCTTGTGTGTGTGTTAGGTTTCCGGGGCCTGCCCATTGAGGACCAAATCACCCTGATCCAGTACTCATGGATGTGTCTGTCCTCCTTTTGCCTCAGCTGGCGCTCCTACAAACACACCAATGCACAGATGCTCTACTTTGCCCCTGACCTCATCTTCAACGAGTAGGTCCACATTTCCATATCTGCCGTATACTGCACACATATGAGGTTTGATAAAAAAAAACTTCCCTGACTTTTCATTTTGCGCTTAAATGGAGCACTGCAGAGTAATGTACAGGTAGGAGCTGTAAGCAGTATCTTTCATAAGTAAGTATTCCAAGTGACAACACTGGTTCATCATCAGCACCTGAGTTACACACATTTTTGTGACCAGTGGAAGAGCCGACGGTCCTAAGATCTGATGAAGGTTTGTCAGATTGAAGAATGCAACCAAGAGCATTTTGATGGTTTTCTGTGACATATGTGGAGCTGTGCACTGTGAATTCATCCCCCTGCTGTGATGTTTCATGGGCTCTGGGGAAGAATGTTCAGTGCAAACAACCTGGACTGTGGCTGCAGGAAAAAACTTGGCTCTCCAACACCCCACCTAAGTTTGCTCTTTGGGTCATAGCTGTAGACCAGAGTGGTTCATGGTGAAACCATGTGTACCACTGCTCACAAAAATGTATGTAACACAGGTACTGATGATGATCAAGCAATTTGCAACTTGAAATACTCACTCACTAAAGCTATATGTTGCACCAGCCACATGCACAATACTGTGCAGCGCTCCATTCAAGTGCAACGGAAATGCTCTCAGAAATATTCAGTCCCACCTTGTATGTGCCCGGGTGCACACACTGACATGTCAGCACAAAGACACACGTAAAATACATTTAATGTTATATGATGTTCTCTGGGAACCTCAACACAAAAACATGTTTTGAAGATGTGGGAAAAAAAGTTTTTCAGTGTATATAATTCGTAGATTTAGTAATAAGCTGCATGGCTAGACTTTGAATGTTAGTGTTAAGTAACTTCTGCTATTTGTAGCAGCTCATTACATGTAAATTTGTTAACAAACATCCATTCTGATAGAGAAATCTGGAGTGTAAAGACTATATTTTTCTGCTTTTGAACTATTTTGAGTGTTCCATTAACATACCTCAAGACTTTTAAAGGCAAAAAAATGATTTTTTTGTGCTAATGTCGTTGCTTTCAGGATGTCATGGGGTGCTTAGGTCATAATCTCGCACCTGATTTCTGACACTGAAAGAGTAAATACGTTTGTCCTTTTTTTGGTGGTTCCTTAATTGCATAAAGTCCAGACAATCAAAGCCTTGCAGGGTCAATCAATGGCTCGCTTGATCTGTGTTCATGTTTGAACAGAAGGGCAAGTGGAGGGGAAGTGTAAGTGGGCCTTTTTTCACCGGAGCTGTCGTGCGTGGATGTGATGAATTTAATGTTACACAAATAATCAAAAATGAGAGTAGCAGCCTCTGTAGGCAGCCTAATGTAGAGGAACAGGGTCAGTCAGGGGCAGCTTTAAAAGCTCCAACTAATAGCTTGTGTAAGTCAATGTCAGTGGGTCAGTTTGTCCCAAATAAATAAATAAATAAAACAAACAGCAGCGCAAATGCCATGGTGCAACACAGCTTCAGACTCAGACTTCAGACTCTGTGAGTCTGTGTTGTATCACTGTGGGCTCAGTACAGTTGGTAAAGCATTTTGCCACAACAAAGATCCTCTGATCCTTTGATCAGTTTAGTGCCAAATGGATCACAGTTTATTAAGAATTATGTCTTTCCTTCTGCGAGAGGGCGGCAGCTTTTGGCGGAAAATCTAATTTTGTGATCGAGACTTAATGGTTTTGTGTCATTTGGCAAGTTTAGTTCTGAATGAGTTCTAACACAGCAAGATGTCTGTCATAAAACGAACAGGAATTCTTTGCAAATAAATTAAGACATCTTTTTTTTTTTTTTTTTGGTTAACTGTACATAATGCTGCTGCTGCTGCTGCATGTGATGCATTTACTGCAGGCCTGTCCCGCTGACAGATGGGCCTGGTATTCAGCCTGACAGAGCAGATGAGATGTGGAACCGGTTGGAGATGTTGGTGGCCTGGTTTTTGGTCACATGCTTGCTGCTCTGTCAGGACAGCCTAGATGTCCCCTGCCATCCCTGCTGATACTTTCAGGCCTTTTATCAGCTTTGTGTATATTTCTCGCTCATTGTTAATGTATGGGAGTCCATCAGCTGTTTAGTTTACTGATAGTTGCTTCAAAAATAGGACAAAAATGTGTTTCATAACTTTCCGCTTGCTCTTACGGGGGCTGGACAATGTAGACTTGTTTCCATAGCTACTTAGTGCTTATTGACCCAGGTCATTAAGGCATTTATTGAATAGTCTGCTCGCTCAGCTCTTAGAGTGGAATCTGTCACTGATTAAATACTTCACAGACAGATGTGCTTTTTATATTCGCAAGTTTGACTGTTGGATAATTCAAAGGTTGAGGTGAAAATAAATCCCCTTTTTAATTCCAACAGTTTGAAAAAATAAACTTTGAGCTCCCCTCCCTCTGGTATACTGCTTCCCATCAGGCCAGAATCTGTATGAATCTGCGAATTTATTCCACCAGAAGCTCCAGTCTCTCGTAGGTGCAATCATCATCATCAGCCATCTTTACCAAGGCCTGCGATACACAAGACGGCCTCATCAGATGTTGATCCAGATTCTGTTTGTCTGTGTTATGAATGAAGTTTTGAACTATTTCCCTATTAAGTTGTATGAATTATCTGTGAAGATAAAAATTAAAATAGAGGTTACATAAGTAATGCTTACAAAACAAGACAGTCACAAGGAAACATTTACATTAAAATATTATAGTGTTTCGTCTACACCGGAGCCCCCTCTCACTCCGTAGGTTTCTGTCTATGGAGAAAGGTTGCATTTTTCATTCATTTTAATTTATAGTTTAAACAAAAGATATGACAGTTGCAGGCAGCAGTGTTTATCTGCTTCATCATTTGCTTCACTGTAAACACCTGATTGTGATTATGGCTGGATTTTAAAAAGAGTCATTTAGACAAACTTCTTTTGTTTTCTTCCTCTGGTCAAAGGTGAATCTGAACCTTCCTCTTTGTTCAGTTCTCTGCTTCCCCCTGAATCTTCCACCACAGAAACAGAAACCAAAAAAAAAAAAGAGCCTGACTTACTGTGAAAGAAAGACAGAAAGAGAAACAGAGTGAGACCACGACTGTGAGAGATATAGAGAGATGTACGAGAGAGAGAGAGAGCGAGAGAGAGAAAGAAGAAGAGAAAGGTGGACCTTGCTGCCAATTTTTTTTCTCTCCTCCCCAAAACCAGCAGCTCATTTTGGGCAGTGATTCAGCAAAATTGATTTCAGGAAGAGAGTGCGAGAGTGGAGAAAGAGAGAGAGGGAGGAGAGAGAGAGAGGAGAGAGAGAAGAGAGAGAGAGAGAAAACGTGTGGAGACTTTAGAAACTCCGGTCCAAAGTTGTATCAAATGATGTGATACTGCGCTTCGTGAAACTGCTCACATACACGGTGCTGCTCAGCAGGGAAACAGGTCCGCCTCTCTCCCAGACGTTGTCACAGTTTATCAGTTATTTAGGCCGACAGACACCGCTGAACAGAAATATTGTAAAGCACTTTGCCTCTTTATGCTTTAATAGCAACACTGCTCTCCCCCTTTTTTTTCCAATCGGCTGCTTTCGGTCTCCTTTTGCAAAAATGTTTAGTCTAGTTGTTATCAGAGTGACGTCTCCACCTTCGCCGCCTATGAGATGATGCGGTTTCACTGTATTGTGGTTGAAAACTCCGACCTCTTTCAAGTCAAGCCACCACCACTTGCATTTAATTACCGGAGTCTCGATGTGATGTTGATTTATAGCAAAGAGAAGAGAGGTGGCGTCTAAAGCCGGAGATTTCCATGAATCTGTGGCATCTGCAGAGCACATTTCTGATTGGCCCATGCTCTATCCCTTCTAATGTTTCTTTCCTGTTTTTGTGAACCTTGCGATGAACCCGTGATTATTTTTTTCTGATAAAACGTGTGTGATAGAGAATGGGAGAGAGAAAGCATTAAACATGACAAGAAAGCGCAATCGGTGTGTGTGCTTTATGATGTAGATCGGACGAATCGATGAGGCCGTGAAGCTGGTTGGTGAACATGTGCGTCCCTGTACTGAACATATGATCACGTGTGTCTTTTCATGTCAACATAAAGGTGTTGGAAATTACACGTTTCTTACGGATGTTGCTGTGGTGACCAAGGTTGGATACGGGGTCTTTCATAATCTGCCACGGTCTTGGAAATGTGGTGCATCTGTGCTGTGATACTGTACGCAGGCAGGGCTCTGCAATCTGAGGGGATTTGGTATTCTGCTCTTAGCCCAGACTAGCAGGATCCTCCTCTGCACTGTGTGGAAATTTTGTTTCTCTGGGCTGAACTACTGTGGCTGGGATGGAGTTAGGAAGTCAGCCGTGACATAAAATAAAGACGAGTGGATAAAACAAATTAATAAATGCGTGCGTACTGAGGATGGAATGTAACTAATGAAATCAAATACAGGAGCTTTGAAAAAAAATGCTACTTTTTTGTGAAGTTTAAACTGAGTTTGTTGACCTCTCTCTCTCTCTCTCTCTCTTTCCTCTCTTCAGGGACCGCATGCAGCAGTCAGCCATGTACGACCTCTGTCTGGGCATGAGGCAGGTGAGCCAGGAGTTCCTGCGACTGCAGCTAACCTACGACGAGTTTCTCTCCATGAAGGTCCTTCTGCTCCTCAGCACAGGTGAGCAGCGAGCTACAGGCCTGCAAAGAGCACTTATTTATTCATTATATATACCCACCTGCATCTGTAGCATATCTGCACCTTCTACCAATCTTTCCCTTGAGCACACATAACTAACTGTATAATAAAATCTCATTCGTGTTTATCTGCAACACGATGGAGCGTTTGTGGTTGCAGCCACCGGGTATCTCGAACATTCCTGAACAAAGAGACCGCTGCTTCCAGAGAAAACGTATTGATGAGGTGTCTTATGTTCCCTTAAATCCACCACACACCTGTGAGACAGTGTTGGCAGCGCTCATACCTGCCTCCCTGGCGCCCGCGATCGGGCCCTTTCAAGGTCTGTTAGATTATCATACTTGGTAATCCGCTAACGAGCAGAGAGAGTGTGGAAAAAGACTCGATATTGCATTCACCTGTTCATGTTGCAACATGTGGCAGAAGCGACTCCAGAGGGTAGCAATGTCTTCATTTTTCCATTGTGTTGTTTTTTTTCTCATAATTGTCCACGGTTAAACAGAATACATCTACCGCAGTAAAGAAGGTCTCACCGTGTTGCCACTCGGTGCCAAACTGCGCCGAAAAGCCCTGCAGCCTCACAGACAGGACGTGTTAGACTAGGTTGCTCAGATATAGACCGAAAGCACTTTTTTTTTTTTTCCCCACCACTTCAACGCCCTGTGAGCCGCCGCCGCTGCTGCGGAAGATTCCACGATGGCAGCTGCGTCCATCCCCGCTCCTCCGTAGCTCCACCGTCCATCCCCACCCACGAGGGCGGGGAGGAGGAGGGGGAGGACAAATAGTGTCTCATTTGTGTTTCCTTATTTCATGTGTCGGTAGATGTTCGATAGTTAGCGAAAGAGCGGGGAGAGTTATGGCGAGCTATTTGAAGAGTGTGCATGCTGGCCAGGCTTCAAACCCTTTGATCTTCGGCACCAGTGCCAATCAGTGGAAATATTCATTGGCAGGGTATTTATTTTTCAGCCACTGAGGCCTCTGAAAGTGGTGCGTGAATGCTGGACTGAGATGAGCAAAACATAACCCTGGTCAACTTTACTTCATCTTGGCATCACAAGTTCTCTTTGACATTTCGGCCAATTAACTGACACCATTTTTCTAAAATGAGTTCTAATGAATGCAGCCACAGAAGAGGCTTATAGTTCTGTAACATTAGCATTAATTTAAAGGTCAGAACTACTCAGACAATGCAGCAGATATTTCCCTTGGCTTTAAACTCATCGTGGATGATTCATGAAGTTTTGGAGAGAAAACTGAAACAGTGTTACGCAACTTATGTCACAGTTTGCATTATAGTTTATTCATTTCCTGTTTTATTTTGTAAGTTTGCTCTTTGTCGCATGCTTTGTTCTCGTGCTTGTATTTGTTTGCTTTCCCCATCTTTTTGGAGTTTAACCTTTTCCTCTGTTGTTTTCGTTCCCTGGTGAATTTACCTCAGTGTTCCTCCAGCTTTGACTTGTCAGTTTTTCTGCTCCTGTTCCTCGGTCCTCTACCTTTTTGCCACTCCTGCCTGCCCTTTCTGTTTGTTTTTTTTTTTAGTGCAGGTTTTATGTTTTCGCCTTAGTTCTTGGATTTCTTTTCACTGTGTTTCGCAGTGTTTTGTGTCAGTTTTCGGTTATTAAACATTGCTTTTTGCTTTTCTCATCTTGCCATCCTGGTGTTCTGCTTTATATCCGTCTGAATTTGTCAAATCCTTATTTCTCAGCTCTTGGTCGAAGGTTATTTGGTTACATATAAAACTTCTTTTTAATAAAATCTACAACAAAGCTTGTCTGCCACTTAAGCTCTCTTTCTGGTACTTTTTTATAATACAGTTAAAGAAAATCGATAAGACTTCAAATACAGTAACGCAATTTCTAAGCTAAAAGATGCAAAGGACTCAAAAGTGAAAAAACTGTAGTTCAACTGTGCTGAAACTAAAAATGGAAAATATTTAAAAATATTCCCTTTTGTGCAGTTTTTACACTGGGACATACACAAAGAAACATTTCTCCCAGTAAACATTCAGTATTTCCCCAACTAATGTTGGAGAGTCGATTTGGCTTCCATGTATAGTGACATATGGAAGAGGCGGTACAAACGCATTTCCCTCATATAACCTCAGTGTTGTTGAGTCATCTGGAAGCAGGGGAGCTCCGGCTGGACCTCAGCTATTGGATGTTGGGGAGAGATGAGGAAGAAAGAGAATACAGGGGAGGATGAGAAACCAAGAGGGAAAAAGGGAGATTTAAGGAGTGAAATCAGACAAATGTTGACAGTGAGAGCTTGTGTTGTTGAGAAAGAGACAGGTGCATAGCTATAGGGAGAAAGACAGAGAAGACAAAGGGGGCTGGCAGAGCTGGTCCTTCTGTTGCTGTGGCCTCCCTCTCCTCTCCTCGCTGGTCCTCTGGAGGTTTTCCAGAGAACCCTGCTGTACTTAATAAAGGCCAGGCAGGCACCAGGCAATGCTTCAAGACCTGCTATTTTTCTTCACTTCCTTCATACCCGGGCTGGAATTCTGAAGGAGAAAGTGCAGATAAAAAAAAAAAAAAAAAAAGTAGCTGGGACACAGAATGGAGACACTGAATTTAAGGTGCTTCAATCTTCTCTGGTTATTGCATTTTAAAAGATAGCATTAAATACGAAGGAAGAGGGAGAAAAATAATAATCCAGCGCTTCATTTTTTTGACTTTGCAGCAGAGAAATTCCTGTACCTGCACATTCCAATAGCACACTGTCGAGCAACTGTACTGCACGGACGTCGGGCAAATATTTCAGCAAAAAGCACTCGTGAATAATTTAAAAAAAAGTAGTCTGTCTGTGGATTTTCAGAGGCGCTGCAGGAATCTCTCTTAGTTACAGTTATTCAGAGTAATGCACGGGCCTCGTGGAAGGAGTAGCGGCAGAAATGTTTACAGAGGAGTTGTCAGAACTTGTCAGCTGAGCAAGTACTACGGAGTCACTGAGTGTGTGTGTGCCTTTGGGCTGGTTTGAAAAAAAAAAAATCGTGTGCCTGTGTGTGTTTGTGTGTGTTACAGAGAGAGAGAGAGAGAGAGAGAGAGGGAGAGTGAACGAGTGAAAGGGAAGGAGGGATAAAGAGAAAAGGGAGACGGGCTGTTATTCCTCTTTGACCTTGGCTAAGGTTTCATTGAGCCCGCGGTGTCTCATGACCCTGTTTTGGATTTTGCACCGGAGCAGCGGCCTGCAAAACCAGTTACACTCCTCACCTCTGCACAGACGCAGATAGTATTGCTAGATTAGCTCACTCTTATTCCAGATGGGGCAAGTGCAAATAAAGTGTGTTTCCGTGCGGTGATGGGTGCATTTCCTGTGACACATTTTTTACAGACAGTTACACGTACATTCCTTTAAATGCTGCCATCACTTTCACCCTAACCGGTCTTCAGTGTTTCTAGGTCATGTTTAAATGAACATTTCCTGTTAGAGAATACACCAAAGCTTCACTTAGTTGTAGTCATGCTCGAGGCAAATTTTGTAACTCCTATTCCTAATGAATAGTATCGGGTATTAAATCCAAACCAAGAGCCAGCTTGTCAGTTAGGTATGTACCAGCAAACCAGAGCAGGAAGCTGCATGTCCTTGAACAACCCACATGCTAATGGCATCTCCCAGCTGCGCGGGTTATATTTGCCTTTTTTATCATTTTTAATATGCATTAGAAAAAAAAAAGGGTTTCGATACACGTAACAATGCTGCTGCACTCCCAGTCAAAAAAATATGGCCTAGTTGATAAGGTTCTATACCTGCAGCGAAAATCTGTTTGACACCAATTACGGTGGTATAAATGCCCTATTTTGGGGCTGGTTATGGTAATGCCCCTAAATGCCAGGTCAGTTTCTAATCAGAGCGTATGTGGGTCAGTGGGAGAAAAACAAAACGTCCAAATGCAGCTCTGGGATTTAGCACATTCTCATCATGTCAGCCATGAAATAAAGCACAGAAATCGCAGCCTCTGCACCAGGGACGATCTGTTTTCATATGTGCAGCCGCATGTTGGTGCGTCGTGCTTTAAGGCGATTGTGCAGCAAAATAAGATGAAGAAAATTACATGGAAAAAAGCAGAACAAGAGGACAGTGGGAAACCACACACACAAACAAACACACATTCCTAGTGTTATTGACCTGCAGTGATCTGTTCTCTAGAAGACACAATCCTGAATGACAAGAACTGGGCTCTTGCTCGTGGCGATTCATTCTGCAAAACTCAAACAGGTCCTGTCAGCTGCAGTTTTGTTCCAGTGTTTCTACAAGTGGTTAAGGTTTACTGTAAGATGCATTCTGCAGACTGAATCGTGCTGAAAAAAACCCTGTTAAGGCTCTAAATCTCACACTCTTCTGGAACAAACAGATTTAAAAACACTACAAACATTAAACAGTCATTATTAGCGTCATCTCAGAAAAGTTTGGTAACTGCCTTTTGTGGCAACGTTAAATTCACATGATACTGAGCTTCTTTGACTTCACTGAGGAAACATGAATGAGTAACAGCAATTTTTCAGAGGTGAAACATACTGCAGGAGAAGATACAACGTCCTTTATAAAGGTGTAGAGCTCAGTGTTAGATTTTAATTGTGTCACTTAATTAATTAATCAGCTAAGAATTACGTGGGAACTATTTTGATAAACGTAGTTTATATCATTTTTTGTTTCCGCTTCTCTAATGTAGCAGAAACAAAACGATATAAAACGATATATATTCAATGTTATATTTGTTGATTCTGTAAGTTTCCTGGAAAATTAAAAACCTTCCTTGGTTGAATAAATATAAATTGTATGTTTTATAAAGCATCTAAAAAAATCTAGGTACAGTGCTTCATCAGTCGTTTGCCATAAGTACCTTAAATGTCCTGATACATCCACAGATATTAATGGCTTATCTTGGTATAAGCAGTAAGACGTAATCTGTGATGGCTGGCAACCATTGAGTCATGGTATATATCATCATATTTGAAGTTTGACTGAAGGACAAATGGGGGCGTTCCCTCAGACTGATTTAAGGCGCACACTTTGAGGGATGGGGTGTTTCTTAATCTGGTCGCCGGCAGCCGAATGCCATTAAAAAGCTTTGGCAAACTTCCATATCTGTGACTTTGTTCTCTTGCACAGAGAGAGAGAGAGAGGAAAAAGATAATGTGGACATTTTGATGCAACCTCATGGTGCCCTTATTGTTAGTTACCTCAGTTCTCTAATTTGTCTGAATCTCTACCGTAATACCTCTGGGGCAAAAAACGTTAAGCCCACGCAGAAGTGCTCTAAACTTCAGTCTCTTAAATTGCCACTCAAGGCTGACTCCAAAGGGGAGTCAATCCTCACAGAGCCCCGTATTAAAAGGCTAACTTTACAGTAGAAATGATCAGGTTTTACAGTTGATTTAAAAAAAAAAAAAGGAAAAAAAAGCTTTTGGCCTCTATACTAACTATTAACTTAAATCATAACTACTGCTAACTAAAATACTAACTAATACTAACTAGTAACTAACTAATTTTCCTGCTTATGTCAACTTTTTTGAGGGTTAGTTTTCTACGATTCACTGTTTTGAATTAAATTTAGGCTTGAAGTCATGTATAATTAAAGGCGTGGCCTCTTTGAGTGACAGCAGCGTCCCTAATGATGAAGTTTAGGCTTCAAAATGGTCTTCACAAACTGAGAGGTGACATCAAGGTGGCTCTGTCCACTATTTAATTTAATGTTTTTCTGCACTTACTTTCAATGTTAAGTGCATCGATGCACCATCTAAGTCATTCTAATGAGAATGAACGTTGTAGTCATTGAACAGCTCTGGTCCATGAGCAAACAGCATGATGAATGGGGTGTGGTTGACACAATAATTAAGCTCTTTAATACACATAAGCACTGTTGCCCCCTCCCTCCCCTTTTTTTTTTTCTCGCCGTCACTGTTGCTGAGATAATTTTTAATCAAAGCCTTCCAGTGTATCAGCCGTCTTTCCTGAATCAGCGGCTACACATGAAAACTAATTACCTCTTAAAATGGTAAAAGTGCTTGTAATGAGTTGCTAAATAGGCTTAGGTCGTCAACACAGGAAAAATGTCCAAAAAAAGGCAACTGTGTGGGAGTGTGAGAGTAATTCACTGAGCACCTCTAATTACCCTTTACACAGTTGAAACATTTGTACATTAAAGGAACATACCGGTGGCTGTGCATGGCTTAGCCCATTAACTGCAAATGGTGTTTAATGTGCATTTGACAACCATTTTCTGAGGTGTACCATAAATATATAAATACATTCCAGGTGGCTGTTGGTTTCCAGCCATTTCAGAATGGTAGGAAAATCAATTAACTTGCCTAAGATAGAAAAATTATCACAGTGAGCATTCAGTAACTTGATTTTGTTTTTTTTTTGTTAAAGTCACTACTCCGTGTTATCCACGTTTGAAAGCATTTTGGATAATGTTTCAAATTAATGTTTTAATTACTTTTTTTCCCCTTTTTTTCCCACATTTAAATGAACTGACAGTTGAGAATTATTTGTTGGCTACAGAACAGGGACTTTTTTCTTTAATTGAATATATTGTTTTCTTAATCAGGCCATCTAATTAAAATTACCATCTCTTTTTTTTTTTTTACAAGGAACTTGAGAGTTAGGAAAGTACTAATTAAAAAAACTTGAAAATGAAAATTTCAGTTTTTTAAGTGCAACTATGGCATGTTTTCTCATTAATTGTCCTCCAGGTTTGATATCGTGACAACATAGATGATAGATAAGATCCTTTTTGAATCTGATGCTTTTTGTTGAATCTAACATCAAGTCAGGGATTTTAAAATAGTCATAAGGCCCTGCTTTTATTTGCATCAGTATGTAACCGTATATATTCCTAATCTACAAAAGACAGCATGTGCAAGTAAAATATGAATAAAAAAAGGATCGCAATCGTTTTAGGATCCATGTCCTAGTTGTTTCTGGGCACATGGAGTGATGTTCTTTATTCAATCATGTGTTACACAACATGGTGAACGTCGCCTGATCCTTGTTTGTAAAAAAAAATGAGGATGCCCCTTTCACATCCAATCATGACTCCACCACCTGCCACCAGTGAATCTGTGCTTGCTCTTGTCCAAACATGTTGTTGGCATCAAATTCAGACTAACCACAAATTTACAAAAATCAGTGAAGCTGAATTGTCTTTACAATCTGTCTTTACTCTGTCTGCAGTCGAGTGTGAGTGAGTCCAAAAGGACAACAGAAGTAAATTCTGTTTCTCATATTCTGTTTTAATTGTGTTTTACACAACATCCCTTTTTTTATTTTAGGTTAAAAAAAAAACCCAAATCAGTTTTAAAAAGTGTAACCAGATGTAAATCCCTTTCCTGGACAATGCAGTGACTTACACACATATTAGTATTAAAATAAATACTGTCAAAAATAATCTAGTACATTAGTTTACAGAGATACCAACAGGGGGCTTGTACATCAGGGAGAGTAAATTGATACTCTGTCATGATCCTGGTTGAAAAAATTCATATCACTTTACAGTATATATGGCCATACTGCTCAGCCCTGCAGCCATTTAAATATTCATTGCTATGGATTACAGTTCTCCAGTCTCTTACTATTAAACAGACCATGTAAAAAGTTTGGAAAAAGTTTAGCAGCAACATGAGGTATACAGAACACGCAAAGCTATAATGTAAAGTCATTTAGTAGAGCACAAATAGACAAGACAGTTCTAAACGACAGCCATGCAGGCTTTGTTATGTAAGGCTAACAGCTCTGCTCAGTAAAACCATTTCAAGTCTCATATCAGTTGAAATCCAACTTGTAAAACTGTGTGGTTTTCCACTCACTGACTCCAGTTGATAACAGAAGGACTTGTCTGCTCTTCCAGTTCCCAAAGAGGGTCTGAAGAACCAGGCGGCATTCGAGGAGATGAGGGTTAATTACATTAAGGAGCTCCGGCGTTCAGTGGGAAAAGCAACCAACAACTCTGGCCAAACCTGGCAGCGCTTCTTCCAGCTCACCAAGCTACTGGACGCCATGCATGATGTAAGTACCCTCTGCCTTCCATGCCAATCGCCTACAGTACAGCACAGGCTTCCCTTGGCAGCCTCTAAGTATGCCATGCCTTCACGCACGTAGCGAGGTGTCTAGTGGCACTTGGGCCTCTAATATCTCTGGACATGTTTGGAGTAAAATGGCAGCATAGTGCATTTGAATAATGCATTTACTTAGTGGTTCAGCGGTTCTGTGGCTTTGGAATAAGGATTATTGCATCCCAATCTCTCCCTGAGGGGGGAGGTTATTTTGGAAGAGGCGTTGACCAGCCTGTATTGGTGAATGGAACAGAAGGGGATCAATGCCAGCTCACAGTGCACACTGGTCACTGTAGCAAATGTGATAAATTGCTGTTCTTTTTTGTGCATGGGTCAACTGGCTTGTAGCATAACAACAGTGCAGGCAACGGCCCAAGAAGTGAGGGTCAGCAAGTGAGAAGTCAGGAATACAGACAGGGGATTTAATGACCCTAATGACTGAGTGAACGGGGTTAGAGCTGAATGGAAGATCTTTTTTTCATCAGTGGGTTGTCCAGAAAAAAAAAAAAAAAATTCAGTGGTGCCCCCAAGTGGTGAGCCACTAATAAATTTTCAAATTTTTAAACAAGTTTAGATATAATTACTATTATATCCTTCATTCATCTGTCTTAAAAATGAGAAGCAATAAAGAGTCACAACCACACTGTGTTTCTAACCACATTGTGTATCTGTGTTGTTCAGCTGGTTGGGAACCTGTTGGACTTCTGCTTCTACACCTTTCGTGAGTCCCAGGCCCTGAAGGTGGAGTTCCCCGAAATGTTGGTGGAGATCATCAGTGACCAGATACCAAAGGTGGAGTCAGGCCTCACTCACACTATCTACTTCCACAAGAAGTGACTCACATGACAGATGGGACAGAGAGCAGCATTAGGAACTTAAAGACCGGAGGAAGAAGTTCAAGAACAGAAGAGAAAACGTGCATGTAAAGGCCTGACCAGTTGGCCTGCACCCTGTCGCCCAGTGTGCCAGCATCCTCCTCTTGAATAGGAAAGATAAGTGGTGTGGTGACAGAAGTGAAAAGGGGAGAAAGATTTTGACCCCGCAGTCACCGTGAGTGGGTCCGAGCTGTGAATAGTTGGTCGAGCCAAGCACGACACGCCGAGAAGGACTTGTGACAAATGTGACAAAGCATCCCGAAGTTTCCCCTGTGGCGCCCTCCCTGCCCCAAAGACGATAACAGTATTTTCTATGGAGATAAAGCCATACATTTCTTAGAATGCGCTATAGATAGATTCACTGTCCACACACATGCACACACACACGCACGCACGCACGCACACACACACACACACACACACACACACACGTAGAGGGAAATTTATACACATGCTGTCCACATGCCTTCACAGAAACGCACAGATGCACTCCACATGCACTAAAATCAGACTACCAATTTAGAGAAAAACGTTTTTGCAAATATTAACTGTGGCTTTTGCAGTCTTTAAAAAAAAAAAAAATAGCACTAGGAAAAAATATGCCAATACTTAGATTTTGCTTTGCAGTGTAGCAAAAAACTGCAAGACTACAGGGCAAAGGACATTATGTGGAGGCACAGAAATTCTAGACTGAAAGGCGAAAGGTCTATTTGAATAAATTCCAAGGGCTATACAAGCGTCATCATAAGCTGGATAATTACATTAAATCTAACAAGTCCAAGTTTGAATCTCAATCGGTGTCATAACAGCCATCCTTAACATTCACGTACTGAGTTTTTTAATTCAAATATGTAGTAAAACAATCAAAACTAATATGCAAAAGTCCAAAGCTAAAGCTGTTTTAAAATAAAAAAAAAAAAATGTCTCTCTTGTCTAAAGAAAGCTTGCACGTTAAGCTCTCATGTCATAAAGTCACTATTTTAGGCATTGTGGTGTAGAATTAAGACAACACTGATGAGCGATTTTACCTTTGTGCAGAAATGGCCAGGAGTGCTGCAGAATGGAAAACATGCATTTACCGAAACGATTTCAGTAGAGTCCGCTGGTAATGGATTTGACTGAGGTGCATCCATAGTAATTGTGTTTTGTGTTATCTCCAGAGCAGCTGTCCAAATGTCTGTTTTTACTCACAATGAAGCAAAACCAGCCCTTTGTGAACCAACACTTATCTACTCTTCCCAGAAATAATAAAAAAAGCATTTTATAAAAGTGTGTTGCAAAGGTTTAGTTTTTGAAAAGCCAATCATTTACATTAAGGTGCTTCATTTCTACAAAGCCAGGCAAAACATAACATGTACAGTAACTCGTAGGCAGTCCGTATACAATACACTATATGGACACACAGTTAAACACACATACTCTGTAAAGTTAATATAATCTGAAATGGAGCATTACTCTGCAGTGCTTACAGCAAACGGCTAATGTATCAAAAACCAGGCAGATGTGTACAGGTATTAACAACTTCTTAAACACATTCTATTCAGCTGTTGTACAGATGATGTTTTGAGGTACATGTTGATGAATGCTTGATGAAGAACTGTTGGTATGATCACCTTTCCTGATTTAGTTTTTTTTCCTTTCTCTCGTCTTTGGGCCAAGTACTGCTATTTTAGGTATGGCAGGCCCAGTTATCTGGACCATTAACTCGTCTCACACCCCACTGGTTTCTGGGTGGTTGTGGAACACTACTATGATGCTACTGAAAAGCGAAAGAGCCGCTGGGGAAGAAAAACAGTGGGGGTGTGGATTATTTTTTTTTTTTTTTGTGCCCTGTGAGTGTGTATTTACATGTGTGAATGGAGCGAGTTCAGCTTAAGTTTGTGTGTGTGTGTGTGTGTGTGTTGTTTTTTTTGTTTTTTTCCTGGCAAGCATGTGCATAGTTGATCTGCTCTTTCAGCGTGGGTATTATGCATTTATGTTATAGGATTAGCCGTATCCTATTTCCACATTTAGATTTGCACAGAGGAGATACAATGTGAAATGAGGCATTAGTGCAGCTAGCAGGAATTGTCTGTTTTGATAAGCAACTATGATGATGCTGGAAAAGACTTTCTGCATGGTCACCCAGTCTAAAGTTAGACAACATGACATCACTAGCACGGCGGGGTGGTTGTGTACTGTATTTGTGGCCACAGCTCTTGTAATGACGGCGCTGTGCTGCATTGTGAGGTCTCTGCTGTGGGGGTTAATGTGTAAGGTTCGGTGTGCAAAGAGATGGAGGTGGCATGATCACAGCCGTCATTAGGGACTATGCGAAAATTATGTGAGGGGTTGATAAGAGGAGGGAGGGGTTTTTTAGTTTTAATTTTTGCTCAAGGGAGGGTAGTCTAAATTTGTATGGAAAGCAGGAGAGGGTGTTTAATGACAGAGTTATATATTTCCTAATTTATTCTGGGGGTAAAAATATTGTCTATTGTTGTGGCGAATCAGCACCAACAGAGATGGCACCTTGACGTGGACCACTCATTCAGTGGCTTTTATAGACCTGGCTCTTTTATTTAATCGAAGACTGGGTGTATGTTGAATATTTTGTTACGTTTGCCATATAATATATGATTTTGAGATATTGGAAAGTGCAAGAAAATATTTATAATGCTGTGTAGATTACTGCTCTTTTATATGAGAATACATAGGATTCAGTCCCCCTGCCCTGCACACTAATTTTCGTACAGTCCCTCGTCAGAAAGGCCTCATTTTACAATCCGTCTCGCGCTTTATTGTGGTCAAATTGTGAAGGACCCTTAAGCTAATCTCTCACTGTTTTCTTTATTTTGCCCCTTTTTGTCCTTTTTAAAAGGAACAAAAAAAACTGTCTAAAGGTTCATAGGATGAATGGGAAAGTATTTTTGAGAGAATTATATTTTGCTGAAAAACAATATTTAAGTACTTTGTCTAAAAATGATATCCTTTTTGTAAAATGAAATGTTAATGCATGCTTTTTGATGAGATGTTTACATTGTATTTAAAAAAGGGAAACTTGTGCCTTTTTATCTCACCTGATTTACAATTTTACAGTATATATTGTAAATAATACAGCAAGTCCTTATGTTGAGTATAGTATAAACATTTCTACTTTAACCATCTTGTTGGAATATTGGAAAATGTGTGTTTCCCACTCGCCATGTTCTGTGTGTTGGATCACAGAGAAGAATTTACAGAAAAGGTTGGCGCCACAAAGGGCCAAATAGAGAAATGAATGTATCGTACATTGTGAGAGACTTATGAAACTTACTACCTGAATGTTAGAGAGAGTACATTTATTATCTTCTTATTAAGTAAAGTTATTTGGTTTTGCATTTTTTTTCTTTTCTTTTCTTTTTTTTTTTTTTACTTTTTGCATTGTTCAAGTGGCTCAAACAAAAAAAAATAATCAAAAAGTATTTCTTATTTTGTAACAAGATGTATCAAGTGATGGATCCTTGAATTTTTGCTGTTAAAATGATTTCCTAACCCATGGCCGTATTGTTAATGAGCACCACAATAAAATCAAGAAGTCACAAACTATTGAAACTGGGATACGTGAAAGAAAGTTTTTGACTTTAAAATAGAAACTTTGTGCACACACAACACTAAATGAAATAATGGATGTAGAGACTGTAGACTTGAGGTTAAGCTAATTCAGTTTTTAATGTTTTTGACCAGTTAATGACTGGATTTATTGCACTAACTAACAAAATAATTTTCATTAAAAAAAAGGAAAAAATGTTCCCAAAGAATGGAAATGTAAAAATATTCAAATCTATACGTTAGATTCCCAATCATGATGTTATTGATGATGTCCTCTAGCCTTCTGTACAACCCCCCTGAACTCGAAACATATGGATTTTATCAGATTGAATGAATTAATTTATTGACTTTCTCGTTGAGAGTCAGATGAAAAGATCGATACCACCCTAATGTCAGTACAGTTAATATGAAGCTTCAGCGAGGAGACTGTTAGCTTAGCTTAGCCTATAGACTGGAAGATCAGATAAGGTCCAAATTAAAAAAATCCCAATTAAAAAAGTGATTGCGATTGGCCAAGAAATAGTTCAGCATATAAAGCACTTTAATTTTTTGTTTTCACACAAGTTAAACAAAATAAAACATGTAAATTAATCAAAATTAGAGGTACTGATAGGCAGACAGAGCCAGGCTATCTGTTTCCCCGTCTCTTTATGCTAAGCTAAGCTAACCCCTAAAAGTAGCATCATACTTACCATTGCCTTTAAACATAAGAGTGGTATCAACTTAACACTCAGCAAGAGAGCGTCTCCCAAAATGTCAACCAATCTCCTTTAAAAGAAACAAAATGAATGAACTGTTTATTTATTTGGTCATCAGCCACCACCTACTGAAAACAAGAAACTGAAAAATCAAAAGAAACGTTCTCTGACTGGAGGGAGAAGCGTTATCTCACAAACTGTCTCCCTTTTAGGCACGAATGACCCCGAATGTGTTGAACTGCTGTTTCACAGTACACTATCGCGTCACCGTATGTGGAGTCACGTCATTGCCATCTTCTGTTCACGGTGATGTATCGGGTGTAGAGAGACTAAGCCATATCTCCACAGCCATGGCAGTGCATTTCTTATTGATATATAAATACCGGTATATACAAATGCTTTTTTTTCCAATTCCAAAAATGACTTTTTACTCAAGATGCTTTGTACAATATTTCTCAGCAACTATCCAGCAAACATACAGTAGACATCCTTCAACATAAACCAATAAAACATCTTCGAAACCAGTTACTACTGTATATCTTGATGCAGATATTGCCATACTTGTGTTTGCAAACTATTGCAAGATTCTAATAAAACTGTTAAACTGATAACTCGATGTGATTTAACTTTGTGTCTGCATGTATGGTCTCTGTATGTGTGTGTGTGTGTGTGTGATGAAAATAGTACAATGAGACAGAAGCTAGGAGATGTGCCCTATAAAAAAAAAAAAAAAAAAAAAAGAAGTGCTGTTTGATCTGGATGAATTTGAAACAGCTGCATTTGGTGGCTGGGGAGGATAATGAGCCAAAAAAGCACAGCGTTAGCATGGAAAAACAGAAATGATGTGGAGCAGCAGCAGGTACAGCAGTCACAGGGAGAGGAGATGGAGAGCGACGACAGCGATAAAGCATGCAAGGATGAGACTTTTACAGTAAAACGGCGCCTGTGGAGAAAAATCACCATTAACCTTGTTAAAAGCTGATCTGAAAACACGCCTGCTTTGCCAGACTGTAGAGCAGACAGTATTACTTTTTTGCTCATTTTTTTTCTCTCTCTCTGCGAATCCGCGGCCCTCTCCAAATCTCCCCCAGATTTCCAATTGCTTTCACTTGTAGTCGTGCCAGATAAACAGAATCTATTGGATCAGGCCGATTTCACGGCTGCGCCCGCGCACATGGCAGCTTCTGTGGCCCACTCTGAGCTGAGGGGTTTTTTTCCCCCTTCCACACTCTCTCCTTTGTGTTTGAAATTCACTTTTCTCCAAATTCCCACTCATTTTTCACCCCCAATAATACAACAAGTCTCACTGTGATTATGTTTCAGAAGCTTTGCACTCAGAGGGAATCAGAGGAAGACACAGGAATGTACTAAGCTAGTGTTGCTTTTGGAAAAGCACCTTTGGGAAAATTAAACACATTTGTAGCCCATTTATAGCTTTCATTAACATGCATCTTGGGTGATCTGATCACAAGTGGACAGCTGTAAGTCGTGTCATTCTCCCATAGTTGGAGGAAAACTGCTGTAGGCTGTGATCTGAGCTGAGTCAAAGTGTGGGACTATGTTATGGGGCTGAAGGACACTGCGTCATGGGAGGCAGAATAGAGCTGGAACATCGCCAGACTCTGGGAAATGAGAAATGAAAACATCCATCTGGATTTTTACTCAAACACACCTACATCTAGTCACACTGATGTATACATCATCCCTGACTGATAGACAGTGATGCATAATGCATGCAGAGACGCTGAAATCATCACAGGTAACACCGCCTCACTCTCAAGGGATATAAATGTAGCTCATCTGTCTCAAATGAGTC
>JAQMCX010000043.1:3793425-3825300 GCA_029814765.1 Acanthurus leucopareius | reverse complement strand
CCTGTGATGTCACTCTGTAACCTGTGATGTCACACTGGAACCTGTGATGTCACGCTCTAACCTGTGATGTCACGCTGTAACCTGTGATGTCACACTGGAACCTGTGATGTCACGCTGTAACCTGTGATGTCACGCTCTAACCTGTGATGTCATGCTGTAACCTGTGATGTCACACTGTAACCTGTGATGTCACTCTGTAACCTGTGATGTCACGCTCCAATCTGTGATGTCACACTGGAACCTGTGATGTCACGCTCTAACCTGTGATGTCATGTGTAACCTGTGATGTCACACTGGAACCTGTGATGTCACGCTCTAACCTGCGATGTCACTCTGTAACCTGTGATGTCACTCTGTAACCTGAGCTCAAAGTCACTCTGTTCTTGTCGCCTCCTCCTTCATCCACCTGAGGGTGGAGCTGAACGTCTCTGATTCTTAAATAGAGACGCTCCTTCATGAATTTGGACTCATGCTATCTTGTTTTTTCCTGCTGAGCTGAGCTGATTTCATGAAGGTTTGGTTTTCTGTGATTAAATGATGAAGGAGGTGAAAGCACTGAGTTTTTGTTTACCTGGTTGGAAGTCTCTGTGGTGCAGACAGAGTCTCCAGCCCTGCTCTCCTTCCAGCACCGGCAGCATCTCTTGGTAAACCCAGGCCTCATCATGAATACTGTAGGAAACAAAGGCGTCATAGAGGTGAGGAGCTCCTTTCTTCTTCTTGTTCTTGCTGTCATAAATGAAGGCCAGGAAGAGGTAGAAGGTGTATGTGAGCTGCCACCTCAGAAAGTGGTAGAAGAATGATGTCAGGAGAGTTACCAGAACCAGACAAGTGCTGGAAACGAAGCAGAGGAAGCTAATGTCCACCCAGCAGAACTGAATGTCAAAGTCCAGCAGCTTGCTTCCCTGCTCAGCCACAGGAAAGGAACATGTGTACTGGTGGCCGTTGACAACCTGAGTCTGGGTGTTGGTCCTCACCCAGTAGATGAAGCCGGCGTTGGAGCAGTCACAGGTGAACGGGTTATTTTCCAAGTCCAGATACGTTAGTGATGGGAGAGACAGGAAGACCGTCTCGTTGATCACTGTGATGTCATTGTCACTCAGTTTCAAACGTCTGAGTGCAGACAGATCAGCCTGGGTCAGAAATTCCAGAGACTGGAGCTTACTGTTGGAAAGATCGAGCGTCTGCAGGTTTGGGATCGGCCCAAACAGTTCAGGACCCAGATCGGATAAATCGGTCTGCCAAATGGACAGACTCTTCAGATGGGAATTGAACTGAAATGTGCCCGGGTCGGGTGCAGAAACATAAATGTTATCAGCCGTAAAATCCTCCAAGTGATTCATGGCTTGAAGCATTGCTGACGGTAAGTCGAAGGGGAAACCATAGTGATACCCTTTGCATTGTACTGTCAGCTTCTTCAGAGACTTTAAATGGTACAAAGCTTTAGAAAAGTTAAGATGAGGACTTTTGTAACTGCCATCAACATTTAAGTAGATTGTAAGATTTTCCAGCTTCTGTAATTCTCTGAAGGTATTTTCATACTCGAGTGGAAGGGAAACACTAAGAGTTCCCAGGTTGTTCATTCCAGAAAAAGCCTTATGCTTCACCCTCCCAATGTGATCGGACACCACATCCAAAAGCTTCAGGGACCCTAAACCCTGAAAATCCCCCTTTTCAATAATAGTTACATAGTTTTTGCTCAAATCCAAGAACTCCAGTCTCTGCGGGCCATTTTCAAAGGCACCTTTGAATGTCCACAGCAGATTGTCACTCATATCTAAAACCCTCAGATGAATAAGATTTTCTAAAACACACCTGTGCAGTTTGGCAATGTGATTGCTGTTAAGATAAAGCTCTTCAAGCTGTGTTGTGTTCATGAAATCCTCACAGCTCAGATCAGAGATAACATTGTCACTGAGATTTAAGATCTCAAGGGAGGAAAGACTCCTGATATCATGTGGGACTTTGGAGAGTAAGTTGGTGTCTACAGTGAGGAACTTCAGCCCTGTCATCGATCGTATCGAGCCTTCAGACACTGCAGACGTGTGAGTGACAGACAAGTCAAGCTCTCTGAGCTGAGAGCAACTTACAAGTTTTGCACTTAAGTTGGCAACGTTGTTGAAATACAGCTCGAGCCTCCTCAGTGTCGGTATCCTGCAGACCACATCCAAGAGACCTTTCTGGATCCACTCCTCCATGTAGCTCAGTCTCAGGTGCATCAGTGAGTCCAAACTCTGCAGGACTCGTTCCAGCTCTTCAAAAGGAATCAAAGTCCCACAGAGA
Source organism: Acanthurus leucopareius (assembly GCA_029814765.1). Lineage (NCBI taxonomy): Eukaryota > Metazoa > Chordata > Actinopteri > Acanthuriformes > Acanthuridae > Acanthurus > Acanthurus leucopareius. The sequence goes on along the minus strand of JAQMCX010000043.1, from coordinate 3,823,020 downwards.
ATCAGGTGAGTTATGCTCTTCAGTAAAGTCTTGTCAGGTATGTCCCATTTGAAGCCAGCAGGTTGGCCACTTCGAGAAAGGTCAATCATCTCAAGCTGAGGGAAGATCTGAGTGGTGATGCTGAAATTTTCAAAGTTCATATAAGAAACATCTAAGACCTTCAGGCTTGAGGACTTGTTCAGCTGCAGGTCTTTGGTCTGAAAGGAGGGGAAGTGATTATCACTAACACTCAGATTCTGTATGTGCGGCAGCTGCAGGATGGGCAGAAGGTCAGCCACTTTTTGGAGCCTGTTGCTGCCCAGATTCACAGTTTGTAAGCTGGACAGGAACTGAAAGGCCAAAGCATGAATGAACTGAATGTTGTTGCTTCTGAGGTTGAGCACGGTGAGGTTGGAGAGTCCCTGAAAGAGGGAGCCTGTCAGGTGGGTGAGCTGGTTGCCGCTCATGTCCAGTTTTGTCAGTGAGACCATATAAATGAACGATCCATCATCCACGTGAGAAATGTTATTTGAGGCCAGGTGCAAACTTCTCAGCTTTGAAAAGTCAACAAAATTTTCCCTCTTAACCTGTTTAAGCAGATTGAAGTTCAGTTTTACTTTGACAGCATTTTTTGGGATGTCATCAGGGATAACAAGGAGTTTACGACTTAAGCAATCCACAAACACGTCGGCCGAGGCATCCTCAGAGTAATAGATGGTGCAGTTTTTCAATGAATAAGGAAGTGAAGGTCTAAGATGAAGCAGGAGACTCAGAAGTGAGACAAGAAGTCTCAGAGACAATCGCTCCATTGCTGGGCCCTTAATGTTTGAACTTTTGTTGATTTGCTGCTGTTAATGTTCATAGGCATAAATCTGAAGAGGACGACAAAAATTATGAGACAGTGTTAAAAAAAGAAATTAAAAATCTTCTCATAGAAGCTTAAACAATGACATGTTTGCACTGTTCAGTCTGAACTGTTGTTTCTGGATTCAAGAGCGTTCTGGAAAATTTCCTAAAACTAGAAAAACACCTTAAGAAACATCTGTGAATGTTCTCATTCATCCAGGTCATGGTTATTCAGGGCAAATAAATCGAAGGCAACTGGACTTAGTAATATGTCTGTGAAGACGTTTCGCCTCTTATCAAAGTGGCTTCATCAGTTCATGCTCAATGAGCTCATGAGCTAAGTCCACCTTAAGAAACATAAATAATTTCTGCTCATCGACACATGATCATGTTTTTTTCCCTTAAAAAGTCGTCTTGATGTCTTAACTGTTGCATTGTAGATACAAGAACAAAATATATATTACGAGAACAAAATGTATATGTATATTTATATTTTAGTGTTTACATATATTTTATTTTATAATAATACTTATGTTTAAATTTTATTGATATATTTACACTTTCCTACTTCTTTTAAGACTTTTGAATGGGAGAATCTGTAACTAAAGGCAATTTCCCCTCGGGGATCAATAAAGTATTTTTGATTCTGATTTTGATTAAACTGAGTGATATTAAATTTGTTAAGATGTTTTAATACTTGTTAATGTTTTTCTTCTGAGGCTTTATGGTCATTAATGTTCCTTAATTAATTCAATTTAAATTTTGACACCAAAAAACAGAAGCAGTGACACGACTTATAATGTAAAATGTTCTGATACTCACAAACACAGAAGGTGATGGCTGATCCTCCCAGCTGACTGCAGCTCCTTGATGTTTGAATATATTATATAGCATATATTATGATATTATGATATTTTAACCTCAAAACTACTTTTACAGCATGAGAGAAATGTGTGTGTGTGTGTGTGTGTGTGTGCTGACTGATTTCTGCTTCAGCTCACAAACAGTTTGATTGTTCTAAAGTTAGTCTCATTAAAATACAGACAGGAAGCAGATTAACATCTAAAACTGACTGAGTGTCATCTGACACCAACGAGTTTGATTTCACACGTTCAAAAACATCATCAGAAACTATGAGAGATTCAACAAATACTTTTTATACTTTAACAAAGTTTTAGCAAATATTAAGAGTTTCAATGTTCCACAATGTTTCGGTAGATAATTAAAACTTTTTGCACAAAAATTGAGACGGAATGAGACGGAACAGGACACTTGAAGCAAACATCACAGTTTCATTTAATATTTAGAAATATTTCTGGCAAATTCAAAAACATTTTAGCACATATTTAGTTTCAGCAGATAACCGAGACATTTCCAGTAAATATGTGTGACTGTCGCTGCAGTTTTTGTCAAATTTTTGATAAAAGTTTAAAGTTGCACTAAAACTTTTATTGAATTTATTTGTTTCAGGTCACAAAAAAATCATTTTTAACAAAAAGTTTTGGACAATCAGGAAGGTGTCAGTGGTTTTTTACCATGTGTCACCTTATAAACATTTAGGATATGAATTAATATATTAAACACATGAGATTAAAAAGCAAAACACATATTTTTTCTTTTCTTTTCATCTTTGCATCACATTTCTTTGCACATTATAAAGTCTTCTGAAGACACCAACCAGCTGAGCAACAATCTGCAAGACTGATGACTTTCTTTTGACATAAACATGAATGTGAATGAGCTTCAGTGCAGGTTAGCTTAGCATTAGCTTCTGGATCTAGTGTATAAAACTCAGTTGACTTCTGTGTGACTAAACAGATGTGGAGCTTTTTAGCAGTGGGTTTTTGTGCTAATCTACGCTGAAACGTCCCGTCTGTGTGCTGGACATGAGGACAGGAAAAACTGACATGAAACTGACCTCAAAGAAGAAGTAAGAAAAAGAGGAATTAATTCTGTTGGTGGACTAAATGAGTCTCTTCACCGCTGAAGTTACACACCGATTAAATCTGGTTCCTTCACTCTCTCATCTCATTTCAACTTCCTCCCCTTGACTCTGTTGGTGTCTGTATGTTTGAATCTTTTGACTTTTCTCTCTGCGTCTCCTCCTCTCTGCTCATTAGTCCATTACTGGGATGAGGAGTCTCCTTCAGCGTCTCCCTGAGCCCGGCTGCTCCTCTTCACATTTACATTCTGCTCATACATATTACAAACCCGACCTCAGAGGAGATTAAAGCACATCTCCACTCTCAGGTTCACAAAATGCACAGTGATGTGAGGGTGAGGTTGAATTCCCTCAGCAGAGCAAGGCACCGACACTGTCGGGGTTACAGGTTCAAATCCCGCTGTGACTGCATGTGCCTGAAATACACTCAGTTATTTTCCTGACGGCAACATAATGTGAGTTCACAAAGAGTTTAAGTTCTCCTGAGAGTCACAGAGGAGGTGAACTGTTTCTGCTCGGACCGGCTTCACCTCGTCAAACAGAATCTGAGGACTTCAGCAGAAACAAACTTTCACTTCATCGAAACCAGCAGCTGAAGCATCTCCTCCAACCAAACACCAAAACCAGCCTTTGAACCGAAATATAAGCAGCTCTCAGAGACGGGAAGGAGTCTGACGGTGTTTTTATTACATCTGAGTCGTGTCCTGAAAATACTTATTGAATCAGAATCCTCTCAAATCCTCCATCAAATCTGTTTAGTTCATTTGTGCTTATTTTGAAACAGTCTGGTTTTATTTGATCAAACCTTCACCACAGAGACTCTGTCAGGCCTTCATCTTCTTCACCAGGCTGAACAAACCACATCTGTCTGTTTCTCTGCATGTCGGAGCTCCTCGTCCCGTCTGTCTCTGATCTCTTTCTCCTGCTCAACAAACCTCATGACCACAGACAAAACAAACACCGTCCAGTCCTTCACACTGCAGCTGACCTGGTCTCACCTGGTCTCAGTGAAGACCGTGAGATACCTGAACTCCTTCGCTTGCTGAAACCCAGCAGCAAACAAACATCGTCCAGCAGAAAACTGAGGCCTCAAATCCAACCGACACTTTAGTTAATGTTGTGAATTTCACTGCTTCATGTCCACAAACTGTATCAGGATGTTTTCTTTTTTCTGTGTTTCTCTGCAAAGCTTTCATTGTTTCATTTCTCCTTCGGCTCAGAGATGTCTCTGATTCAAAGAGCTTCTCTGCTCTGTTTCTTTTCTCTTTCTGAGCTGTGATCTTCATTGGTGCCTGGATGTTACTGACTAACAGAGAAGAATCAAATCCATACGAGTGTCGCAAAGTTTGTGAGCTGAAACCTTGAAATGTCTCAGTTTTCTCTGGTCTGAAATGTGAATCACAACCTCTTCAGATATAAAACTCCTGGAAACAAACAAACAAACAGGCCTTTAAAAAGCCTTTAAGCTCTGCGAGAAGGTTTCCAAACACTCCTGAAGTTCATCGCTGAATTTGATGATCCTGAGCTTAGCACCACCCAAATGGATTGTGATTGGTTACAAAAATGCAAACAGGTTAGAGTGTTTTATTTATTTTTTCTTAAAGCAGAATAATAATGTGAGCAGCCAGACCTTTCTTCAGCACTGTGCAGATACAGCCGCCTCTATCTGAACCCAACAACTACAGTCACAGATAAATATTGGAAAACCCTAAAGTTGGATTTAGTAACTTTAGTTTCCACACGGCTGCAGCAATATGGCAAAATGTGGAGAAGAATGGAGGGATTACTGGTGATTAAGCAGCAGAGCTGAGTCTTTTTTGCTGGAGCTTAATCCACCGCCGGGCCGCGACTCCATCGCTCTGCACCTCCAACAAAAGCCCCTGAAATCCCCCCCGAAAAAAACCCAACTTCACTTCAAAAAACTGCTCTCGACGACAGCAGAGAGCCGCCTTTTCTCTGCAGCAGCGCTTCCAAACTGCTTAGCAGGAGGAAAAAACTGGGACATCGGAACAGAAAGGCCTCGTATTTCTTCAATTATCTTTTTAAAAGGGTGGGGGGAGGCAGCGCCCGCCATCCCAGGCCCCCCCAACCCCCCCACCCTCCTGTTTCCATTCACACTCATCTTCCAGATTAAATACAGATGAAATATTAATGCAGATATTTCATGGCAAAGGCTTCCTGGAGATAAACCTTCAGGAGCTGAAACTGATGAGCAGCTGGAAACAGGCGGGTGTTATCGGCGGCCATGTTGGAGGTCCTCAGCTCGGGGAGAAGATCGTTTCTGTGTGTCCTCACATGTTTGAAAAGGAACAGTTATAAAGGAAGATCTTTTCTTTTTTACTCACTCACAGTATCATTTTCGTCACTTTGACCAGCTCAGGCCTTCCTGTGTGTCCCCCAAGTTTTTGTGTAGGTTCCATGTGGGGACCTCGATCTGCACCTGCAATCCAAGGACACACAGGTCATGTGACTCTTATCTGTCTGTAAGTGTGAATGTGGATTACAGGGTTTGGCATTGTGAAAGATGGACTAATGGATGAATGAACTGATGGATGGATGAATTGATTTATGGAACGATGGCTGGTTTGTAAGAAGGCTCCGCGAACCTGCAGTGACGATTCCACGGCTTTATGGGTCTCAAACAACAGGACTGATTCTGACTGAAAAAGGCAAAAACACCCGAACAAACTGGGATCCACATGGAAAACTGAATATTTCTGCACAGTGAAACATGTAAAGTTAAAAAAAGTCTGCATATTTAGACGATTCTTTTCAGTAAGAGAGAAGAAAAACGAGATGTTAAACTCAAACACACTTTGTATTTGTGTCTGCAAACTCCTGCTGGTTCTGCTTCACAGCCAGGAGATCAATGAGGTTATTAAAGGTTATTAGAGATTATTAGAGTTTCATCATTTACAACGTGATGGCTGCAGAGCCGTGTGAGCTGCCGAACATGTGGACGGACATCAGTTTGTTCTTCGGATGGTTTATTGATCCCTCGCTCCGTGGAAGACGTTTCTTTCCCAACAATGATGATGAAGGGCCCCAGGGATGGGTGGGTGTTGGTGGTGGTGGTGGTGGTGATAGTAGGGGGAATATTTTGCCCATCTCATTAGCTCTGCCTCATTTCATTATGTAATCATGTCATCTGCGGTTGCTCCACTTAGCCGGTGCACATATATGTGTCACGCTGAAACCACAGCTCCAACCTCTGGTATGTTTTAAAGTGGACAAAGTGTGTGTGTGTGTGTGTGTGTGTTTATACTTCTAAGTGCATCAGCCCACTTACTGGAGGTCTAAGTGTGGTGGTGGACTGATGGTAATTATGTAACTAAGTCAAAGCTCCAAGCCTGGAGGCCATTTGGTGTGTTAATTACACAGATGTAGTGTAAGAATCAACATGCGTGAGGCTCTGCTGTTAATGGATCTGGGAGGTGGATTAGCGTGTGTGTTTTCCTCTGTGAAAGATCACCATCTATTTTTAATCCCCTTTTGGAAAAGTTATTTTAGAAGTAGCTTTTAGTCAGATGGACCCATGCAGGTCAATACAGAGAGACAGGGTTACATTACACTACATAGACTCACTGATCAGCACTGGCTGCACAACCAATCCTCATTTTGCCGTCACTTTATTCTTAGATTCTGTGGGAAACTGTGGGCCTTCTCAATGACACAACAGATGAGTCATGAAAAAACTACACATAGCACTAGGTTTCACATCGTTAAAACTAGACTTATATTCCCAAATTTAGATTTAAACTGCTTTACTTCAAACTTATTGTAACTGCTAGTCAACAAAACGTGGCCATAAAAGTGGCAACAGTTCATGTCTTAAAGTGGCATTAAGTCTCGGCTGACATTTATCTGTCTAGATTGTTTTGATGTGAGTCAGCCAGTTTTGGCAAGATCACCTGTACAGATGTACACCTGTACTCTCAAATAAAATGGACCAGAGGCACTCAGGTTGTGGTGCTTAAAGAGCTTAAAGATACACTTGAAAAACTCAGTGGCAACGATGGATAGCATCTCGTTTAATTGACAAACATGATTAAAAAAATATTCTTTTTAACTTTTTTTTGGTGCTCCTTTTTTAAAACCGTTTATTTTCCTCTACTCAAGTATAATTTCATTCTCTTAAGTGTGCAGAGATGTTTAATAACAAATGTTTCACTGTCTGATGGAACATTTACTGATGTGTTCACTTTTTCAAACCCATTTCCCAACAGGAACAAATAAAAGAATCTTTTTTTTTTTATCTTTATCATTCTCTCTTTCTCCATTTATCTATCCATCAAGTTTGAGAAAACTGTGTGGAATCAGTACCCAAAAACATGTTCTGAGAAAACTTCTTGTTGATTACTTAAAAAAAAAACAACCTTTGGTAAGACTTTAATTTGTTAAAATTGAAATAATTTCTCACATTTTATTTACCACAAGAATACACAATACAGTAAAGAACAAAACAAACCTTATTTGTTTAACATAGATCACAAAGGATACCCAGGGGTACAAAACGAAGTCAAGGCCCTTTACAAACGTCATAAATCAATGCCTTAAATTACTGCAATTGCGAAACACAGTCTGCTGAACCAAAGCTCTCAGACAAATTGAAATGTCTTGCTGAATGGCTGAGGGATGAATTGTAATAGCACACGTGTACATGCTAAAACTAAACAAAATGAAAACTTAACCTAGCCATCACTTAACGGAGGCGTGTAAAACATACTTGGCAGACTTTACTCCTTGAATGAATGTAAAACTTGGAAAAAACTGCATTATACTCTCTTAGTGATAATAAAACTTGGATTTTTGTCACTTCTTCCACTGAAGTTAAACATAAAATATTGATAACTAAAATTTTAACTCTATGGGAGTGTTTCTTTTCTCTGCTCAGAGGAAACCGAGCACCGTTTAAAATAAGCTTTAAAAAACAAACAAAACGGATCGTTCCAACAGGAAAAACACTTGGTTTCAGTCGTTACCTATTTAAAGAACCTCTGCTGAATCTGTCTGATGCTAGTGTTTCACACCAGAGGTCCATTAGATAACAAAGAGGCGTTTCATTGTGTTTTTGTGAAGGAGTGCACCAAGAACAAAACAGTACAGAGTGCATTTAAAAATTCAAAGTCATGCAATTAATGTGTCAATTAAATAAAATAAAATTACCATAGTGATGTACCTCATCTTGAATATCCAAATATTCTTAAAGCTTAAGCAGTAACACTCAATTTCATTGTCATATTTACCCATGTGCACATTTACAGTGGGCGTTCTGATGGTAAAGGCACAGTCGGTACAGTTTCTCTAATCTTTCAAAAGCTAAAAAAAACAAAAAAAAACAAGGTCAACAAAGTCAAAAGCTGCTGGATCTGGTGCAAAATATCTTAAAAAAACGATTACAGTGATTCGTGTTCTGACATTCTTTGATCCTTAATGTCTATAAGGTTATTCTTTGACTTGGGAGTTCATGGATACCATGTATAAGTTGGGGAGAAAGTGAGGCCTATAACAGAGAGAGACGCTTATTCTCTGGTGCTGCTAACACAGATACCTGGATGTTTACAGACTACAGCATCTTTGTGTACAGCAGAGTATTTTAAGTGCAAACCCATTTCTGTTATTACAATGCTGAAATTCGCAGATTCTAAACCAAAGGAAAACCAAACCATGAAAAAATAATTGCACATGCATCACAAAAGCTTACTTGCCAGCTAAAAAAAAAAAGCATATAAATGTGTATCAAGAACAGTCCAACATTAGAATGATATTGTCACTTTCTTGAGAAAATTCAGGGGTTTGAATAAAAAAAAAAAAAAAAAAAAAAAGGGCTCTACTGTGAATGTCAGAGTTTAAGCACATGCATCTCCACAGATTGTTCCTGGTGGAGGCGGTAATTGTCCGTAAATATTTCCATTTGGGGGCTACAGCATCTCCACGTAGTTCTCAGGGATGAGGCCTCTCTTTCCCTCCAGCTCGCCCTCAAGCCAGCCCGGCTCTCTCGACTGGGTCACTGCAGGAGAGGACACAGCGTCAATAGGGAGAACAGCACCGCAGGGAGGGTGAGGGTGGGGGGCAGACAGAGGACGCAGAGCCTACAGTGAGTGTGTGCACTGGTCAGAGTGAGCGGTGCACAGGTCTGAGGAGGATATCGCAACAATGCAATGCAACTGGACTCCATTTCCACTCATTTTTATCTCCACTGCACATCTCAACTCTGTTTTGGGATCCAGTTCGTATAGAATTTCACCATGAGCTAAATCTCAGGAGCTCACACAAACCATTTAGTTTGACAGATGTGTCAGAGCGCAGTACATTTTTGTGGCGCACCTCCTTCTCAAAATCCTCCCAGGATCCTCGATTTGTCTACAAAGGCAGCCAGCTTAAAATTTTGAGTGCTTTTGCGAGTCAACAATTGAATGGATGGATTATCAGTTAGAACTTCCATGGCTACAGTGAAGATACAAACTAGTACGTCATAATTTTTCTTATGTGCCATGCGTCAGCCTGCCACTGGGAAACAAAGGAATGTGTTTACAGGTCCGGCAGAGCTCTTGTGTGTCTGTTGAACACATAATAGACGAGGAATATGAAAGCTCACTCTTTCATACAGACGTAGACAAAAGAGTTGACCTGCTACCAAAATTCAAAGCGCAGGATTTAAACCTAACAGGTCCTCTAATAGAAGGGCTATCACAAGAATACAAATCATTTTGCATTATTCATGTTTCCTCATGTTGTTAAAGTAGTTTTTTACATGAGTATGTGCCCATTAGAATAAAACTTAAAAACATCAGAATGAGACGTTAAGTATGACAACTGAAAAACAAGACCTCCAACTCTAATGCACAATGCATAGAGTACTAGCCGCTCCATAGCTTTCTGCAATGGGAATACTTTTGCTTCCTTTAGTAAGAATTTCAGGCTCCTTCAATCAGGTTTGGAAACAGATGTTGACATGTTTGGCAGAGTAAATGGCATCAGCGGGCAGGCACAAAACAGGCTGCGACGGCTGCAGCATGACTTTGTTTTGTAGGGTTAGTTCAGCTCTGAACTAAAGTGTTAAAACACTAAAGTCTCACAGTAACGACAACAAACTGACTGATTAAATAGCAGTGGACCAGCACCTCTCTCATGTTCTGCAAAGTAAAATGACTATTTTGTAAATGGAGTCTGGTGGCTTTGGGGAGAGCGACACAAGGGCTGTCAATCAGGCTGTTTTTGTGTGTTTGAACACACACCAGCTTGGTAAGAAATACCTAAAATGTCAAAAACCATTTTAGGTAAAAAATGTGCTATTTTTTAAAAATTTCTTTTTTTTATAATTTATCAGTGCACTTTGGTTTTTAAGCACGGCCCATGTCCCATCTGCTCACATGTGGCGGATAAAATGACCTTTAATGCAGCCAGACACCAGGGGCTGATTGAGATGTTCTGGCTTCACCATAAAGGAGCTGTCATGTTGCACATCTTAACGCAGTCAGATGGCTGCATCTTGTTTCAAGGCGATTAAAAACTTTGTAAACTCCTGTCATTTAGATTCCAAAATAAACAAGACTTGAATCCAGATTCAAAAATATCTAAATTATCCTTTTAGAAAATAAATAGGCAAGACAAAGTTGTCCTCTCTGTATTAAGGGTGAGGAAACATTAGCATAGCATAGCATTAGCATAAACTGATTTTTTTTTTTTCTTGAGAAAAACTGTGTGGACACTGGTTTGCTCAAGCATTCAGACCTCTTGACCTTTTGCACATTTATGCTTATAGCTCGGACCAAAAAAAAAATCACAAGCATATTTAGAAACAACTGAGAAGTGCAGCAAAATATACAACATGTCAAGGGTCCTCAAGATGCTGTAGATGTTCAGTTAATGAATACCTCATCATGGAAAATGTTAATAATAAATACTCTAACTATATATTTACATGTCAATCACTTGATTTGCTGCCTGATTAAACATTAAAGGACAGCAAAACTATACTGATAGTCACCAAACTGTTTACCAAGGTAAGAACAGATACAAGTTGAGATTCAAATGAGACACACATCATCATTCAGTTCTACTTCTACTGAGCTGAACACTTAAGTTCCCTAAACATTTAAGCATAAGAGAATGGGATCCTTCATTTAGTTTTAAATGTGTTATTTATTTTTTAATTACTATTTAGATAATGCTGAGTTCATTTTGTGAATTGAAAAAACATGTCTATTACATTTAATTTTGCTATTGTAATCATTTATCATGACGTGTTTAATATTCAGGCATCAAAACAGGACATATAGTTCATATAGTATATAGCAATATGATTAAGATGAGGCTTCAGTCTGATTCATATTTATTAATGGCAGCTGTCAGAGTTTGACATTTGGATCAAAACATAAGATAGTTATCACTTCGACAGGAGATGGTTTACTTAAATCTGCAGGACAGCAGAGGCTGACAACATCAAAAAAAGATGTCACCTTTAAGAAGAAAGAAAAAAAAACTGACTTTAACAACCAATAAACTGCAATGCATCGTGGGGTCATATCAAAGACATTACCGCGTTTCCAAGCAGAGACTATAGTTTCTCTATAGTGTCCAAAAAAAAAGGAGGGTTTGACAAAATATAGGAACTACAAAATCCTCATTTCCTCTGAGAGTGATTAAAGCTCAGTCGAGCCTCTTCCAGACACACTGAAGAGCAAATCTGTGTCTCCTGCCCCCCCTCCCCGTTCCCCCCTCTCCTCGTCTCATCTCTCTGTTCGATTGAAGATCAGATTGGGTGTTCGGTTTTCCTCCAAATCCAATATGCCAGGGCTGGTTCTGAGTGAGCGACTGGTGTAGGCGATAACACTTACCGGCGTTGAATATTGCGCCGACCTGGAAGGAGAGCTCAGAGTCGTGCTCAGCCTCACATGGGTACACTGCCTTGGCTTTCCTGCTGGTGACACTGAAAAATGAAGGCAATCAGTGAGCTGGCGGAGCTTTGGGGAGGATTACCGCACAGTTCAATCTGGGCCCGCGGCCTGCTTGTTCATTCACTCACTAGCCTGAAACAGCAGAAATGGGCCAGGCTGGAAAATAAGCAAAAGTACTAAGAGAGGAGCTGGGCCACCACACACTCTTGCCTTGCCCTATCTCCCGTCTAGACAGACTAGCAGGCGAGTCAAAACACACCCACATGCACCCGTGTGCGTGCACCAACACAATGAGATGCAGCTCTGTTTGAAGCAGGTTTTGTGCAGCCGAAAAAGGCAGGCACACATCAGGTCCACACAGCAGACAACCGTCTATGGTGAGATAATTAAAAGGTGGCGAGGGGATTCTAAAGTAGGTTTGCACACAAACAGGGGTAGAATAGAAACTCTCTCCGCTGTGCTTCAGCTTTCAGATGCACATTTATGAGCTCAGAAGGCGAATTTGAAATCAGTTTGATGTAAAAGAGCGCCATCAAAGAAACCATATTCATCGCTCTGCAAAGGTAAGTAAAAAAGCCGAGTTTGTGCCATTGCTTTCCCAAAGACATAAAAACTGTTTCCGCAGGAAGGTTGTTTTGCTCACCATTGCAAACTGTTATCTGGAATGCCAGCAACATTACCATGTAGAGAAGATGTGCCTTCAACACACGATGCCCTGATAAATATTTCATATTCTCTCTGCAGAGCGGCAACAATGTAGGATGAGAGAGGAGAAAGGAGATATACAAACTGAAAAAAAAAAAAGTTTGTGGTCACAGAGTTGTCAATACAACAATGTTCAGCTGAGTTCCTGAATTCCGCACTCTCGTGGAACCGCATTTGAGCAAAATGAGGATTTTTATTTACACGCTATAACATTAATGGATTGCCCAAAGAATAACCAAGCTGTTTGCAATTTCCTCTGTGGCATCTGGAAGCACTGAGCAATAATTTGCTGATTGAACAAAGTCCCATCCGGTTCACTCAGATACCTGTGTGTGGATCTGAGGTTCTTGTGTTGCTTTTAGATCCATCAAAGGTGCCACCGAACCAAAGTAAGAATGGGTGAATATATGAGAAAGTCAGGGAAAATAATAATGTGCCAGACTGCGAGTGGATGTTCGATGAGTGAGGGAGTCTGTTGAGCGAACATGCACGACAGGACGAGCGAGCGAGCGAGTAATGGAGCAAGTGAGTGAAAACTGAGAGAGTGAAGAGAATCTCAGAGTGTGACATTTAGCCAGGATGTGAGTGTGAAAATGACTCCACAAACAGAAATAAAGACAGAGAAAAAAAAAGCAGTCAACTGCATTTACAAAATGCATTTTGGAGGAAAAGAGACAGGAAAAAAAAAAAAAAAAATCCAAAGGAGACAGAACCCTGTCTTACCTCTCCTCTGGCTTTTCTTTTTCAGAAACAGTCGTGGTGGCAGCAGGTTGGCTCTCTCCTGCGGCTCCAGGTGAGGACCAGGAGGCTCCTGCTGTGGGGGCCCTGCAGATTAAAAAAACAAACAAACAAACAAAAAAAAACATTAGTCCCCCAAGATTTCATACCTGCCTAGAGGAGTGTAGCATGGCCTTTTTTTTTTTTTCAGATAGAAAAATCTAAGACTGTCACATAGAAGATATTAGGCATGTGGCCTCATGTTGCAAACTGCTGGACCGGTGTTGTATTTTCATCCATTGTTAACTTGTTCAGTATTTTGTAGCAACTACTGTAAGTGAAAGAAAAAGCTTAACTGTGAAACCTGTTGTTATGGAGACAAGGTGAGAATAATTTTCTACACCAATCCAGAGCATTGGGAGGGTGGGAATTCAAGCCAAAACTTGCAATGTAGTGTATCTTTTCCCACAAACTATAGTTTTCAGTAACCAAGTCCAAAAGTTCTGACTGCAAAACATCAATAGAAGTTATAAAATTGCCACAATCATGGTAGTTTTATCAAGGCCAAAGTCTTTAGCCTTGATACATTTTCACATACAGCACAGAAAACGATTGCAATTGAAATTTGTATTTTATTTTTTCAACATTTTTTTTTAGGTCAACATTGAAAAAGCAATGATATTTATTCTGCTTTATTTCACTATATTGTTCAGCAGCTAGATGCAGCGGGGGCTTGCACTTTGAGTTCTCATTGTGTGCAGGCTGTACATTTACCCCAATAACAAGGACAAGGGCCTGAATAAATTAAATAATCCATTCCATTTGCCAAAAAGCCTCTTGAAAAGGACTGACTCTTGACAGTAGTCCATATTCACCTGAGAGGTAAGCATTAAGGGCAACTTCGACATATTTATCTCAAGGTCTAAATTTTAAAGTCAGAAAAAGAAATGTACTTGACCTTCTGTGTCATAGTTTTGAAACTTTTTGTGCTCCATGACTCAAGCCAACTAGACACATACTGTAAGATTAAGTGGCAAAAAACGGACCCAGACCGACTCTCCACCAAAAGATGTAAACAGTCATGAATTAAATATATTTTTTTGAGTTCTGGAGGAATGTTCGTATACTGGCCAGTTTTTTTTTGCTTTTCTGTTCAGTGAACAGCCAAAAGTAAAAAAAAAAAAATGTAGTTCAACCTTGCGTGTAACCACCACAATGAGTGACATCAAAAGAATGAACCCCACTGATACATCAATTATACTTTTGACTGTACAACAAGGGTGAGGGACGCCCTGCCTCTGGGCTGTATGTGGTATGTTGTTTTTTTTTTCTATGTCCGTGATCAAAGAAAAACGGCAGACAAGCAGATCCTCACTGTGAGTCACTCCTGGCTGTAAGCCTGCATGGGTCACAGTCAGGGTGAACACACAACCTGCATGTAGCAGTTACGTTCCATCAATGACACGCATCATCGCTACGGTCGAGAAAAGAAAAGTCCACACATAGTTGTGATTTCGAATAGAGATGGACACAGGCAAGGCGAGTTTCTTTGTGAGGACACATTTACAGAGAGCTGAAAGAGTAATTGCACTTGGATAAAGTTGTCTCTCCCCTGCAAAGTTTGGGTGCCAAACAAGCAGCTTTCACAAGACCGCATTCTGACAAAGACAAATCCATGCAGGCAAGTTAAGAGGTGAGTAAACTGATAGCTGAAAAGCTGAAACCTTATTCAGAAGAAGAATTTTTTAAGGAGTGCCTTTTTTTTTTGCTGCTGCTGCATAGCTGCTAGCACCAGAAAAGGTAAAGTTTTGCAAAGCATCACTTTGTCTCAAAAAACTTACGCAGAGTTTAAAACTGATAAGGAAAGAAACGCACGGACATCGCAAGAAAATTTGAGCTATTCTTCTCTGACCTGCAATTAAACAAGTACTGTAACAAATACTTCCAAAGTATTAATTCCTTGCCAAGTCTGATTCAGGGTGTGGCTGTGGGAAATGTTGAGGGATAACATTGTGCTTTTTCCTTCTCTTCAACAACAAAAGCCTGTTATGTCATCTCAATACGCTGGTTAATGTGCAAAACTCCTTCAGTCCTTTGGTTATCAGTTTCAGGACATAAAAATTACACAGAAAAAACAAACAGAATATTTTTGCTATGTTGTTTATTATGGAACAAGCTAAAGAACCTGACAACCTGCAACACAATATATTTGAGCTGCAAAGCAATGAGGAGCTTTAAGCTAGTTACATCAACCTCCGTCTGTTAAAGTTCCAGAGGCAAATTATATCTCTGTTGTTAATGTCAATGCATGTAACAAGGTACAGACGGATGAGAAAGGGAAAATATGGGAAAAAAAACAAAACAAAACAAAACATAAATCTATCGAGATTAACACAACAAAAAAGTGACTTAACAGTTTGGTGAGTAAAATAGAAAATCATGTGATTCATATGCTGTTCCAAACACTCATCACATCTCAACACAGTTAAACATCTTGGAGTGCCCTCTTCCTTCATCACAAAACCCCCCCCAACTTTATCTCACACAAAATGAGGGACTATCTTTTGAAAAATGGTGTCAATGTTTCAAAGATTGTCCATTTCCGCAAGATATGCCCATTTTTCCTTCAGGCTGTCACCCATACATGTGCATTTAAGGCCTACACTAATGTACCAGTAACGTCTGTACATGGAAAGTCAAACAGTAAGAACCCACCTTTGTGACCACGCGTTTGATTTGTTCCAGTAGTAGCTGTGCTCTGCACTGCTCTGCTAAGTGTTAGGTCCAACTAGTCTACAGTCGACCTGCAGGATGGAGGTAGGGGTCCAGGTAAAGGTAGACTGGAGTAGAGGAGAGCACGAGTGTAAGCCAGGCATCCCTCTGTGTTCCATGCCTGCCCCAGGGCCAGTGCTAATACAGTACATAATGAGCAAATTGCTCCTAGCTGCCGCTCCCATAGAGACGTTAATAAAGGCAATTAGAGGGAGCAGCTGGGGAGGGGCTGGAGGTTGAGAGGATGTTGTGAATAGTGGTTACGTTGGCATTGGTGGAAGAGAGAGAGCGAGGTGGCCTTAAGGGGGAACATGGTGGGGAATCTCAAGTGGCCATAGGTGGAGGTGAACACGCGGTGCTGGGCTCAGGCTTTCATTCCCCCTCTGCAATCGCATCCTCCCTCCATTTCTTTGCCTGCCTGCCTCTCGGTGCGCTTGTCCATCCCCAGCAGTGGCTGTTCCGTTCGGGCCTGGCCTGACTGTGGGTGATTTATAGCTCTGCAGCAGTGTGGGGCCACTGTGGTGCTCAGTTGCTCCACATCAGCATGGGGGGATAGTGCGCTGCAGTGCAGCAAATCCACTCATTAACCTGGGCCCAGGCACAACCACTGTCTGCCTGGGTCACAGCCAAGAGAGGAGAAAGCAGAGGAGCACCAACACTTTACCCGGCTGCAGGTGAACTCGCTCAGATAGGCACAAAATCCTGAGACACGTTTAAATCTAAAGCAAGAAGATGAATCCACACCGCACACATTTAAGAAAAGTTTAAGCATCAAACTGCTTATTTCTGTTGGGAAAAGGATTATACAAATCTGTGAAGATCTTTAAAATAAACAGATATCTAAATAATTATAGAGTAAACAGTGAGGGAAAATCAGTGAATGCCACATGGGTGCCCTAGAAACTTGTTAAATGTACCAGAGGTAAATGGATTCATCCCAAAATTGCTTTCACAATTATAGCTAAGCCAAACCGAGGGAAATCGTTTCTCTTCAAAAATAGCATCAAGCTTTGAATTGCTCATCCGTTGTTTTTACCCATCACAGGCCTAGCTAAGCTTCTTCTGTAAACATGATTAAATACAGTAAATGGGGACTCGTGTGAAAATGCACTGTATGTGAGGCTCACATGAAAATCCCCTCTCCAGATGTTGGTAATATTTAGAAGATTTTAGGAATGCTTAGTTTAAAATGATAAGAAATACACATCGTAATATGCAGGATTCATTATATTATTACATTAAAAAACATTATTTTTTTGAAGGTGATCAACATTGCAAACATCCAGATCTGAAGTAAACTGCAACTGGGGGTCTTCTGGTTTGTTATTTTAACCATTAGAGTTATCACTGTATCACATGCTGCCAGGTTAGTATTCATCAACAGAAATGGACTGCTGCTTCTCATTATTGCAGGAATTTCACCCTGCAGCATTAAGGCCTTGTTGATCCAGGCAGGGAACTAACACAGGGATGAGCAGGGCTATCGACTGTCTTTCAACTGAAGGAAGAAAGGGAGCAGTGGGATTTTGTAGTGTTTCTAGTAGAAAGTGGGATCAAACCTACAGCCAAGCCGCCCGCCCAGCCACCAACAGTTTGGGTGGGCAGGAAATAACCTCTGATCCGGCATTTTATGATCCACAGCTGTCTGCTGGAGGAAGCATGGAGGATAGGGAAGAGGAGAAGATGGAAAAATGACCAAAAACTGTAACCTCATTGGGGCAACGGTGCTTTTTGGGGAAGCTGTGACTGAAAGCAGAGAAATGAGGCAAGACATCGAAAATGACGGAGATGATAAATCACGCCACACTCCACAAAGACTCATTGCGTGATGCAGTGTGCCAGGATGCATTTGTGTATGACCAGGCAGATTTTGCTGCAGCTTGTCTGCAAGAAAACCAACAACAATGTGCTGTTTTCCAGGTGCACTTTTTAGCACAGCAGAGTGCAGATAATACATTTCCAAGAGAGGGGCTGGAAATAATCTAGCAATTGCAATTCCCACTGCTCTTTTTGGCTGGGACTAAAGTTGTATCCCTGGGTTCCAGGCCAGAGAGGTGCTGTGCTAACAGGTCTCCACCATCTCACATGCTAAGATTTATGAGTGAACAAAGCCAGGGCGACACCCTGTGACATATGGCGCAAGTCTTCATAAAGGGACAGGGGCTGCGACTATAAGGGTAAACAAGATGAATATCTCCCCAATGTCAATACGATTTACACGGCCAACGCTCGGCCACCTGTCTCCCAAACAAATAAGAGCTGAGATTTACGACCTCCTCCTGGTTGCTCCTTCCGTCCTCCAACATGATGCCACATATGTGGGAAAGCACAGAAAAAATAAAAAAAAAAAGAAATGAATAAATAAATTAAATAAACGCCGGGAAGAATGGAGTTGGTTACATAAGTAATATACAGCCTTGTCAACAATTTTAAAGAAAACACTTGTGCAAACATCCTTTCTCATACATAAACACACACACACACACACACACACACACACACACAACCACAGAGGTCAAAGTGTGAGACAAATCACATCGTCCTCTGTCAAGTTATGAGGGGGGGGATTTGTTTTTATTTTACTCTTTTCAGCTGATGGAGAAGGACAAAGGGACGGGGAATGAGAAAAAAAAAAAGTCCATTTCAAGGTGAATCTGTAGACATGACACAGCAGAGAGTCTAACATCTGCAGCATAACCCAATAATTCATCTCCCACATCAGCATTCAAGACAAGTCAGGGGCTGGAAACAACAAAAAGGACCAAGGACTTAGTAGAGAGAGTGAGGACAGAAAGGGAAAGCCAGAGAGAGGCAAAGCATCAACTTCTGAAGCATTTTCCATTTAGTGCTAGGACAAGAGACAGAGACAAATGGCTGACATTTGACTAATAACATAAACATCAAGGCGGACACTAAAAGTTAATTTCACCATAGATTTATCAGCTGTATCACTTTTGATTAACTCATAAATCATTTAGCTTATTGAAACGTCAAAAAACAATGACTAATGCCCATCACAGGTAACCAGAAACAATGCAGTTAGGAACTGAAATGTTTAATCTCTACCAGTCAATTTGTCATGTTCAAAAATCAATTATTGATCTTTAATAATGATGACAAGGATTTGACTTGCTAACAACCTTATATGTGGTGTTCAAATACTTTTATCCAAAGTGGGAAAACAGAACTAAGCTGTAACCACACAGGGCAGTAAAGTTAAAGTGCTAAATAAGTATTGAAGTGGTCAATGTGTGAGCAGAGCAATGTGCATCTCTTATTAAATAAGCTTCTGGGGAACAGAGTGAAGAGCCACTGCCCTTATTTGAGTGTATGGCATGTTGATTCCTCCCCTGCTAGCAGTTCAGTTCTTTATCAAAGTTATTAAAAGTTTAGGGTAGTTAGGGTAAATGAGGATGATCATAAAGCCCTTAGACAAATATTGACTTTTTTTTTTTTTTTACAATCCAATTACAGAATAAACAACTGTGGTCTTAATATTAAAATATCACAGAGATAGAAGGAGGCTTTAGGAACTCATAAATAAAATCAAAAAATTGATTTTGACTAAAGACCAAAGATTTCTGCCCTACATTACCACATCAGAATACAAATGACACATTTTACATGACTAATAATAGCATCACAATAATGCCATATCAGAATACAACAACATAAATAACACTGATCCCTACAACAAAAATTGTCTTTAAATTGTGTTGTACTCCTATTAATAATAATACAACGTAAAACTATCACACCAGTTTATCAGTTGCTCTTGCTTAAATCGCAGCTTAGTTGCAGGTTCAAAACCTGCCAACATCTCTGAAAAGTTCACCGTTTCATATAATGAATTAATGAAGTGAAAGAAATGGAAACTCAGCCTGATTATCGGTCTGATTATCAGGCTAACAGCTGTTTTTTGGAAGCAGAGACCAGTTAATTACAACTTGCTGAAAAACACTGTTGCTTGTTAAGACAGTTCACCTGTGAATATAGTGTGTAATAGTTATGATGCAGACTCTACACAAAAAGTGTAAAAGTAGCATTTAAGCAACTTCAAACACACATTTAAGGATGCAGTCCACATTTTTTTTGTTATGAATTATGACTTTGTTTATAGAGGATCTACTTGCTTCACAACTCCAGAGTGAACTACTACTAAAACTCCAGTCTCAGCTTGAAAAGTCTGAAATTTTTTCAGGCTAAGCTCACCACGGCCCGATACAGGCACTAATACAACTTTACGCTCTCTCTGATGCATATCTTTCTGATACTAATAGTCCATTACAGAGAAGCACAATGCAGTAAAGAAGATGTGATCCTACAGCAAATATGCGCACAGTCTACCCTGACCAACTGGCTCTTTTGTTGTTGTTAAACATGTCAAATTCTTTGAAAATGCAGCTTTTTCACAAGCAAAAGGACTCCGTCAGGACTCTACACACTCCAAACTGTCCCCAAATCTCTGCATGATCAACAGAACAGTCATGTGTTACGCAAGTGAACAACATGCATGTGTGAGTAAAAAAGCATGTAATGCATTTAAACTAAATGCCTATGTATGAGACATGTGATAAAATCAAGATAACAGTATTTAATCGTGTTTCCTGTGTGCATATGGGCAGATGGAAAGGGGAGATGTTAGGTGAGTCGGAGTCAGATCACAGCCCAGGCTATTTAAAAAAGAGAAAAAGAAACAGACAACAAAACAATGGCCTGAGCCCAGCCCCACTCATCCTGTCTGTGCCCGTCAGGTCCTAACGGGTTTGCAGACTTTTTATTCAGAAAAAGCAAAAAAAAAAAGCAAAAAAAAAAAGCATTTTCAGTGCAGCAGCTGTGTTGCATAATGATTTAGGATTTGAGCACAGTGAACCACTCACTTGGAGTTGCTGCCTGAGCTGAGGCTGGTGCTAACTGGGGCATGGTCACTCTTCTCTGTAGGCATCTCCGAGGCTGAGGCTGACGATGACTGGGACGACACAGACTCATTGCTGCCCATTGATGTCTCATCTGTTGTTATGATGGAACCATCCCCAACCACTGACACTTAACATGAAAAAAAAAAAAAAAAAGAGCAGTGTTTGTTATAATGGTTATAACAAACATGGTCTTTTCATTAATTTTATGCTACTGTAAAAGATTCAGCCCATTCCCACTCACTGATGATAGCTCGCCTGATAAAACAGCTGAATTATTTATCAATACATAAGGAAACGCAGCATCAACGGGGGACTTTATAAAGCAAACTGCTGTCAAAACAGACGAAACTTACAACCTAGTTTGTATTGTTCATAATACATTTCAGAAGTCATAGATAGGAACCTGAGAAACACTAAGGGGATCCAAGCTCTTTTATTTCAATTTTACTGTCAAGTGAAGATCCAGCTTTTGGGAGATGGCAGAAACACAGAAGCAACTGTTACTGTTAAAAAAAGTAGTTTGTTTGGAGCATTTCCTTCTCTTTTCCCAAAAAAAAAAAAATCAAAGCAATTTAACATAAAGCCCTTATTTAATTAAGAATGTGATTTTTTTTCCTTTTAAATAAAACAGCATTTTTTTTTATTACCAATTTATTAGTGAAAGGTATAAAATGTAATAATATGAATCTGTTGTGCTGCGTGTTGATTCAGTGGTGTTTTTTATTTTTTTGTGAAAATGCTTGTAAAATTTTCGGTAGCGAGCTCCAGTGCTACTTATGAAAAAAGTTTATGTGGAGCCCTGATATGAATTCTTGACTTAAGGCCAGAAATGCATTCTGCGAGGTCACAGTGACCTTGACCTTGTGACTTTTGACATCCAAATTCTCATCAGTTCATCTTTGAGTCCGAGTAGATGTTTGTGCCAGATGTAATGAAATCCCTCCAGGCTCTTCCAAGATATCAGGTTCATGAGAACGGGACGGACGTGAGGTCACAGTGACCTTGACCTTCGACCACCAAAAGCTAATCAGATCAGTCTTGTCTCCCAGTGAACACTTGTGCCAATTTTAAGGCATTCCCTTAAGACGCTAGTGAGTTATCACGTTTACAACAATGGGACGGACAACGTGAAAACACAATGCGTCGTGCCAAAAGCATAGAAGTGATCAGTTATTACAAAGTTAATTTAATCAATAACAAGTATATACAAGTGTATGACTGATCTAAAATCATCAATGTCATATATGATTTTCCCAGACTGTTCACAAGCTTCCAGACAGAAATAAATCCACTTTCCTGTGCACCAGACATTAGACACATGCAGCGTCACAGGTAGAGTCATATGCATACGTAACCACTCCTCTCTCTTTTCCTCTTTATTGTCATTAAATTTGCTTTTACCCTCTAAATACTGAGACAACTTATTCTAAAACCATTATGCAGGGCCCGTATTACAGACACAAAGGTTAAAAATGGATTACGCCTTTCATCCATGATATTAAAATACCCCATGGTAAAAGCTGGCGCGAGGGAGGTAAAGAGAGACAATCTGGTAAGCAGATTTAGATTCCTTTTGTATTGTGGAGAGAAGGGGATTTGGCTGGCCTCGGATCAGAATTTCTAAAACTAGATTGTTTGGGCCACCAGGTCAGGTGACCACTTCACCTGATGCCCAGGAGAGAGCTGCTATCATTGCCTCCCATTTCTGCAAAGTATCAGGGGATGCTGGAGTGAATTTTAAGCATTTCAAACTAAACAAGGGTACACAAAGTCATCGAGGCAAATAGCTCCACACAGTATTACAGAGAGGAGGTGACTGAGTTCAGTGTGTCATCTGTAGACGCAGCTGTGATTCTTGGTGATTACTGGGGAACAGACAAGCTAACCGTGATAAAGTGAGTAAGTGAGTGAATGAATGAATTCAGAGTCCAGCAGGGACCAGAGCTAAATTTGCTCTGTTAGCTGTACATCAGTAACACCTACTGCAAGTCAAACTACAGTAATGCTGTCAAATACAACAGCTCTGCAATAAATCCAACCTTCACGAAGGTTATGATATTCAGTTTTTGTTGTTTTAAAGAGACACTGATTCATCTCTATCATTATGGAGGATGCGATTTGTGTACCCAGTAGTTTGTATCTTATTTAGCCTGTCCTCCTAAATGTAAGAGAGGTGTAGCTTATAAACTGAAAACTGAGTTTGCTATGATAATCGATGCACAAAAATGTTTTGTTTGTGATCTACAATAAATTTCTGATTACAAATAGGCCATTCAAACCCCAAAATAAACATAAATTTGTGCTTTAGATTTTTAAGTAGACAACGGCTATTTGTGGAATTTGAAAGTGTCAGACTCTGGAGCCCCCAACTGGTGGGATCACAATAAAAACACACTATGCTAAGTAAACACCTACATGTAACAATGTGAAGATACAATATAGTTTAATACTGAAACAATTAAATATACTTTTAACATTGTTAAAGAAGAGCTAGTTGGCTTCCTAATTCTTCATTTACATCTACAGCTACATCTGTGTAAAAACGACATGTTAAAGCAACTAAGATAAATAAAAATCTTAAATCCAAACCTTCTTTTTAATCTTTGTGAGAAAGGTTATGCTTACTGCTTCTTGCAATTTTTATGAAATTTTCCACTAAAATCAAAAATGATCATAAACACATTTTAGAGGGTAACATTTGGTTTCTGTCCTGTTTACTTGTGCAGACTAATATTTCGAGAACAAATATCACTACTTTTAATAGTATGAATTACTAATTATTAATCATAAAAATCCCCCAAGAAATGAATCACTGACATCTGTCAAGCCCTGTAAATGAAAGTCTGAACGTGGGAACTGCATACTTCCTGGATCACTAAGGTCTAAAATGGGAGGACTGAGTGAAAGTCTTTTTTTAATCTGAGGCTGTATTCAGTAGTTTGAAAGTTTAGAGCTTTATTCATATTACTGACTTTCAAATTCTAAATCAAAATTTGATTGCGGAGGCTGTCGTGTGCATCACAGGGCTTTCGGTTGAATGGGCGTTGCAGGGAACAGACGCCGGAAAGCTGCTGCTGACTGTACCTATGAGAGAGTAGGGGGCAGACCGGAGCTTCTAGAGGTGACTGGAGGAATTAAGCACCAGGAGTCTCACTACTCTGCTCTGATCAGGAGCCCTTTATTTGTGGAAGTGGAACTCAGAGTTTATATATTAAACTTTTGGATTAAAAAGTAAATTCATATTCACTTCAACCTTCAAATGACCCAGCAGTCGACCTTGTGCAAGTAACAGGAGGAGAAAATTCACCGGGGGGGGGGAGTTCAAGGCATCATAAAAAATGACAACAGACATTTGTAGCTTTGTTGAAAAATCTCAATATAAGCTTCTAATGTCAAAAAAATGACATTCAGTACAGCCCCAATAGTACTGGATTCCTTTATGAGTTTCTTCATATTGCAAGCTTCCTTTAATATATTCAGAGATGTGAAAATATACACAGGTGCGTATGTGTATGTCTCTTACCATTCTGAATGTCTAAGGCTTGTGGATTGTAGACAGCCAGGGGCCGATTCTGTCGACTCAGCTTCTTGGACTGCCTTGTGGGAGCAGAGAATACTGGGGCAGCAGGTGAAAGAGGGCATGACTCGGGAGCATCTGCAAAGATCTGAATACACAATGTGAATGAGTCTCTACCAAGACTAAAAGTCACAGTGCAGACACTCACAGAGTGTTGAGCAGCAGCAGCAGTATGTCCTGAACTGACCTCGCTAAGTGAACGGGTTTTGAAAGGCTTTATATAGTGGTAGATGAATGGAAAGGGCCATTTGCAGCCACAGCATGTGCTCCTCGGGAAAGCTGAGCAGCTCATTGATTGGACCCTAAAAACTGCATGCGAGAAGATTTTCTTTGTGCCAAAATAAACAAGAGCAGCTCCACGTGTAATGCAATCACATCCCGTCCAGAAATCTGGGTCTAAGTTATGGTGACATTTCCCCTTAAGAGAAATTGACCCACTCTCTGAAAGAGTGCGGGGTAAAATAAACAGGGTTTGGACTCGAGGAGGGCTGGCCAACTGGCGCAGGCTGTTTACACCGGGCCGTGTTTACATATAAACTTCAGATGTGGAGTTAAAAGAGAATAGGGCTCTGCAGAGGAGAGGAAGTCTCAGCAGAGCCTCTGAAAAGGATCACAGACGAGGAAAGGAGGGAGGTATGGAAAGGAGGAGAGAGAGAGGGAGGGAGGGAGGGAGAGAGGGAGAGAAAGTGGCAGAAAAAGTGAGACGGAGTGTGAACGGGAGAGGCAGACACAGAGGAGGGGGCATGAGAGAGAAAGTTTGTAGGAGAAAGGCAGATAGAAAAAGTGAGAAATCTGATATGGCTGAGAGTTTCTGCTGCCTCCCTCTCTGCCTCTCGCCTCTCTCTGCAGATGGAGGTGAATGTAAAACAGAGTCTACTGTTGGTATCTGGGGGTATCAACAGTCTAGAGTGGGACTAAGCTGTGAGGGAAGTTAATGCCTGTCTGTCTGTCTGCTCAACTTTTCCCCAGCTTTAACATGCTGTACTTTCCAAAAATGCTCTTGCTGCATTCTAAAACTACATCCTTTATCACCTGGACGGTGCCGGGTGCCTCTGGGTAGTCTCAGAGACTAGCAGTGTACACTGTGCTGCTGGTGTTGTTTTAGCTCCCTTGTATACCCCTCTGTATTCTCACACACCCCATTTTAGATTTGTGAGCTTGGGTGGAGACATTAGTCACAGCACACATCATCTTCCATTTAATGAAGCTGGAGGAAAAATAAAGTCACTAAAAGCTCCTGGTTTCATCTGATTCTACCCAGAGTGCATTGCTACTCTGCACAGATTAGAAAACTAATCTCAAACCTTTTTTCTCTTTTAACATGGACAATTATCCCCCTTTGAGGATTGAAAACAGTTAATGACATACTGGGGAGATTACATGCTCCCCTGAACTAAAGGTTATAAAACAACTGACAACCAAAATAAATGTATTTAAGCTGGAAAAAGGAACATCCAAATATGATAAAATGTATATAATATTCTACAGAAAAATTAAGCTACTGAGAGTGAAGATAATACCATGTGCTTAGTTCTTGTATGAGCACTCAGGGCTCCCCCTATTGGCCAGATTAAAAAGAAAATCTGGGTATTTAACTGCTGTCTAACACCTCTGTACAATTTTAACAGGATGGAGGGCACATGCTGTCTCAGGTTTAAGTTAATACATGTTTCATTATCTGAAAATGTATTTCTGCTAATTATTTTGGTGGAGCAATCCGTAAATTCAATAGGAGAACCCATTATTTAATGTGACACATTTCCTTTGTTAGATCATTTGCACAAAGAAGCTGCCTTTCAAGTGGATTAAGAGGGATTCTCATGTAAATATGAACAAGCATGCACAGCCTTATCAAACAGGAACTACAGAGGAGAAGAGCATTATATTTAGCCTAATTAAGATTCTTACTCTGCAAAAATGAAAATCAGGTGTCAGGTACAGCACAGTATGTGCCAACAGAAACTGCCAAATCGAAACTTAAGAGCAAAAGGCAAAACTTCAAAACAATTGCAAGAAAGCCACCAGTGCCAAGAAACCAGGACTTCTAACATCAGATCTTTTGCTGTGCTTGCAAATTTATTACCCTTCAGTATCAAGTAATTACAAGCCACCCAGGTTGGTAAACACAACGTTGCTTCGTGCAGCTTACTGATGTCATGGCACCTGATTCAGATTTCACTTAGTGCTATCATTCTACCCTGTGTTGCCTAGCATGCTTAGCTTTTAGTAAATATAGTTCTGGATGGCAAGTGGAAACACAATTTAACACAAACTGTTGCACTGACAGAATGACTCATGTAAATACCGTCAGAGCAGTAAAGATTTGATCAAATAAAAGCAGACATTTCTGCGAGAAAGAGAGCATGGCACAATAAAAATACTTTTTTTTCCTCTCTATTCTTATAGATATGGCACTAATTCCTTCCACTGAAAGATAGAGTGCTATGAGTGGCTATGAGTTTTTCGGGGGAGTGCTCACTTTCAAGTGTATTGCTGTGTGATTTCACAGACGATACTGCAATGCGTATCTGGCAGATCCAAGTTTTGAGCATTACCTTTTCATGGTGTTCAATGAGGATCTCCACCACAATGTTCTGGAACTTAAGATCCATGATGGCAGCGACAGTCTCCTCCTGCGGCCTCATTAATGTGGGACCAAACACCACACCGAGGTTGGCCACGGTCATCAGATTCTGTTTACTGTGAGCAGCCACACTGAGGAAGATAACAACTCACATTATACATGTTTTACTCCGACTCAGCCTCACTGATATTAAATGTATTTTTTAGGATAGAATGAGACTGCACTAAAGTGAGCAACGAAAGCCTCTGATTTAACCTCTCTCCTGATGTTTTGTTTAAATCTTAACAAGGTACAACTGAACTCTTGACAAAAAGAATACAATAAACAATGTTTCCCCACTGTTACCTTAGCCCCCCTCCCCGAAAAGGACTGTGTATTACTGGTACTTCTTTGCATTTAACAGAACGTTTTCTTGATTTAATTGTTTTTTTTTTCTTTTTTTCCCACACATCACACAGCCACTGAAAACTGTGAATACATAAAGCAGCCACTGCATTTTGAGATAAAACGCCAAACAAAAATGGGTGATTTTAGCACATCTCATGACATTTCACATTTTTGCCAACAACAGTAAGCTGTAGAAAATCCTATCCAGTACTCTTAAATTCAAACATAAACTTGTCCTGCATGTACAGTCTGGCCTGCATGGTTCCCTAAACTGAATATAAAATTCATTCAAAAAAGAGGGTATTTGTGCATTCACTTTTTAAAGTTGCACAAATGTATTAGTAAGTCTCTTCTTATTAATTTTAACAAGAAGTATAAATTCTACTGATGTCTATTCTATCATTTTAGCAACGCAGTAATGACATTTGACATAAAGGAATGATACATTTCATTAAATGTCTTCCAGATCAATCATGAAATTTGGACATCTTCAGTAGATGTAGCTTCATCTGAGGAGGTCAAAAAAGTGGAGAAAAAAACTTTTATTTATTTCAAAAGAAAGTTATACGGACAGGTGAAGAGATTTCACACTTAAAATATGATGATATGCAGTGCATCTGCAGAGAGACAGTTTAAATAGCTTCAAAGGATGCCTTTGAAGACAAAAACATTGGTGACAACTCACATTTATAACATCTCTGAAACCATTTCAGATAGCAGTGTGAAATTCTGGCTTTGCTTCCTTCCCCTGCAGGACATGCACACACGCCAACTTCAGAAAAATATTCGAGTTTCTCCAGTCTGGAGAATTTCACGCTGGATAATCCAAATTCAATTTCAATAGCGCTGCCTTTTTACCAGCCTGATTCTGCAGCGGGTTTCTATGAAATAAGATCCAGCAGACTTTCACTGCCTCAGGGAAGAGGGATTATTTACTTATCTTCAATTTGCTCATATTTAGTTTATAAAAAGCTTGCTGAGGTAAAACCTTGTAATGTTAGCTAACATTATTTCTTAAATCTGTCTTCCTATCTAATCTCACAAATGGAGTGATGCACAATAGTGGTCCATCCAGGGGTGTAGAGAGTAATCTCAAGAGAGGGC
This sequence comes from Acanthurus leucopareius, assembly GCA_029814765.1. Lineage (NCBI taxonomy): Eukaryota > Metazoa > Chordata > Actinopteri > Acanthuriformes > Acanthuridae > Acanthurus > Acanthurus leucopareius. Next base: position 3,794,588 of record JAQMCX010000043.1, on the reverse strand, counting down.
TTAATTTGAGAGGTCCATTTCATTCCGCCTCACTGATGGGCTGCACAACGGCATGCTGAACAGGTAGGGTATGCTACACAATTCCCCTTCGACAATTTTAAATGTACACCAAAATGACCTAAGAAAAAGGCATTAAAAATGATACGCTAGCAGCATCAATTTTCTTACCAAGCAGCCACTGAGTAGACAGAGAGGAGATGGAGTGACAGCAGGGAAGGGGGAGTGAAGAGAGTGGGAGTGAGGGAGATGGAGAGAAAAAGCATGTGGAGTGAGAATGAGGAGACAGACAGGAAGAGCAGAAAGAGAGAACTAAGAGAGAGAGGGGGTGGAGATTGGGTGAACTATGACCAAGGAACTATGAGCACTCACTTGGCCAGATGCTTCATAAGCAGCCCGAGGACTTGTCGATTCCTCTCCGGTAGTTTGTGGACCAGGCAGTGGACGGCTTGGATGCGAGACTCTGGACTACCGCCCTCTGTTCAAACGCAGAAGCAGCCCATGCACTTGCATTAAACTACAAGGTTTTTCTCTGTGCTCCTGAGGTGGCAAAGAGCCAACGCAGCTGCGATCGAGTACTGTTCAACATTAGCAAAACATCAAATTTAAAGAGATGATGAAATACTACACACACTGTTCATTTCAGCAGTGCACAGTCTGGAGTTTAAGCCACAGGAACGGCAAATTAAAAGTCATTTAGTGGAAGAATTGAACGCTCTATTACTTCTAAACATTCTGGGTAATAAGAAACTGAGCAAAAGTTAGTGGACCTTTGAGGACACAATGATCAGAGGCTATCACCCTCAACTAAGTATAAGGGTAAGAGGATGATGCATTTCAGTTTAAGTAAGTGAGGAAGAGGTGTGATAGAGATATATGGTCTGAAGCCTCCCAGAATTTGGCAGCAGGGACCACTATGCTGGCGAGGGAGATAGCTTTACGGTACTGTCGCTACCGTATAAAAGGGTTGTGTTAAAACCCCCAAGATCATCTCTTAAACATTTCCTCACACATGGGCATCTGACCGCCCACACACACAAACACACAAACACACACACACACACACACACACACACACACACACACACACACACAAACACACACAAAATATCAATACTATGGGAACGACAAGGATTTAAACATGGAAAAAGATTCTTATGGATGCT
>JAQMCX010000043.1:3736728-3793325 GCA_029814765.1 Acanthurus leucopareius | reverse complement strand
ACACACACACACACACACACACACACATACACACACAAAATATCATTACTATGGGAACGACAAGGATTTAAACATGGAAAAAGCTTCTTATGGATGCTGTCATCCATCAAAAAAATATTCATTGCTAATCCATTTTTTCCCCCTCGTTAGAGGGGCATTGCGAGCGCCTGATAAAAATGTCAACCTGATCCAATTATAGCACTTGTTGTAATAAGATTCAAGTTTGGCTTGCTTTAAAAACATTTAATACATAAATGATGTTATGTGGGCGGTGGGGAAAAAACACGTCTTTTTGCTGTTCAAGGTCACTCACCGGACCATTTAAAGACACACAAATTGAAAGGTATTTATCTTTTCAAAAACTTATTTGGCTACACATTGTATGAATAGAGATCAGTGTTATAAAACAGTCTGTTTTTGCAGCATTTCTTTGCAAAAGTCAGCTTAATCCACAGTCTTTATAAGAAACAGTGGACAGAGCCACCATGACATCACACACTGGTTTGTGGACTACTGCGCTGAAGACTCGAGTTTGGTGTTATTACTGACCCAGCCTCTGCTTTTAGAGACAGAAGTAACCAAGTACAGATGAGAAGGCGGAGCTGGGAAGGACACATATTGCTTCTTATTTCTGATGCCCAGTGGACAGCGAGTAGCTGCTTTAACTCAAAGTGGCCACACACTGAACTATGTGTAACGTTGCATCTTAACAAAATTCATACAAGTGAGTTTTATAGGACTTCACTGCTCAGTTGCCATAAACATGGAAAGTAGTTTTTCTGCTGAGCTGCAAATGTGTATTTCTACTGTTAAGGTGGGTGTTTTAATAGGGGCTCTACAGGGATAGACTTGTTTTTGGAGTCTGCCTCAAGTGGCCATTCAGGGTACTGTATGTTTTAGCACTTCCATGTTGGCTCCGCTGAAGTGATGTCAGGAATAAATATATTAATGTTTCAATTCAAAGAACAGATCAAGAGTTTCATCAGATGATGAGATTTACTACCACACATAATAGTAAGAGCACATTAGTGAAAACAAGTCAGAGTACATAAAGATACAGCACAAAACACAGAGACCCCTGTGAAGTGCAATCTAAAAGCTAAGGACAGCTGAGGATACATCCCAATTAGCATTCAAGACACAAACAGACCAATAGCATTCAGACCATGAATCATTTACTCCAGAGGGTTGATCAACATACTTACTTATTTAAAGAATTGGTAAAAGTTTACAAAAAGTAATTAAACTGTGGTTTACCTGACTGCATGTTTTCAATAACTCACTGAAGAAGAACAAACCATTGGACTCCCTGCCCAAACTAATTAAAAGTCTGTTCCAAACTGATGCAACATATGTATACACAGTTGTTTGCTTATGGTTTGTATTTAAATTTAGGGGTTGTAAAAGAAGCGGTCAAACTTACTTGCAGGGCTAATGAACTCTTTGTAAAGTCCATAGGTCATCAACGGCTCAGGAAGGCTCCTTCAATGAGATAGTGAGAGAGAGAGAGAGAGAGAGAGAGAGAGAGAGAAGAGGGGTGTGGGGGTGGATGGAGAAGTGAGTTGAAGTGAGCGAGGGGGGACAGAAATAGCCTGCACACTGTTTTATAGGGTCTGCACACAGCAATGATTAATGTGGCCAGGCCAGGGTATGGAATTAGATGGCGCACGCATTGAGATAACCAAGTTCATCTGAAGGTACTTTCACACTGCAGTTGGCCAGTAGCCAAAGGTACTTAGCCTCAGAGGAAACTGAGGAGATTGACCCTGCTTTATTCCAGCGAGTCAGACACAAAGTAAAAGACAAGTCGGAGTAACACCCAGCATTGTTTAATATAGCACAACAATGAGGATACACTGTGTTAGCTTAATCTGTGCTTACAAATTACGACATGTTGCGGGGAGTACTGTCTCTTTTAACACAGTTAAGCTCTGCTTCACTTTTGGGAGTTGAAACTGTGAGTGTGTCAGAGTCCCACGACCCACAGCAAATTACATTAAAACTGCTGCTTAGAAAGGGCCAAAGCTTAAAATCAGCCCATCACAACATAATCACAACCCCTTTTTATCAAATAACTTGTCTTTTACAGTTGAAAAGTTGACGGATGATAGTCTAGCAAGCTCTAAATTATTATTCTATGTTCAACACCATGAGTCTACCTCCTTCTCTGCCGAACAGCAGTTGCCACTTAAAATTACATGAAAAAACACTTCTGCTTTCCTTGTAACACCACTGAAAACAGAAGTTGTGGCTGTGAAAATAGAGAGAAATAGATATCAGTTGCTTTGCAATTGTTATCCTTTGTCTGATTTTTTGTTTATAAACTGTTACCAATTACTGACAGTGTTTTGATCATGATTAATATTTTGCTCTCTCAATTTGACATTTAAATCTAATTATTTTCACAATGATCACATCCTACTTAAATGAAAATAAACTAACATCATTTAATTGTGCTTGCTGAAGAGCAGGTAATCAAAACAGGAAATATTTAACACGTTTCTTTCTCTCTCTCTTTTTTTTTTTTTTGGTAGTGCATGACAATCTAGGCTGGTGACAGACCAGAAACTTTCATTTTTTCATATAAAATAGAACCAGCTTTTTGTGAGTATGTTTTCTCTGGGTTTGTAAGTGAAACAGGCATTATTCCAGACTCCAAAACCACAACTTTGCTTTCATTTAAATAAGCAAAGCCAACTCAATTTGCTGCTAACTGCACATGTTTACAAAAAAATTGGCATTTACATCAAACTCTCAGCTTCTTGCAACCAAACCACATTTTTTTTTCTTTCTCTAAACTTCACCCACACTATCTGTCAAAATAGAAAGAGTTGGTGAATGTGAACAGGCAGTAAGCAATGTGACCTTGCAAGGAGTTAATTATACCAAGGCACTTAGCATAATTAACTCTGTAGCGATTTAAAAAAAGACAGAGTCGACAATGGATGAAGTGTTTCATATTCAAGTGAAGAGAGGCTCTATCATATTTGTCAAAAGAGATATGTATATTTAAAATCTTCCATTAACCTCTTGGTTTGTCAAAGGTCAGAATTGGATTTGTTCGGACAAGCAGCAAGTCTGAATACAACTTTAGTAATATAATTACAACATATACTATAAAATACAGTTTTGTGGCTTATTAGATGAATCAAAATGATCAATCATGAACAAAACATTGATGTCTGGTTTCAATTAGTTATATCAAATCTCTTTCTTTGTTGGAATGCATCAATAATCAATACAAGGACAACAAATCACACAATTTAACTTACATTTCAAAACAGTTTGAGGTCACATTACTTTAACTGTGCAAGTTCAAACAAACGGTTTTGTGTGGCAGTCAGAGTTAAACTCATAATTAAATGGGTTTAAGAGATGATGCCTACCGGGTTCATATAGATGATTTTAGGTCTTCAACTAGCAATTATTTTTATTTTTGATTTATCCTCTGATTCTTTCTAACATGCTACTGTTCTGTCTGTGACATGTCTGAAAAAGTAACTTCAGACAGTCCAAGGTGACGTGCTGCTTGTTTTATTTAGCCAACAGTCCAAAACCCACAGATATTCAGTTATTTATCAGATATTTACATTTGTTTTGTGTCATACGTGAGTGTGTCTTTTATTCCACTGATTCTCACCTCAGATAAAGCTTCAGTGCACTTGTTATTGTCTTAACGTCCCAGTCCTCACTTGTAGACAGATCCACCTCGTTGCTCTTCTCATCTGCATGAATCACAATTATGAAACATATTCTTACTCGAAAATTCACTGATCGATGTAAAAACACACCAGCTTAATATTTATTTTTTTACATTGAGCCGCCAAAGACTCGAAAGTCCAAATATGCTATATAAATATGTAACTTGTAATTAGCCATGTGAGGATAAAAGCAGTGTTAATAGCCTTGAGGGTTGAGTGTAGCCCCAATGGAAATGGAAGGAAGTTACAGCTTCTGTGGAGGGCTGCTGGTTCTACACTCATTACAAGTTTAATTAATCCCTCACTACTTCTCTGCTTCCACAGGGATTTAAGGACTGTGTTGTGCTGAAAATTTAGCGGGCTTTAGTCGCACCTTAAGTAACCTCTGATGAATTACAGAGGACGCGGAGGTGCAATGTGTCAGTCAAGTGTTGTGAGTTAGACACGTGTACTGTACAGGGCTCAGGTCGCCACACAGACTTTAGCTTTGTGGGTGGTAAGTGGTCTGTGTTTCTGGGAAATTTATTTTTTTGATTCCATCTAAGCAATGCGGTGAGGGCGACTGTGTGTTTCTCTGCCCGCTCTGTCCACAAAATGGCCTGTCCAATATCAACTTCTGTAAGCAAATGTTTTGTTAGAGTGTTTGCAGCCAAATCTGTGCCTCTGTAAGTCTGGAAGTTGAAACTGATGGGGTCTGCACAGGCTCCGTGAGCAGGCTTGGACTTGGTTAGGTCAAGAATGCAAAACACTGTTTTGGCAGTGGCAGCCAGAGAAGTGTTTGTTATAAAACCGTTAACCACACAACAGCAGCGAATTCAAAGATATAATTCTTTGTTATTTTACATTAGTTATCTAAATTCAACCCCAAAAGGCATTGCCATGCTGTGTGATGACCTAAGTGCAGGAGCTCATGTTGTAACTGCAGCTCCTATAACACCCTTATATGCAGAAAAAAAGGATTTGCCACAGAAGTGCGTTTCAAATACGAGTCTGTTAAACTGTTCTGGTGAGTTTGAAGCTTAAACTAGAATTACCTTAACTCAAATAATCAGTGGGGTGTCAAAATGACCAAGTCACCCATGAAAGGAATGGATGGATGTGTGACACGTGTGCTGTAGATGTGTTTAATGTTACCAAATTTTAAAAGAAGAAACTGGTTAAAGCTGGCAAACATGCGTGTGACCCTTCTAAGAAAGAGACATGCCAACTTGAAACCCCTCGTCACTGGTTTCTCCCTGTATGTTTAAATTATGACCACTTGAACCTTTATTTCCTCTCCTATCTTTATAATAATCCTGTGATCCTTCAGCTTCCAGCCTGATTCTTAAGAAGTACTTGTCATTGGGTTAAACAGCTTCAGTTGAATCATATTAATGAAAAAGTTGACTCATTTCAAGAGATTTTATATCATGAGTCATATTTCCAAAAGCAATGCACATCACTTATTAGTCAGTGACTTGTGATTTTCATATCAAGAGCATTATTGTTTTGCTGTACGTGAGTGGTAAATAAAACGCTTTTTGAAAGAAATTGCTAGATTTAGCTGCTCCTGCTCATTGAGCCAGTGTTGTAAGAAAATAATAAAGGAAAGATATTTGGAAAAAATGAGCAGAGTTCCTAAAAAACTGAAAAAAGGAACAAATGTAAGACTTAACATTTTGCTGAGTTGTGTACTTATATTAACAACAATAACACCTAACCTACATTACCTCAAGAGCATGTCTGTCTGAGTCAGTCAGATAAATTTTCATCTGCAATTGTGGGTGTTATACAATGAAATAAAAAAATCTTATGATCCCCTGATACTTGAAAACATTATCAAACTATGGCTTTTGTTTTAATTACTTTGATACATATACTGTGCATTTAAGTGCATCAAACTAGATATTTGGTTCCCGAACCTGAAGAGCAGAGGCCCCTTGCCCCTGTGTGTGGGGTGCCACAGCAGGACATCTCCCAACATTCTTCAAATTTGCTTAAGTCTGCAATTATGTCAACAGAATTAAGAAGTCTAACTCAGCAACACCGTACACTCCCCTGCCTCATATTGTACAACAGTCAGGTCAGAGACACAAAGGAGCTCACTTTAACAGTCTTCTTCCTGTGATAGTGTTGCCTGAAATTCAATAGGTGCCGCTCTCTTTGTTTGTACTGTAATGTGATGGGAGACTCGTTTTCTATCGCTCTGTCCTCTCTGATTGGACCCTAGCCATGTCTGTGGGTGAGAGATGAAAAGGAGGAGGAGTGGGAGGATCCGAAGTCTTTCTTCAGGGTTTAAAGCTCGCTTCACCCACTCACTGTGAACTGTTGTATGCATGAAATGTTTGTGAATGTGTTGGTTTGTGTGGAAGTAGTACTACCTCTGTCATACACAATAGTCATCTCAGGGATGGGATATAACTCACGTTCTGGGCAGATTAATGAAAAGATCCCACATGCTCTGTAACCAGTGAGCCAGCATTGCTAACATTCAAGTGCAAGTAATATCTGTAGTTCTCTCTTATCCGGAACAATATGTGGAATGTCAAGATCACAGACAAATGCTTCTTTTACCACAATGAAGCTATAAAGAGATATCTTCAAGTGCTGCAGCGGAGTGTTAATGGAGTCTACAGCATGAGTCGGCAGGTTGGGAGGCTGTAAGGTTTTGGAGAGGAAGCTGAGACAGGCTGGCCGCTGCCTGAGTTTGTTGTCATTCTGAACACAGAGGCGAAAGTGAGCTGGTCTCAGCTAGAGACGGCAGGAAACCAGAGAGCAGACGGGGAGCAATGGAGAGGACGAAGGACAAATTCTATGGCAAAAGGAGTTGAGTGATGAGGGGTCGAAGACAAGAAAGAGGCATAAAGAAAAATCAAAAAAGGTGACTGACAGACTGTCTCGGTGGTTGTGATAATAAAAGCAAAAGTCAAAAAGTGCAAGAATATGGGTGGGAGGGACCCTGAAAGGTTGTGCCAGGAATAAAGAAACTAAATGGAAAGGAGAAAAAGACGTAGCCATGGCACTTGTTGCACTTAAGAGACACATGTTTCAGATAGGCTGAGTCATGGGCTGATTGTCATTCACTATCTTTTTAATATCACCCCGACAGACACATCCATTACGTCAGCACATTCAACTAACTAGGGGCGACCCGATATCAAAGAGATAGTGCAGTAGCATATAAATGAAAAATTTAACTTTTTTCAGCTCTTACCAGCAACTCTATATGCAAATACATTTCCAGAGCAGACAGAAAATAATAAAAATTTAACTTACCAATCATTAATGAGAGGAGCTTTTGGACCTTAGAGCTTACTCCAACAACTCTGTACAGGCCTTGGTCATTAATACCTGATAATTAATGACAATAATGAAACTTTAGTTACATAGAAAACTTTTTTCATACAGCTGCAAAGTGTTTTACAAGGAAAAAAACACACAAAGCAAGCAATGAAATTTGATGTACAAAAACCCTGTATTTTGAAAATAAATATTGCAATTTAATGCAATTTAGAAAAGATAGGTAACCACTGCCAGAAGACACGTGCATGTTTAGAAGGATAGACCAGTAGTTAAGTCTATATGATGTGCAGGTATATATCGAATACCCATTCACAAAGTTCCAGGACATCAGTCTAGCCATCTTAAAATGTGCGAGTATGTGCAACAATATTGTTTCGTCTCATCTTTTATTTCAGCTATTTGCTGTCACATATGTGGGGTCACAAGATGTGACAGTGCGCTGACTAAACACTGTCACATCTACAATAAAAAAAGGTTTCACCAATCTTAATCATTTTTTTTTAGTCAAGATTTTGTGTGGAAAACAGGTGCATGCTGGTCCGGCTAAATAGTAAACGCTAAAATGTTCACAGTGCGTCTTCCAGCAGGGACTTTTATGTTTGCTACATTGTTCAGGAACTTCTAACAAAGGTGAGGTTTATGAGAACCTTTTAGCTTTTTCTGACAACTTCTTTCACAGTTATGACTGCAGCCTCATTCAGCTCAAAATGGTTGAAACCTCTGAGAAGCACAGTTGGACAAAGAAGCTGAGAGGACTGGTTATACTGGGACACAGAAGGCAGGTGGGCTCGTTATAATTTATACTGTCAACGGTCAAGCAAAGATTTTGAACCGAGGGCAAATTGATAAGGACTTTGAAGTGCACAAGACTCAGAAAATGACTTTGAGACAGTAGTAAACCCACTGTGTTGCCGAGCAACGTAACGTGTGTGCACACTACACAGTGTGTAAAAACTGTAGGTTTCTCTTTGCTTTAGCATGTGTGTTTGTGGCTGCAGTCACTGTGAAGTCTAATCAGTATTATTGTTACACATCTGGAGATCCTTTTTTCTGCTGGCACTTACTTTATTTCTGTTCCTAATGTTGCTTGATACACCTGCAGTGGTGTCTGCAGCTATTTTATTATTTGTTCCTCATTTGTGCTTTATTAGGCTATATGATGATTCTTCCCTTTTAAGAATTCGAGTGATATTATACGGTACAGAAATATTGTTATTTATATGAATAATTGATAGTCAGATGTACACACAAGCAAAATCTGCCTATACAAATGAATTTTTATTATTTGGTTTGTCTGTAAAGTAGGTATTTTTATTTGAGTATAATATTGTTGTACCCTTTAAGTACATACAGGACACGTGATCATATTGAATATAATTATATGTATACATTTTTTCAAAACTAATTACAACATTAAATCATATTCATATAGAGAATATCCCCCCCTGAAAACAAAAAATACACACAACATGTCCGGATAAATAATAATGGAGAGATAAAATAACTCAATGAACTGGATATGGACTGAAAAAAAAAAGTTGAAAATCTGTTCAGAGTCCAAGTGTTTAAATCTCCTTGGCTGTAAATGTTTTTGGCTGCCAAAGTCTTGTGTTGCTTGTAATAAATTGTCTCAGGAGATTTCATCTACAGGGTAATGGTGGAAAGGGGGGGTGGGGGGTGTCATCACACTGTACCCATTACAATAAACGGACTAAATCTAGTTTTTGGACCGAAACAGCAAACTAGAAAAGCAAACTAATAAGAACTTAAGTGATGCGCAGTGAAAAGCATTAGTATCATCTTCAGTTTAAGTTGCATACAGTACATTACAGTCAGCCTTATGTTTCAATACTGGTGCAAGTCTGCCCCCTTGTGTACAGATAAAAATACTGCACCCCATAACTCTTACTTTCCAACAATTTAATGCTAAACTTTCCTGAACAAATCACCTTGTAAGTCTCTAAGTTATTCAATATCGCTGCATATGAAGCTCACCTCTTTTCTCTATGGCGCTGATGGAGTTCTTCACTAAATTTAAACCCACATCATCCAGCTGGGCATCAACTGTAGGTTAGAGGACAAAAAATAATTAAAAAAACAACCTTCAAATATGGTGCAGCATTGTGTTCATGAACTTAACAATATATATATATTTTTTTACAGATACAAACTCTTTAACAGCCAAATACTTACTTCCTCTTTCTTTAGAATAAGTCCTCCCGAGATAGTGTCCAATCTTAAAAAAACAGAGAATAAGAAACAAATATCTTTATGGCTTTTTTTTTTAAAGATTATCACGTGTATTATAAAGTAAAGTGCAGGTGTATGTAAATATATCAAAGTAAGCCGTGAGATTGCAGTCGAACAAAAAACAGCACGGCTAAATGAGCAAAGAGCGAGGGTTAGATGATGACATGGTGCATGGCTGACTCACAGGTTCCTTCCCACCCATGGCTTGCATCCAGAACTTGTGGTCATCCTCTGACAGAGCCTGTACTGTTAGTACCGTCCCTGGCCTGGAAAACAGCCACACCACATCAGCATTAGGCAAAAACTCAGAGATACAGTGCAGGCAGGCATTTGGGGAATTTAGAGTCAGTATGAAACATCAAATGTGCTAAGCAGCCTTTTAAAAAAAAAAAAAAAAGACAACTTGCACCTTGGATTTGCAATAACTACAAATATGAGCCCTATTAGTCATCACAGCTGCTTTTAGAGACCTACAATCATGTTGAACCAGATGGATATCGAGTTACTCATCCCTATCAGAATGGATGTGGGGGCTCTGATTTCCATACTAAATCTGGGGTATTGCTCTTCTATTAATACTACAGAAAAAGGGGCAGGGCAGAGCTAAGTTGTGTGACAAAGTGAGATATCTGTTACAGGAGGGCACAGCAGGGTGTGACAAATCCTCCCAGCGAAGTGTGTGAGGGCAGGCCTCCAAGACAAATCCTGCTGTGCTGCACTGTGCAATCCCAAACACACGCTGTACAGCTACAAGCTCAACCGTAATCAGCAAGTGTGTGGAACTGAAAGCTGTTAACTGTTAATATGTAATCAAATGTCATTATGGGTAATCTATGTGCCCTGTGGCCGCAATGGGCGAGACACTTGGGAATATTTGTTGTGTGCCAGTACGAGTCATCCGAGATAAAAATTTCAAATTAGGTGCGAGTGGCACAGTGGAAAGTGATATCTGTGTTGGGTGATGATGTACCGATCTGTTATGTCGAGTTCTAAGCAGAACCTCCTGTCCAACACGTCTGTTGTTTTTCGGACGCAGGATTTGAGTGTGACAGACTCCGTCTCACCCTGAAAACGAGAAATATAAAACCTTTATGGTACAGAATGTTGTAGTGACAAAGAAAGAATTACAAAAGTAAAGATTGTTATAGCCAAAAGCATCCTGAAAAGTAAAAGACTGCATAGCAAACATGGTCTAGAATTAATCTGAACACGTTGTCCCGGTATTCTCTAACTACTCACAATCTTCCCACCAGATCTGTGGTCGAATGTCACCATGTGCAGGATCTTCTGCTCTTTGACAAATGTACAGTAGCGTTTGACCCAACTTGAACCAAAGGGAGGGGGCCCTATAGACACACGGCACAGATGTTTCACAGAAATTCAACACTCTTTGGATGATAAAAGTCAGTACTGCTTATAGCAGCAGCATCAGAGAAGACATCTGCAATAGAAAAGTGCATCAGCAAGACTTGCCTCTGTTTCAGCAACATTTTGCAGGTGCATCACTGTGCATCACTGCTGCTGCTGGTTACTAAAATTCATTTGAATTTCCATGTTTTGTTCATAACAGAGCTGAATTTCTAGTCTGTTCAAACTTTCCTGATACAACAGTTTTTTAGAAAATGTCACTGTCAACCTAACGTAGGCGTGGAAATCTTTTCACAAGTTATTTCTCACACTTTTACAGGAGTTAGAACAGGACCTCAAAGCTTCCCCTTTTGACCATGACATTAGACAGTGTGTATTTGGACAATCTGTCATGCATTCTTGCTTAGACTATATTTACTTGCTGCAGTTTGTGGTATGACTTGTCTATAAAAAGACATAAAAGGCTTACGTTTTTCCTGTACATAGAGGTAGCCTTCATAGCTGATAGAGCTGGTCTGTCTGTACTCTTGAGGGACCTCCCTGATCCTCTTCATCAGCTCGTACACCTCTGACCGCGTGCCCTCAAATCGACTCCTTGTCTGGGAGGGAAAAAGGAAGCAAACACACACTCCAGGAAGTCACTTCCTCATTCTTAGAGGTTAGGTAGAAAGACCCTCTAAATGAGGGGCCAAAGCCAAATAAAATTTATGAGCTTCCCTTGGAAGCATTATCTTGAAAAGACAAGTTAATGTATGCTTTGTTCCTAGCTTTATTGGCTGTGTCGAGTAGTAAATAACTTGATAACAAGTTTGCCATAGCAACTTGATAAGCTGATAGTAAATCAAGGATTTGTTCCATCCTTTCTGTCCTTCAGTGGTCAAAATGTCTTTATCTTCACTCTTAAACCCACGCTCTTTGGTTATAACTGGAACGCACAAATAGCATACAGGCAATTGTTTTCATGGCTAGAGTCATTCTTTTTTTAATTACAAATTTAATAATGATTATCAATATTACTTACATTTTGAATATTAATCTGCAATGCTCTTTTATAATGGTCGAAATCCTTGGCAAGCTCAAAGCCCTGGTGATAAAAGGTGAAGACTGTCTGAAAGAAGGCGAGCATCTAAAAAAGATCACGACACAAGAAGAAAGATATTAATCTTAAAAGTCAGCGCAGCACAGGAACCGAAAGACCAACTCATGACAAGACAAAGGAATTAGCATGTTATGTCAAAATAGTATGGGGCTGTTTAGTCAATCTGAAGTAAGACAGAAAATTAACCCCATATGACGCATCCTATATTACCCTTTGCTTTTATTTATGTGGAACAGAGGCTGCGTCAGTGCTGACATGCCTCTGTGGTCAGTCACTCACCGGCTCCACACACTCGAACTTCTTTCTCTCTTGGATCTCCTGCAGTTTGCACACATAGTCCAGTGACTCCTCTTGAAAGTGCTTCCTCATGCTTTCCACCTGGCCGTCGGCCTGTGGAGGTGGAGAACACACACCACGATGATTATAGGGACAGACAGATGCATGGCAGCAAGGGAGAAACATTATTGTCTTTGTGATACATTGTAATTTGAGGTCTTTCTGGTTATGGCATATTTTAACAAAGGGAATTCTGAAGCTGGTTAGTGATCTATCAAATACAGATGATCATGTTTATTTATGTAGCCCTAAATAATTGTGTCAGAGGGTTGTATAATCTGTGCAACATGTCTCTATTATAAAGGTAAAAGCTACACACAAAGCAAACTTTTAAGGAAAAAAAGAAACCTACATCTGCACGACAGAGAGGGGTTTCATCATCTAAAGCTGCTGTAGTAGAACTACAGAATGCCCATTCGTCCATTACCTTTACCTGCATGTCCTGTACAGTGCTGTGGGCGGACTGGTTACACTGAAATTTCCTTGATGTCACAGGGCTTACATGTATAGGCAGATCACACTCAAGCTTAAAACCAATGGGCATTTTAGAGCTGCCAGGTAATTTACAGTAATCTGTGTGTCTTTGTGGGAAGGAACTAGAGCTCCCAGGGGGCAGATTTACACACAGAGAGCCTCAGTCATTTTGTTTTCCCCTTGCTGTGAGGCGACAGCGCTAACCACTGTATCATCCCTGAGTGACAGTATGCAGAAAGGGGTCTTTCGATGTATAGACTATATATACTGTAACAGTATACAACAGAGATTTGCAGTGTAACACAACTGGTGACTGAGTTATATATACACCACCGAGTGTTTGATGAGTGAGCAGAATGTGGCTTCCTGTAAGGACACTTTTGAAAACAATCTTTAAATGCACTGTATTAGAAAATAAGGATTAATGAAAAACTAACAGATGTACAATGTGACAAGGGTTACAATATGCGGCGGTCAATGAAGGAAATCATAAACCACACAATGAGAGCCATAAATGTTCCGATCTGCCTCTGCTTGTGGTTTATCTTTTGTTTATTATCTCTCTCCTCATTTTGTTATTGAGGTATTATTGGCCTTTCTGTGAAAGTTCAGTCATTTTGTTGAGGTATGCAGAGTGAACCCGTCTGCAAACAAAATGACTGAACTTACACAGAAAGGCCAGTAAGGCTCAGTATCATTGTTTAACATATTTATAAATAAGATTACCACCACATTACTAAGTGACGGACTTTCCTATTCAATGTGAACAACAGATAGGATTTCTTTTATTCACTCAAAAGTGAGTGAGATCAAAGTTAACATATTGCTTCTAATGATATTAAAGATTGATAAGTTCATGGCCCACAGTAGAGAGAGAGATGAGCTATGCGGCTATTTTTACATTCACATGCAATTAAACTTTTTGAGTGAATCTGCAGAAAGTTTGACGTTAATAACTTTAGTGATATTTCTACTTTAGGTAACTGAACAGTGCAAGTCAGCACTAAAAACGGACAATGTATTCCTTCGTGCAGTCATTTGCTACCTCCGTCTCAAGGGCTCACCCACGGGGGCAAGATTAGTGGAGGGTGCCCCTTCTTACAGAGAGGTAAAGAATTGGGTTGCTGAATTCAAACATGACAGAGAGAGATGATTGCTGTCTATTTTCTCAGACGGTGCTGATTTGCACTTTGCAATTACCCGAAAGAGAAATACCACAAAAGTTTTTAACTCTAAATTTGTTGCATAATCAGTTGAAGAGTTGAACTACATGTGCATGTAACAAGAGCTGCATGATCCATCCCCTTCTACCTCAGGTCAAAAACGTACATATCTCGCCTTCCATTGAAACTTTTAAGACAAATCTTAAAACATACTTGTTTTCAATGACCTTTGATTGTTTGTAATGGTTTTGTAATTGTTTTTACGGGTTTTTATTCTGTTAATATTTGTGTTTTGCAATATTTTGCTACTGTTTTACTCTGTGCAGCACTTTGGTCAACTGCGGTTGTTTTTAAATGTGCTGTATAAATAAATTTGATTTGATTTGATTTGATCACCCCTTGCACATGCTACTGTACATTGAGTTCCTTAACAACTGACGCAGTGTTGATAAAGTTCATAACTGTTGAGGCTGTGAACAAACCGCAGGGTGTATTTATTCAGTTCTGATAGGAATCAGTGTTAGTACCACAGACCCTGATGTCACAGAGGAGAGAACAGCCTGCAGTCATAATGTCAACAGTTTCAAGTGTCCTCTCTGGTTGGTGTATACAACATATGGGTAAGCCTTACATGGCTACATGGCACTGCAAAGACAACAAGATACTGGTTGCTATACGAGGTGGCTAAATTCTCCACAAATTAAAATGTCCATGCCACTGCACTGTGGCATAGACTGTTTCCCAAACTACAGTACAACAAGCAGGTTTGACCTTGACAGAACAGCACCAGTGAGTACACATTTCCTTTTCAAACAAGCCAGGAAAACTGTTGCAGCAAGGCACGTCAGTGGAAACTCACTGCCCAACAGGCTTTTCAGCAACGCTCATCCCCAAGGTACCAAACATAAAAAACAAAAACAGAGATTTTCAAACTAAACAAATAATTCTTCCCATCCGTTTCGTGTTGTAAATTAGCTATCCTGCATGTTACATATCTGTGGGAGAGTTCAGGCAAGGATAAATACCTCTTGTAGCTGTGGCTCCTTCTTTTTTGCAGACATATTCAGAAGCTTTTCCAAGGAGCTGTAATATTTCTCTGTCTCTTTCTCATACCTTTTCCTCTCCGCCTGAAGAGAAGGTACAGAGGAGGGAGTAGAAATGTATAAGAACAAAACACTAGATTATTCTCAGGAACAAAGGAATCCAGGCCATGTAAAAATATGTATACAATACATATTTCACTGTCATCAAACTGTAAAATCTGACAATTTTAACAATAAGTGTAGACTAAGCATATGAACGCAATTGCTGACAGCTACAAAACATATCAGGAAGAGGAAATAAATCATCATACATTACCCTTACTGTACCAAGATGCTCTTTTCTGAACTTCTCCAAGGGTTTCATTAAGGTTTCAGTGATGTTTCTCATCTAGACGACAAGAGAATCCATAACAAATGCATTCGTTATTGCTCAACTCCGTGACAAAAACCCATTAATTAGGCAATATCACAGGAGAGGAAGCGCTCTTCAGGGACTGCTGTGGTTCAGTTGAAGACACAAAGTCACAAGACGAGTGCCGAAGATAATCAGAACAAGAGAAAAACCTTTTTGTGCTATCTTATTTCATACAATAGTTCTAGGTGGCCATTTATTAGTTAACAGCTATACTTTATCATTTATTTACCTGTAACTGAAACTGGACTGAGACTGGACTGTTTCCAAGGATTTCCCTGTATGCTAGCTTGCTATGCTATATGTATCGGTCTACAAATTACTGCAGGCATGCCATTTTGTATAATGCATTTTTTGTGTATTTCTATTTAGTGTGCAACAAGGGGAAATAAGAGTCTGTTAACGGTTGTTTTGTTGGCGTGTGTGTTTCCGATGAGTTAACAGCTTGATCACACTTCATGGACGGCTAACCAGAGGCTCATCAATATAATGATTTAAACCTGCCTTTAGACTGTGTCAAGCTCAATCCTCTCTTCAGAATACATGCTGACATTTATGCTATTGAGACTTAGCCAAGTCTGCAGTTCAAAGCCCGTGTTGTTTGTCTTACACTGTTTGCTTCAGTTTTGCTCCTCTCTTATTTGTTTAGCTTTGCTGATGTCATATTAACACAGTGAAAGGTTTGCACTGACATATCCAGGCTTCTTTTCTTCCCTCGGCTCTCTTGTGATGATCTTTCATAATGCAAATCAAATGTTGCTTCTGGAAATGAGTCTACCTAACTATTAGGAGATTAACGATTGGAACACCTTTAAAACAGAGTGATACATGTATTCCTAAAAGTTCCAGTCCTTTTGGTCCTGTTATACTCCATAACAGCACTCATTGAGTGCCTTCTGTCCAATTGTAATACTTGGTCGAGACTAACTGTTGTGTAATACTTTATATGACACGACAACATTTTCCAATCTTAAGTGTTTGCTGACTCCAGTGAAGAAAGGCAGCTGTTTACGGTTTCTTGTCCTTTAGGGGTGTTGCCTTGTGATTGATGCCCTACTGGCCTCGATACACTGAATTATATAACTGTAATTACATAACTAGAATTCTAAAAATGTCTTTGCCTTTCAATAATGTATTATTTGAGTCAATGTAACTTTCCTCTTTCCCCCAGTGCTTCAGCTCTGTTGGCTACAGGACGTGTCAGTGCATGCATGCCCATCCTACTTTTCCTTCCTTTGTACTATGATGTCATACCACTCTGCTGAGCACTGCTGAGCTGAGCTGTGTGTTTACCATCATGGTCTGAGCCTGGCGCTAAAACAGTCATCTCAGTCAACTACTGATGATGGGCCCACTCCCTAACCTCAGACACTACAGACAGACATTACAAGAGAATGACTGTTTGTAGATCATTGCCGGCACTTAATTTTTGCATCCCAGTCCAAAGAGAAGGAATGTATTGGCAATTATTCTCGTGGAAAGTATTTTCCCTAAACTATCACTGGCAATAAAGCCTACTGTTCAAATTGAAACTAGTCATCAAAAAGTGAGGAGCTTTGGCAAGTATATAAATTACATAACGTTTACAGTGGACACAAATAAACCGCAGCTCAGTGCATTGTGACACAAAGAAGCACTCTGTGATCCTCTGACATCATTCAAATTTAGGTTTTAAGAATGTTGACACTTTGTTGTTGTAACTTCATATTGGATGTGTGATTTTTTATTGTGGTTAATTAATTAGCAACTTTGACATCGCTGCTTGATTCACAAGCGAGTCTTATGGCTGTGTGACGTGATGGACCGAATTATTATGTGGACCTCGTTTCCGGTAGCGGCTTCTGAGAATCTGTCTTGGTATCTAAAGCTTGGGTGTAATAATGTGGATATGCACTCCAGTCCTTTCTGCAGCCACTCCCAGGCAGCTGCTGTGACAATGACCCTTAGACAGGGACAACAGGAGGAACTGTTTGAACATTATCAGTATTTATTCACTCATAGGGGACTGGTTTGTTCTGGCTGCTAGATGCAGCGTCTGTACTCCTAATTCTATTACGAGTGCCTTTTTATATCTGGTGGATGACAAAGACAGACATTAATTGATGTAAGTACCAATGCTGGGAAGAAAAAGGTGCAGGCTGGTTGAAAATGCACACAGTATGGTATATAGAGTGCAGTACACCACATGGGCAGACAGACAGACAGGCAGGCAGGCTGGCAGGCAGGCAGGCAGGCAGGCAGACAGACAGACAGGCAGGCAGGCAGGCAAACAGACAGACAGGCAGGCAGGCAGGAAGGCAGGCAGGAAGGCAGGCAGGCAGACAGACAGGCAGGCAGGCTGACAGACAGACAGACAGACAGACAGACATGTATTTCCTTAGCAGGGTCTGACTGGTTGCTCTCACCATCAGCTCTCTTTGGTCTTCCAGGTTCTTGAGGAATGAGGAGAACTCTTGCAAAGACTCATCTAATGAAAAAAAAAAAGAAATAAATTAAAATCAGTGATAAATGCAGCCATTCTGCCTCACTCACACGCACACACAACCAAAAACACACCATGATTATCAGTTGTTTCCACCACAGGTGCACATTAAAACCTGCTCTTTACTTGCTGGTAGCAAAAGAACTGTAAACAAACATTTACACCGCTCGTCTGCATGGTGGTAACAAAACTAGTGGTTAGTTTCCATCATGTGAAGAGGCAAACGCGCACTTACCAATGCATTTCTCATCATCTGTCTTTGCATCTCCGATGTACTCAAACTGAAACTCTCCAAGGCACTGGGCAAACTTTCGCTGTGCCATACCAAGCTCTGAAATAAACATTCAAACATGCAACCATTAAAAGCAGTGAATTTATGATTATTGGAACTCTTAAAATGATTATTATACCTCATGTTGTCAAGCTCTACCATTTAAACAAGTTTTATTAAATAAGAATATTTTGACCACATGCATATTAATTGGTCACCTTTATTATAAAAATTCAAATCAAACATTAAAACATGCAAAAGAAATGCAAAATATTGGCCATAATGTAAAGTAGGTCTGGTGCATGACACAGAGGTAACCACTTTGCAAACATCCTGTTTCTCTTAAGTCTGCTACATCCTGTTGCACATCTAACCGTGGCGTAGCAAGACGGCAGGTACCACAGGTTAAGACAAGCAGAGCAAACATTACAATTTATCCGTGTGCAATTAATAGCTTAAACACATAAAGAGAAATATAAAGATGTTACCAACGTATTAACCAATTTTTGAACGTTTATTTAAGGCAAAATAAATTTCAGTTTTTTCAGCTGAAGTGACAGAAATGAAATGTAATGTAATGCAATGTCACCCTAATTCAAGAAAATGCTCAAATATCAAAAAATTGCATTAATTACTAATCTCTTTGTTATTTCTGTGAGGGCGTTTACTTGGGTAAAGTCTGTCCTTGCATGGCTAATACCAATATCCTTGGTATTGTCAGTGCAATGTGTAACTTACACAGTGTAGATGTACATTCATAGCAATAATTACATACAAAATGTAGTTACATTATAAACCTCAACAGAATCATAAAACACTCAAAAGACATCACTGAACAATGAGACTTTGCTTATTTTATATCATTATGGTTGTAAACCTACAGGAAAGTCTGGCCCGAGAAATCAATGAGCATCTATGTCATTTTGCTGCTGTTAACCTCTTAAATATGTGGCAAACCATAAATATGTAAATGCCAAAGCTAACCTCCAGCTAGCTGAACCTCAGACAAGCCATAACATGGTTGACTACTCTTTAAGAAGGGCACTAACACATGCAAACCCTGCATAACTCTGCATAAATGCTCCTGGATTTGCATTTTAAACTTTTTTGGATTTTGTCCATCCTCCACCCTCCACTACACCCCTGCATATCAGTAAACACAGCAAACCAATTCTATTCCCAAACAACGAAGAGAATCACTGCGATGGGATCTATGACCCATAACAGTCCCCTAGGGGGACATGACAGAATGCAGCAGGGCTATTTTAAGACTGGAGCTATGAGCAGTGTACTGAGGGGTGGTGTCACTGGATTTGGCAGACAGCAGGGCAACACCACTGAATAGAGCTTAGTTACTCCTGTAACTGCAACAAAGAAATTTTGATCTGCGTGTTAACATGACAGAATGCTTGCTGTAACATCAATTACATTAACTACAAGGGTGATTGATAAGTTCATGGGCTATGGTAAAATTGAGATGTGTTATACAGCTCTCATTACATGCACATTAAGTTCATTTTGAGGTGAATATACAGAGAGTTAGGAGTTAGTAGCTTTTGTGGTATTTCAGTTTTGGGTAGTTGAAATCTGCAAGTCATCACTGTCAGGGAAAATGGACAATATCTGCCTGCGTTCACTCATCCACTACGTCTGTCTCAAGGGCTCACGCAAAAGTTGGTCCAAAAGGACATGTAGGCAACACTGAGGAAGGGTGCACCTTCTTACAACATTTTGAAGAAGTGTGATGCTGCATGACTGCACAAAGGCTGATCCTGTCCATTTTTTTCAGACAATATTAACTTACAAATTTAAACTGCCTGAAACAGAAATACCACAAAAGTTTAATTAACCTCAAACTTCCTGCAAAGTTACTTAAATATTTGAACTGCACATGCACGTAACAAGAGCT
The DNA here is from genome assembly GCA_029814765.1 of Acanthurus leucopareius. Lineage (NCBI taxonomy): Eukaryota > Metazoa > Chordata > Actinopteri > Acanthuriformes > Acanthuridae > Acanthurus > Acanthurus leucopareius. Next base: position 3,773,535 of record JAQMCX010000043.1, on the reverse strand, counting down.
ATATAACTTGTCTCCCTCTACCTCAGGTCAAACACTCATTAGTCTAACCCTCCTTGTACTAATGGACCAGGTAAATGCACAGTGTCTTGCTAGTAATGTTAGTTCACAAGACTTCTTGAAACAATATAGCTGCAAAAGCAAAGGTGCGAAAAACAATGGCTCCAACACAATGACATTTTGCTGATTCTATTGCTAACCTGCTGCCTCACTCTCAGATGTGTACTCGACACAACACCAAAACATAGCTGCATAGTTTTTTTTTATGTTTATACCACTAAGATGCTTTAAAAAATGCCTATAATGGTGGGGAAAATCCTGATTTTTAAAAAATTGCTTCCACCTTCTGGAAATTTCCACAATATCCTGTGCTTTACAATTGATTCTGTTCTTATAAAAACTGGGCAACAAAGACCCAAAACTGAATTTAAACTGTAGTTGTTTTAATTATATGGTACATCTTAGTCCACAAGGCCATCCATGACCCCCAAAATAAGTTTTTATATACTTACTCAGGCTTCTGAATGGCCAGAAACTGAACAATTGCCTGAACCTTGGAAAATGCAAATCAAATATCAGAAAAACAATCTCCACATTATTTTAGCTGCTTGCTATGTCAAGTGAATTTCTATTTCTGTCCAACTATTTTGCAGCTTATGCTCTCCAGGTTCTTTGAGCAGTGTGTGTACGTACGCTATGGATTAAATCTGCAGCCAGTCTCAAAGCCCAAACATGTGAGAGGTGTTGGACAATGTCTGCCTGAGCCTGGCACAAAGGGCATAGCTTCTGCCTCAACTGTTTATTTCAAACTGTTTGAAATCCACAGCTAGTTGCTCCTCAGTTCAATCTAAAATCTTTACAGTACCACAGCAGACAAGGAAATATGGGCAAAGCAAACGCCTGTGGTCGATTCATTCATGGATAATCTGTCATAGAACTGCAGGAAGCAGAGGGCTGTAAACAAGACAATGGGACAGCTCGTGTATCAGAGTGTTTACAATTGCTTGTTTCTGTGAGTAGGTCTTTATATAGCACTTGAAGGAAATGTTCTTTCTGTTCTTGTGGATGAGGTAATCGATGTTTGTGAGAAACTAAAAGTTAAAAAGCAAAAATGTGCAGATTAACAACACATAACAAAACAAAACTACCTCACTAGAAATATAACAAATCAGAAAAACTTCTTATCCACTACACAGCAGATATAGGAAATATATTCCAGCGTCAGTATGCAAAACAAAAGGGCTCGTTTACGGCCTCTAGTAGCTCATATCTTGGCTCATGAACCTCTGTAAGACACTACACAGACCCTACTTTGGATCATTAATTAAGACTGCAGAGGGTCTGCGTTTGTCTTTTCCATGGATACCACATGGACATGGTAAACAAAAAAGGGCACACCCCGAGCAACATTATGAAACTCTGACAAACAACAGTAGTGGTGCCAAATCCTCCGGCTCAGGCACCTCTTCAAAGACAGTACTTTTACGGGGTTAGAAGGAATGGAAGAGAGGAATGCAAGCACGTTATTGGATGCCTCATTATTGTCAGATTATAATCAGAAGTAAGTCACTGAAAGAAAAATTTCACCTTAGTTTAGAGGTTTGGAGTTGTAAATTTATGTTATAAACTCGGTTTAATAACACCAAATAATTTTGGAGCTCATACTACTCATAAACTACTAATACCCTGGAAGTGTTTCACTTTATGCCGAAAATGTTTTGGTCACAGAGGTGACTTCTAACTGGTGTAAACACAACCTGAAAAACTGCTATGTGGGAGTATTTAAGTATGGGTTATGGGCATTATTTTCAAAATAAAGGTATGGCAAATATAAGCCTGCCAGGTCATTATTTTGGGAGCAAACACTGAACATAGCAATTTTCTTTGAAGTGACTGTAAAATCTAGAAGGAATCCAAACCTCACAGACAGCTAAAATCCAGACCGGGGCGTGCACGTCCATAAAAGGTGACTCTGGTCACTCATTTCTAAGCAGTAATCCCGAACTTGCAGCACATGGAATGACTGCAGACAACACAAACAATCCTATATTGGCATGGCCTATAACAAGCTTTGTGGTGTTCTCAGTCCATTCAGCAGGATGGAGACAGAGCAGGATGGATTTAATGGATTTAGCATCTTGTTACTTCACTGCATTTAAACTAGAGAGCTCTATCTATCCACCACAACTGACAGCTGCTGATGTATTCACTGTGCACTTCTCAAACACAGTGTGAGAAAAAATATTTTAAGGCAAGCCTTTGAGATTCTAGCTAACTCTCAAAAACAACGAAGCCTCATTCCACATGAACTTGTCTTTTCACTTTTTTGCTTTTCCTTTTGTTTTCCCCTTTTTGTTTTTTTGTGTCAGAGCATCTGTTGTTTTATTGCGAGCCATTGGTATTGGAATGAAAACAGCTTAGTTTCATCATCATGGAAACCTCCTTTTAACGGGCAACTAACAGCACAACAAATATGTCCATGAACATATCAAACCCTGTACAAATTCCAAGTACTGATACCAGTATCAATTAGTAGGGTTGTGTACTGTTCTCATCTGAACTAACACTTTTATTAACCATGGGTCAACATCTGTGCATAATGTCACCATTACAGCATCTTTCAGCACATTATTTCGGTTTAACTGCTCCCATCTGTGTCCTATTGCAGCTTGCAGCTGTTTTCAGCAAAATGTCTGTAAAAACCTGCATTCACAGGTTGTTTCACTGCCCTGGAGGCTGAAAAAAATTCAATTATGACTGCTTTAACTAATATCTCTGAAACAATTTTTTTGTTGGGGTTGTCAATGTTTCTGCCTCTGCCCAAGGTGCCTTTCAATTACCACCATCCATCACTATACCCCAACTTAGTGACATCATTCTGAAAATACAGCATTTACTTTAATTGCTGTAACTCAATAGGCTTCTTGCCTTTCTAATGATCCTGCAGTCTGCAGCTCTCTCTGCTTTAAAGAAGTCTGCCAGAGGAGCAATGAGTCTGCCGACTGTTAAATTGCTGCTTTAAACCATTCATACAAAAGCAGTTGTAAAGGCTGTGTATTGTTTAATTTAATGCTCATAATGTGTCTCCATTACTTGTGACTTTTTAAAATGCTTCAGGCTTTCCTTTTTTCATTTGATTTTTTTTTTTCCATTTTACTTTAATATATTCTACCAGCATACCAGACTGAAGTGAAGCTTTAGCTAAAATATGGTAATGCTACAAAGAAACAGTAAATTCTATAGCCTGATGTTTTTATTAACAGTAGTATTAATATGTGAGATTCTATAATGAGTTAGTTCTCCCCCTCTGTGCCTGACAAGTAATCAGTGACCCTTACGGAGTCACTGTTGGTCAACTGCAGTGCTCACTTTATCCCAAAACACACATGAATGTAGAGTGGAAACTTCTGCTGCTCCCCCAGATAGTAAAACACATGTTTTGTCAACATTACACTGAACCTTGACACGCCTTAATAGAGCCTCGACACACTATAGTGTGTTTGATGTAACATCAGGGCTGTGCCCAGTGTTACTGTACTGTGAGCGATGATAAAGCACTGATGTTATTAGGATAGTAAAAATCACAATTACTCAAGCATACTTAAGGTGTGATGCATATCCTATGATTTTTTTTTTTTTTTACTGCTCTATTGCATAACATAATAAAAGCAGGAATTCAAGGTTGCCAGTGGCTAAGCATTGCGTTGCCATTTCATTCACAATTTAAGTACTGACACAAACTTTTGTTTTAAGTTTGTCTTTTTACTATACACAAACACACCTTACATATCTAAGACTTTTGCATTTAACTATTCCACTCATTAAAAAGTTAAGAAAACTCTTTATGTCTAGAGACAGCATCAAGGCTTAAGTCACTGTGGACAATTAGTGTGTACTCCAAAAAGAGTGATGTCAATGGATAAATTTGCAGTTTCTTTATTAGAGCCATATGTGAGCCTGCTGCACAGATCACACACATCTACAATTTGATTACACAGGCTGCATGCATGCTTAACTCACTACGGGGTGGACAGTTAGTATGAGAAAATATGAGGTCAAGTCGTATGGAGTTCATTATACAAAACATGAAGAACAAATGTTATCCAGTTACATGAAACTCCAGCATTAAATTGACCTCAGAAAACATTCAGAGAAGGGAAAAAAAAAGGGACAGCCTTCGTGTCCCTGTGCGCTGTCAATTGAAGTTAAAACAGCATAGATCAACTGATTACAATCAGTGGAGCAATAAACAAAAGTGTCAGATGAGAGGTCTGCGTAACAGATTGAAATGATGGCTGCTGTCCTCGAGGAAAGAGCCATCACCAGATAGAAATACCTCACACACACCGGGGCACACGAGAGTCCAAGGCAAAGGCTTCTCCTGCTTTTTGCCTTTTAAAGAAAGGCATTTCAGAGCAAACCTGGGAACTGTCAAACTTGGCTAGTTTCTCTGCGGAGAGCCAGATACCCCAGTCTACTGGCTTTAGCGCATGAGTCATACAGACCCCACCTTACATCTATCTGATATTACAGGCCAGATTGTTCGGTAACAGGAAAAATATGAAAATGCCTAACTCTGTGGCATAAACATCGGTGCCCTTGTGCAGAAGAGGTGGGAAGAAAAACAAAGACGACACAATGGAGAGGGTACACGATCACAGGGCTCTGATTAATATGGAGAACCACAGACCAAAGAAGAAGCTGCTTTATTTAACAAGACAGGAACGAGAGAAAAAAAGTTGTTGATGAAGTAATCCTAACTTAGACGCCCACACGCTAGATTTCAGTTATAGCTTTTTAAAAGCTAAAGCATCTTCCTCAATTTGAACAGCAAGGTATTTAATGATAAAAGTTAGTATGCTTCACAGAATGAACATGTTGACAATAATACACAGAATTCTCCCAAACTGGTTTAAAATACGCAAAATGTCAAACTCTTTATTTGTACTTAAATCCAAAATGTTTGATTCAACTCTTTTTGATTCAGATTATGGTTCTAAATAACTACAGGAAACAATTTATTTGTAATAGATGGCCTGTCACTCTTACTGTTTCTTTTCACTCATTTCAAAATGAAGATCCAACAAGCTTTGCATCTACAGTGGCATCTTATTTTTACCTACAATCCCAGTGAGGTTAATTTGCCTTGTCTATGCTCACAACCTGAGGCTGCTGAGACATTAGCTTTACAGGTTAATAATGATATTTTACGCCCATCTCTTCCAACATTGCAGTCGATTTTTTGCTTAGTTACAGTCATGCTTTAAAATGTTACTTGCAGCGCCTTTCAGTATGAAATTGTTATTTTCATGACGCAAAAAGTGTACTTAAGATAATTAACATCAAAAACCTGAACCTGTTTTCCACTTGCTATGTCTTAAAGCAGGAAATTTAACATTGCATGTTCTGGCTGCAGCTGCAAAGTTTTTCCACAAAACAAACCAGAGAAAGTGTGTGTGTATGTCAAAGTTCAACTGCTGAAGATGTCCACAGTGTATTAATTGGCGCCTGTTGGACTGTTGTTTGTTATGATATCTACAGTCTCATCAGACGTGCCACTTAGGGTCAGAGCTTGCCTGGTCCAGGCCCTCAAAGAGCAGCCAACGTTCACATGCTGCGTCTTTCCACAGTCCTTCCTGTTCCACTGTGCCGTCTTTTCCAGTCTGAATCCCTGCTCCACGCTCGCCTCCCACCTTTGCCCTCGACACAGCCTGCCCACCCATCTCCACCCACGATCTCTTTTCCCCCCCAAGCTCCCAGCCCGCAAAGCAAGCATTACTTCATTCATGACTTCCTAATCCTCAAAACAAGTCGGTAGGGTGAGGCTTTACTGAAGAGCATCCTGTCAATAATAGCCAGCTGGCTAATCAAAGATACAGCAGTAGTATCTGAATAATCTGTTAGTTACACATTAAAAAAAACTAAAAGTAAGAGTATATGAGGCAGTCAACAAGCCTTTAAATAGCACTCCACATTTCTCTCCACATTTCCTGCTTGCACCAAAAATGGTGCACCAAAAGCATAGTTATGCCATCAAGCAATGCACTATGACTTTTATAGTAGGCCTTGTTCTTTTTGGAGATAAAAAAAAAAAAAGCGTTCCTCCCACATGACTTCACGTCTTGTGTTAATGCGATTTTAATGAAAGATTGTGATGTGGGCCTTTGGCAGAATCAGTAATGTGATTAAAGAGAGCAGCAGCGAGCCAAGGCACACCATGGCAGGCTACTCTTAAACCTCCCTGCCAATAAGAAAAAGACCTTCACATGGCGGAACTGAAACTAAAGAAAAAAAAAATGATTTTGCTTTATTAGTCAACTGGTCAATTCACCAGAAGAAGTCCAGCTGTGGAAGTGACTATGATTGACCTATGTGCAACTCTGTCTTGCCTCATGTTTCAAATGATTGCAGCAGTAACTGATTATGCAAGAAAAAAAAAAAAAACACGAAACTAATATAGTTGAGTGATGGGCACTGACAAGATGAGCCACAGATAACAAGTTCCAGAAGTCCAGAAGTTTGTATTTTTGGCTACAAACAAGATCTCTATGCTTTTGCTAAAGACAACAGTGATGGGTGGTAGAGAGGGTACAGACAGGACACAGTTCCTGTAGAGGAAACACTCTGAAACAGAAGCACATCTGCATGTTGCTCCTCTAGTGGGCACTTCCATGTCATGGCTCTCTGGCCCAGAGCTCACCATAAAGTTTCCTCTCAGAGCCAAGGTCTTTCCGTAGTGGAGGGAGTCAACAAAAGGCTGACAAGGGCCTGGGAATGGGAGATCAACCATTGTCTTTAAGCCTGTCTAAACAAATGATCATTCTGAGAGCATTTTATCATACGGATCTTTAATCCTCAGCATTTACTATGATTTGTTAACAAGTTGTAAATGTGTCAGCGTTTGCCACAGAATGCTAGATGAACAACTGCAGTGCGCCGCTGAGTGATAGATCTTGCGGGGAAGCTGGCGGTGACCATCATACACAGAGAGGATTATACAGCTTAGCCTCTCACAGTCAGCGCCACTCATCAACAAACAAGTGCCTGAGCTCATGAGTTCAGCTAGCAGGGCTGCCCTACCTACAACAAATCTGCAACCACAAGCAAAGCGGATGTAGAGAGAAAAACTGCCAGGCTACTGTAGGATCTCTAGAAAGAGAAGACTCAGGGTTACACTCTTGTGCAACAAGATTTTCAGAGTAATGTCTAAGTAATAAGAGCTGGGCTGAACCTGAACCACATGGTGAGAGTGCAAATGAACAAAGCTAATGCTTTATTATTAGTTTATGCAACTGAAACTACTAAGAGAGCAAGAGCAGTGCAAAAGACAAACATTTACATTTGTGTGGTCTGATCTCAGTAATCTTAGATCTTAGAATCTGATGAGTTGTTTAAATTTTTTTTTTAAAAATGAGTAAAGATTTCAGTCCCTCTTACAACACTCTGCATGACATTAAATCATGTAGAAAGTCCTGCAATTAAAATCAGAGCTTATTAAATTGTAATTAAAAGAGAGAAAAGGGCAAAATTGAATTTGTTCTGGTCAACGGGGAGCACACCAAGTGGGACCACAGACCTGTGAGTAACTGCAGATGCAACCAGGGATTATTTTGATTATTTATTTTTCTCCTAAATACTTTGTGAAGAAATTGATTGGTCACTTATTCACAGAGCAAAAGATAACTTCTCCAAAAACGCTGAGTTTTTCGAACAAAAAAACCCCGCAAAAAATTAAGTTTACTCACATGTAGGGCTAAAGTCTTTCCACATATATACTCTGTAAAATGTGCAGAGGATCAGGTTTCAATGGAGTCGCCTTTTCACACATGTAGTATGCAACAGGAGACTGTTTGTAATAAATGTAAGAAAAATTGCTTGCTCACTAAAATTAATGCCAATTAACTTTCTATCAACTTACAGCTTCGGATCTACCTGTAGCATGTGTGCTAGCATTCATGAACATACAGCTGATAGCTACTCAGCTCATTTTAGATTAATTAGCCCTAATATCAAAGTGGATAACGCCCTTTTGTAAATAGTAGTGTATTTATTGCAGCTGTTCACACGAAGGGTGGACGCTGCTGTTGCAGTTTGATAATACTCAAGTTGCTCTACTTCTGCTTTCGGCAAGGAGAGCAAACACCCTGTGACTGGAGTTATCAAAAAATACTGAAACAGTCCTTTGACATTGGGAGAGTTGGCAGGCCACTTTGAGAGCGCTATGATATGTCAATACACAAGAACATGAGCATTATTTCCTCCCTGACACTTCAACTGACTGTACAGTCATCATAGTGGGATCATATGGCCAGGTTTGCTTCTCATATTCACATAAGCAACAGGCTAACATGAAATTTAAGAGGGTTGAGATACTTGATATTTTGATATGTGGGACAACGTCTGCCTTCTTCAAAATAACAAGAAGGGAAGGATCTCATAGTTTAGCCACAGTCATATTAGACACCAAATATAAGACTTGACACATCCTCCTGAAATGGGACACTGTGTGTCAGTTTACCCCATGAGTAGAGACGAGCAGAGTATCAATATACATTAGCCGTGAGCTACACTGAATACCACAGTTCACCAAAGTGCTCCATGTATGTTCACCTAATGACTCCATGAGCCTGCGAAAAGTGAGATAGAAGAATGAAACATTATACTAACAGCAGGTACATCAAATATTCCTAGAAAGCATGTAGAAAAGGTCAGAATTCTAAATGACTGTTTACTTGAGGTTTTTATACAAATTAATGGATCTAAAGCTCCTGATTTTTATGCTAAAGACTCTGTTTGGAGGAAACGTTCACCATGATGAGAGGTCACAGCAGAAGTGACTCACTTGAGCTAACAGCCACGATAGATGACAAGTTTGCAAATAACAGCTTAGCACAGCGGTATATTGCAGGAGGACATTGTTAAGCAGAAGGGGCCACAGCAGAATGAGGCCATGTTGGGTTTTTCTCATTTTAACTACCGTAAGAGAAAAACTTAATCTATAGAAGAGGTGACTTAGGACAAGGAGGGATGACTTCTTTAATGCATGAAGAGCTTTAACCTATAGATTCAGCGTACTTGCTGTCAACATCCCTGGTCTGCCGTTGCTGCGAAGAGCGTTCTTTGACACATATTAGGCACCCAAATAATACAAATAATACTAATAGCAGTAATCATACTGCTGCTCCTTCATGTCAATACCTCAATTTATGACCCTTTGACCCTGTGTCAAGTGTTTCTTCCTCCAAATAAGCACCTGCTGATTTACGACATTTACAAGGACTCGGGGTTATTTTAGTTCACTCCAGAATCCAGCAGTGTCCTAAGGGCTCAATCTAACTTATTAAAGAAACTACAGAGTGAAGCCGTACAGTGTGCATGAACCGAAAATGCCTCAGTGAACAATAAAAAAAAGTGTTCTGCTGCACTGTATTACATCTGACTAAACTCGTACGATGACCAGGACAAACTTAAAAAAACTTTTATTAACCATAGTTTTCTCAAAGTAAATAAGTTGGGTAAAGTATCTTGACAGTGACAGCACAATATGATCACATCCTCACAATGATGAATTATTAATATTAAGTTGTTAAAAACAGCATGAAGATTTCTGTGACAACTTCATTTATTTTCAGAGTGCAGAGGGAGAAGACGCCAAAACTCCTGCAACACATCTAGTTTTAAGAGCACCCTTTTTTTTTGCTCATGGCCTCTAAGTGTGACACTAACTGTTTGACACAAACAAGTGAGTCTGACTTATGATTCCTGTGCAAGCCTGACGGCAACTACCTGAATCTGTGTCCTCAAGAATGTAGACTATGTGCCTCAGACTAACAAACAGCACTAAAACACAGATAATGAAGTAAGTCTGTTTAAAGCACTGACTCTGCCATATTAGTAATGACTTGTTTAAAAAAATTATAAGAGTTATAAATTATGTTTAAACAAAATAAAAGTTATTTGCTGTTATCAGTCAGTTTTTTTTTTAAGATACTTAAAAAAAAGACTTCCTAAATATTATGAGGCTCAAGTCTGCAATGCATCTTGCAACAAGTAGAACAACTTCACTGCAGTTTCACTCAGTACAATTCTTAAAAACTATCTAAAGAGGCTAAAAGGTTTTCAAACAAGACATACTGACAGCAGCCTGTTTTTGATGGCTGTGTTAGAGTCTGCCTGTAAGCACTGGACACCTTGAGGCAAGGCCAGCCCACAAGACTAGAGTTCAAACAGATAACATCATCTAATAATTTCAACCCAGCTGGGGTGTGTGACTAAGGGCAAATAAAGTAGGGGGTTGCCAGAAAAGGTGGTTGCATTACTTTTCATAGATGAAACCCAGGTAAAACAGCGTAAAGAGAAAGCAAAATTCATGCAGAATGTACAAAATAACTACAATGATCTGTTTCATCTGGACACCATCTCATATTGTTTGACACTACGTTAATTTAATTCATTGAATTCAAAAACATTTAAGCGAGTTCTTTCCCCACTGTGATAAATAAACGGAATAGAAAATCCCTAGAAAACCAAGAAGTGGTTGGAGCAGTGAACACATCAGCACCTCTGCCAGAGGCAAGTGCATGCTTTTGTGAATGAACTCCAGACTTTTCTTCAAGCATAACGTTGATGAGTTTTAAAAACACTGGAAATCAACCTACGCTTTGTTGCATTGATGAGGTTCTTCCCATCTTTGTACAGTTCCTTGATAAATCTGTTAGTTTTGTCCAGCTCTGCTTCCTGCGCCTTTATTTTCTCCCTGAAGCCGGGACTGTCCAGATAGCATTCACTGAATTCCAGCGGGTGTAGTCCCATTTCTGTGACAAGATTAATAGCTTCGTTTATCAGAACGGAAAAGGTGTCAAAATGACGCTCACTTTGTTGCTAAAACCTGACCGACGCAATCAATAAAAGCGCTGTTTTCGCAGGCAGTCTCAAGTTTGGCAGAGAAAACATAGCTAAGTTAAGTAGCAGAGGCTAACGGTGGTTAGCATTGTAACTTCTGACACAAGCGCATGGATGTTGCTAAATAACGAAAAAGTGGCACACGAATATGTCTGTTAAAAGGTGAGAGCAATGCGCTATCGGGTGTGGCAGTCATTGGAAGTCGGTCCAAAGGAGATGTCAGAAAGTCATGGTGGCTGTATCCGATTTTTCCTTCCTACATAAAACGCACTCCACCTAGCAAAGTGACAGATTGAGAAACTCTGCTGACATCTGCGTGCGTGTAGCAAACTTCCATCAAAGATTAGCTCGCTTTTACAAGATAGTAAAGACGTATCTACTTCCGAGTTCGCTATGCTGCCCGGGGGCACAGTTTGGGTTGTTTTATGTAGGTTAAAAAGTGTGGAAAGTGGTAAAAGACGTATTTACATATTTTTTTCTTGCGTAAATGTAATGATAACAGACTGAAAAATATTCCGTTGAAAAGGTCAATTGAAGTATTTCATTCAAAACAGTAAAGAAATGTCAAGAAGTAAACAATTGTTAGCAAATTTTAAACACATCATAGTCAACGTGCCTGATACAAGTACGAAAAAGTACAAAGAACTGAACGACGAGTGCTTTGTTTTTCTCTGAATATTAGTAAATTATTATTAATGATGCATTGATGTGTACCACTTTATCATTGTAACTGGTAATGCTGATTTGAACTACTTCAAAGACTGTTGGTTTGTTCAGTCTATGATAATAAATATAATCTCATCAGATGTTTTGTTTGAAAAACAGTTGTTTGTTTGTAAAGTAACGGATTCATCTATGAAATACATAAAGTGAAATAAAATATAGTATATTTCTTTCTGATACAAGAAAAGGTAAAAGAAAAAAATGTCAGAAATTATGAAGACTCAGGAGTACATCAAAATTGTACATGGCAGAGTGACTGAGTGAATGTGCCTAGTACATGACATTGCAACTACTTATGAAAGCTGTGTAAAAGCCAAGTTTGGCCAAATCTTTCAGTTAGATTTCTAAATGACACAAGTAAGTGCTTCAGCTAGATTTCAGTGACATTATTTCAATATGTTGATTTTTACTGCATGTAGTCTCAGTTTATGACACTTCCAAAATGACATTGGGCTCTGATAATAGTAAAGAGGTTAAACTGGGGCTAACTTGATAGTCAAGATTACACTGAATATACAAGACAAAACATTACAGTGCGCAGAGCGGTGTAACTAAAGTATGTAATATGGAAGAACCATTATTATCTACAATAGGCTAATTACATGATAAAGTTATGAGTTCACAAACTTATACAGATCGTGTGAGACAGGCACAATTAGGGGAAGGGAGGTGAAAAGGGATACCCATAACAAAAGAAAGGGCTTATATAATAAGGTGAGGCAAATACAGCTCAGAAGCACAGAGTCTCCAAAGAATAATCAAGAGTCAACTATCTGTTGCTGCATAATGCTGAATAGAACTGAATCTGAATATAGTAGCTCCATATAAGGTCAGCAAACAATGTGAACCATCAGAAACACTAGGAAGCACCACAGAGCAATCACTGAGCCCATACATACATGACATACATATGGATGTATGTCATACACAGACACACATGCATAAAAATCAGTACAGCCAGAATAAAGGACACAATCTTTGAAATGATCGTGGCGTTAGACTTTGAAATGGACAGTGTGAGCAGAGAGTACTTAAGGGCTTAACGCATTACAATGCCACATCGCTTATAAGATATAAAGCAGGTGCCAGCGTATAATGTGATTTACAAGCGCTATTTTGAAAGCAGTAGTTTTCGTGGCAAGGAACTATCTTTGTCTATTTTTACTCTTTGATCGTTCTTCAAGATGTGCGCGTTATTGGTTCCATTAGTGGCATTGATGTGACGGTTACACTTACTGTCGCGTAATTTATAGATTAAAAAGAAATAAGTGATTATTAGTCATATTTTCTACTATTTCAACGCGTTGCTTCTAACTGTAAATATTCTACATTTCCGTACAATCACGCCAGGGGAACCTTGTTCCGATACTTGTTTCTCTCCGTGATGTTCAACGCGCGGACAGATTTTCTTATTTAACGATATGATGCACGATCCAGAGGGCAGATATTTGATATACCGTTTTCATCGATACGCAGCCCTTTTCACTTCAGAATAAACAGATACGGCATTTTACTGGCATGCAGGTAGCCTATCATAGCGACTGTCAGAGCAACTTTTATCATGCGAGCTAACGCGATGCTGCTAACAGAGGAAAAATTGCTCACAACGATGCTAACGACTTTATTGGACATACCCGTGATGTTGACGTTTTGCGTGTTTGCAAAATTTTTAACGCCACAATAACTAAACAAAAGTTTTCCGTCACACACCACAGCCTGTGATCTAAAGCAACTAACAGTAAGTCAACATTAATTGTCAGTAATGCATGTAAAGTATGTAAACGTCAACGAAACTAAGCATTTTGTTTTGAGGATCTCTGTAAACGTTATTTTTTATAATAAATTGTAGCTTACTTGTGTAACCTGTGATTTTTTAGGTGGACGGAAGCTCATTAAACCTAAAACGATACATACATGATTAAAATTAGGAGATGATACTATCAAAACAGTGAGATCTGCTAAACCAAAAATCATTAGTTAGTACGTCAAAATTTGACTTAAATGATAATGTTCACATTTTATGAAATTTGAATCTGTTTTCTCACAATGTTTACAAGTGTAGCTGTTGATCTTTTGTTTTTGTCTTTTCCAAGTAGAAATGGCTCCATTCGTTTAAAAGCCATACAATCTGGCACAGAGGAAAACAGGGGACCCTATTTTTCCTATTAAGAGTGGCATCAGTCTGCATATTGCATTGTATTATAATCTCCTGATAGCTTCTCCAATCCTTTCTTTTTGTAAGGCATGCCTAACGCCAGTGCTCGGCCGAAGCATGGCAGGAGGGCCAGAAGACGACGCAGAGAGGACCCTGCCAGGAACGAACTGGTCTCAAGTTCCCTAGAAAGTGCCCAGCAGTGCCTTTACAACCAAGATTATGGGACTGCATTTGTTCACTACCTTCTCGTCCTCAACCTTGCACCTGTGTTTAAAGACTTTGCAAGGGTAATGACTGTTTGCACTGCTTTGAAAACCTGTCTCTGAACATTCACCGCCAAACATTGTGCACACATAACCAGCCACAACCATTCACACTAAAATCTGTGACATCTCCCCTTTAAGGAATCCTTCAGGTTCACTCTTTTCAAATGGACAGAGGAGCTGGACTCTGTGGGCCGCATTCAGGACCTGTTCGACTGTTATGAACAGGCGCTGGAGCTGTTTCCCGCTGATGAGGTTATCCTGAACAGCATGGGTGAACACCTGTTCAGGTGTGATTCTCATCTTATGACAGCGTGTCAACGCTCCCATAATTACATATAATAATGTAGTGTTAACACGATTTAGATGAAAGTATTTTTTACTGTGTTGTGGCTCTACTTTTCTTATCCAGAATGGGCTTTAGAGATGAAGCTGCAGGTCATTTCCATAAAGCCTTGAAGCTGAGACCAGATTATCCTGAAGCCAGGGAGAACTTTTACCGTGTGGCCAACTGGCTGGTTGAGCGCTGGCATTTCTTAATGCTCAACGACCACGGGAGGAATCGGAAGTACCAGCAGGCCATCCAGAAGGCTGTTCAGAGTGGCTGCAACACTGTACTTGACATAGGTACAGGCACCGGGATCCTTGGGTGAGATATTTTCCATGAGAGTTTGGAAGGTTTTTATTCTTTAAGTAATATGCACTTGACTTTGTCAGTAAAAACTTGATCCCTTTTAACCAAAAAAAAAAAACATGTTCAGTGCATTATTTTGGCTACAGCTAGAACAGGGCCTGTGTTGTGATGCTTGGGTATTAGTGTTGTAATTTCCTGGTTCTCTGTGTTAAGTATGTGTGCTAAGAAGGCAGGAGCTGCTGAGGTGTATGCCTGTGAACTGTCCAAGACCATGTATGACTTGGCCTGTGAGGTGGTGACTGCTAACGGCATGGATGGTAGCATCAAGATCCTCCATATGAAATCTCTGGAGATGGAGGTGCCGAAGGACATCCCACACAGGTGCAGTTTACACCAAAACTATCAAATCAATCCTGAAAAAAACAGTCCCTGTTAACTTTATTAGTACTAGTATGAAACTCAACAAACTTTCATGTTTTTCCATGCAATGTTTTGCTTTTTCTCAGAGTGTCCTTGGTGGTGACGGAGACGGTGGATGCTGGATTGTTTGGTGAGGGCATCATAGAGAGCCTAATACATGCCTGGCACCACCTGCTGCTACCTCCACAGGTAACTTAAATTATTAAACCCGAACTGAAAACAGAAATTTGTTCTCAAGTTGTCACAGTGCATTATTAACATTCTTGGCACCCAAGCCGTTTGTCTCTAACATACAGGTTTAATAATCCTCACAATCTGAAAAAACTCTTTTAAATAATGACTGTAAATAATGACTCCATAGCTCTGTCACAATTCATAGTGTGAGCATGGATGAATCAAGGCATTCACATATTTTTAGCCCCACAGAGAACAAAAGTAATGATGGCTTCAAGACACTTCTTGTCAATTCTTAAAGTAAAAATAAGTGATTTATACCCAGGAAGTTAATTTTTAAACATCCAGATCTCACTGGGAAAGCTCCATGATTCCTGAGTTTATGTTAAGAGTTGTGACATTTCGCAGTTGTATCCAGAAGGGCCATTAAAAGCACCTTTTTGTTGTTTTAAAGAGAGGTGAGAATGAATTCCAGGAACAGTCTGCCACAGGACGAGTCATCCCTGCTGGAGCCACCGTTTTTGGTATGGCTGTTGAGTGCCTCGAGATCCGCAGGCATCACAGGTAGGTGTGTGTGAATAAGCTGTGTGTGTGTGTGTGTGTGTGTGTCAGATAAAATGTTTGTGAGTGTGTTATCCTGTACTGATCTCATCAGAACAACAAAACTCCAACTGATATTCTCAAATTCTCCGTTTTTAAAAATTTGAGACAGACAAAATATAAGGCAGCAGTACAAAATACAATGACCTTTGATGATATTAAAATTTTTATAATTTTTTTTTAAACAGGCTTTGTGTGTCAGAGGTGGGCTCTCTGTCCATGGCTGCAGCCGGGGAGCTTCGCAGCCCAGTGAGCTGCAGCTCTGAGCCCGATGACTCCATGGAGCCTTACACAACAGAGAGACTAAGCAGACTGCCAGGAGGATATAAACCTCTCACAGAGCCATTCACAGCCCTCAATATTGATTTCAACAATGTGCAGGTGAGCAGAAGCAGAGAAGACAATCAATGCAGAAAGAGTCTGAGTGGACTTCATTCATATCAACATATATCTTTCAACGATATGAGGTGCTCTTAAAAATTCCAGCTACTGTTCCTGCTGCACAGTAATGTGCATGCAGCAGGCGAGAGCAGTGACTGTCATAAGTAAGTAAGTAAGTGTGCACCACCCAGAGAAAGCCAACAATGTGTCCATGGTTGCATTCTTTGCCGGTCTTGGAGACTGTGGGCTCTTCCATTGTAAAGACTGCTGTTTGATCTCTGGGTCGTAGCCGCAGACAAACTCTCCTCACTGCTCCTTGATGTGAAGTTTGGTTCATCCTAGTCCTGTTGCCAGAGGTCATTGCAGACTCCAGCACAGTGTCTGCTCATGCAGTCAAAAATCACATGTGAGTGGTCACAAAAATGTGCCTAACTCAGGTGCTGATGATGATCAAATGATAAAACTTGGAATACTAAAAATAAATAATAAAAGTTTATGGAAGTTTTTGTGTGCACGTGGTACAAGCACATGGCTGTGCAGCACTCCGTTCCTGGTTGCTAGAAACAGTCATGGGAATTTTTGATCACACCTCATATGATAATTTATTTATTGTTAATTATTATCTTTGATGAATTCAGGTATCAATTAATGTTGTGACTTTGTTCGACTTTTGCATTTTTTTTGTATCTGATATGCAGCCATTTGAGAAATATTCATGGTGTTTTTTTGATGCCTTGACTCAAACAGAATCCGCAGCTCTGAGACAAATAATTAATTCAACTAAACATATGTTTATTAGTACCTGAAATTGTCATATTTGCCACCTTTCAGGCTAAAATATTGCACCTCGGTGGATACTTATTATTTAGCTATAGACCTGAATGGGTTTGTTCAGGCCTTGTTAGCTCTAAGGGGACAATTGGCAGATTGTAGAAACAGTGTTTGTCTGCCATCTGACAATACCTGCAGGATTTTTTTTGTCTAAATTCAAGATGTAGAATATTTATTCTAACATGCAGAAGGGACTTTGAGACAAATTTAGCCTGAGCTGTGATTTCGTGTTTAGAATCAGTGATGCAAACTCACTTTAGCAGAGTGATACTAAGACTTAAGAGCACTGCATGTAATGCACTTAATTAATGTCATTTATCACTGATTGAGTTAGTTATGTCGTACTTTTTGTCATTTTACAGAGTAGTTAAAGGCTGATAACAAACAAGTCATGAACTTGGCTGCAGGTTTGTGTGAGTCATGTAAAAAAGAGAATAAACAGAAATGAAAAACAGGAAAAGTTTTTCTGTGATAGTTTTTCTTCCACACTTTTCAGTTTGTATTCTTTCGTTTTCTCAAGGCTGCACCGAATAGTTTGAAGCTTTGTTAATGACAGAGACATTTGAATTCTGAAACAAAATTCAAATGAAAATTTTGCATATTGTTTTTTCTTTTACATTTAAGTAACACATTTATACAAAATATGGATTAACTGTGTTGGTAACCTGCAGGAACTGGAGGGGCTGAGCTCCAGAGAGGTTCAGAGGATCCGCCTGCCTGTCACTCAGGAGGGGGAGCTGGATGCTCTGGCTGTGTGGTTCCAGCTCCACCTGGATGAGGAGAGCAGTCTGTCCACTGGACCCCAGGAGGACACCTGCTGGGAGCAAGCCATCTACCCTGTCCACAGCGCCAAGGGTACGATTCAGTGGACATGTATAATGACACATTGGAGGAAGTTTGGCAACACAGTATGACACTTATTTTTACCGACTTCAAGCTTCAGTTTAATCAGCATTGTCCATCTGTTACTGTGTTTCCAGGGAATAGTCCTTTGTCACAATGTGTTTCATGACTTCAGCATTCCTCCCACTATTTTAACATGCATTTCCACATTACCTCAGAAGAGGGCAGTGCATATTGCAGACAATATGCAGTATTTATAGTATATTTCAGTCATTTGGACCAAAGTTTCTGACTTAGTGTAGATTATCTGCATGTGAAAGTGGTGAAAGTAATGGCTGTGATGCAGGACTGATAATACATCAAGATTTAGCTGCCTGAAAGTCTTAAAAACCTGACACTTCATTACTTGAACTTCATCACCGGTGTCCACAGTATGCCAGTGTTCTGAATTCTAATAGATTTACAAGATCCCAAGAATGTGTCCATAAGAGCACCGTATGTTCTTTCCTATGTTGCCCGGCCACTGCGAACGTAATCGGCACTGACGTGAGGTGACTTGTTCCAGTTGGCATTGCAGTACATCATCCTGTAGACAAGCTCAGCAGCATTTCAGCACACAGCTAATTGGTGAAGGCAGCGTCAGGGGAGCCACCACCTTTCCCGGTGATCACCAGCATCCGTTTCCCGGTTGTGTGACGTGTGCGCCGTGATCGCCTGTGACACTCTTTAGTGTTCATGAAATTCTTATAGGCAATAAATATGCATTTTTCCCAAATGCCTCTGACGAGCGGCGCTCTGACATGAAGACATGAACAGATGCTATTCCTGTAGGAATCCCCCCCCCGTGCACCCACTCCCTTGAATCTCATTTCTCTTCTGGGCTCTTTTCTCTTCCTAAATCTTCAGCTTTTCTCCTCTCTGTCTCTCTCGCTCTCTTCTTTTTTTTACTTTTTAACAATTTGTTCAAACCAAGTCAGTTTTATATTTAAAGCCCACAAACAATCTGCACTGCATACAACATGCGTATCCTTGACATCATAGATCTGATTTATCGATAAATATTTTTTTTATTTATTTTAAATCCTTATCCTTAGCTTCTTGTCAGAGTTTCCAAAATCATAAGCCAGACATTATGAGAAACCATTTTCTTGATCAGTTGTACGTATTTATTTTCCTGTTTGTCTGCATTTCAGGTTTTATAAGATTTATTTTTACAGCAGTTGTACTTAAAGCCTTTGGTTGAATTTACATACATAAACTACTAACTATCATTTTAAAATTTTTCTATGTTAGTGCTGATACCTGAGTCTTTGTGTTGATTCCATAGCAGTCACTTTCTGATAGTTAATTTTAAGGAAAAAAAAAGATTTCTCTACAGTATCATTTTTTAATTGTACCTAAGAATTCACAAGCAGCCATTTAACTTTGAACTTGACCTAATAAAGAGTCTAAAACTGGCAAAATTTTGATTTAAATCAGGAACTCTTTGATTAAAAAAATAGGTAAGATGTTATGAATTAGGAATAAAAAATCTGGCCTAATATCCGATCCCATTTTCGGTACTTAGCAGCTTTCCCTTCTCTGTGCTACAGCGCGAATCAGTTGGTCAGAATTTTCTTTGAGGTTCACTCTGTTCAAATATAATCAGGTCACCAATTTTTTTCTTTTCTCTTTTCAGGTTTCCCCCTGAAACCTCGAGACGAGCTGATTGTTGAAGTCTCCTGCAGAGATGCTTACCTGAGGCTCTGCAGTGTCGGCGTCCTGAGGGACGGCCATGAAATCCATCTCGAAAAGCGTCTGGATTCACAGTTTTCTGCAAACCCCACGTCGAATCCGAACCCAGAGGCAGAGCTGTGCAGTGCGCTGGCTTGCCTTCAGACTGACCAAAATCAAACCGTAGAGTTCAGCATGCTGGAATGTGCAGAGATGGCTCTCCTCAACAATCACGAATACCACCAGAGCTTCTGCGACGCGCTGGCCAAACTCATCTTCCAGCTGAAGATAAAATGGCAACACCAAGAGCGAAGACCAGGTGTTAAGTTAAACTCAGCCGACTCTAGCGACCTGCTCTACGTGCTCGACGTGTCAGAGGGCTTCTCTCTGCTCTCCCTCATCGCCACCAGCTACGGTCACGTAAAAGCGTACAGTTCTGTGGAAAAGACCAAGCAGCAGGAAGTTTTAAAGAGGCTGGCTCGCTCCAATAATATCCCAGAACATTATCTGGAGTTCTGGCTCAACCACATGGAGGATGAGCAGGGGATGCTGCAAAGGCCGTCCGGAGAGAAGCTGTGGAGCGCCATCATTCTTGACTGCGTGGAGACTTGTGGTCTCATTAGACAGAAGTTGATGGAAAAAGCTTCTCTAGCCAGGTCAGAGGGGGAAGCCAGGGGAGGGCACGCAGAAATGTGTTTCGATTGTTATTTTTTTTGTGATGCACTTTAAGATATTTTAGAGTAAAATCTATTCCTACAATCTGTGCTAGGTGTCTGCTGGAGGAAGGAGGAAGTATTTTCCCACAAAAGATTGTGGTGCACGGCATGTTGGTGGAGTCAGAAACGTTGCTGCTGGAGAGTGCGGTCCAGGGTCAGGAGCCGACGCTGGGATTCAACATAGCTCCCTTCATCAATCAGTTCACCGTAAGTGTTCCTGCCGTCATTTTCACTGTAAACTCTGTGAACCCCCAAAACCATGAACATTATGAAACTTATCTGTTTTATATTCTGACCCCTGTTAGTACCAAGGTTAGACTAACTAACCAGATAGTGCTAAGTTTTGGTCTTGAAAGTTAAACTTTTTCTAAAAAAATTTTTTGATGATGCAATATTATTAATATTTGAATTATTCAGAAAATTAGTATCATTTATCAAAATTGATATTTATAAACGTAAGGCTGATGATAATGACTTCTGCTGTTTTCTGGAATTAATTTTTCTGATCAAAAAATAGTATAGAGCAAATAGTGTTTTTAAATTATACAATTATTATACACTGAAAAAAATATAAATGCACACCGAAATCTGTATTGTCATTCTAAAGCTTCTTCAGTCTTTCTAACACAAGTTGCAAAATCCTCCTTTTGTGCATCTGTAATCACCCATATCTTGTATGTCAAATGTTACTGAGACAACAGTCATGACTGACACCTTTCTCATATTCTATACTGTTTGTAAGTTTGCATCATTTACATTCAGAGTCTGGTTATAAGGTGTGTACGTGTTGTCTGCTGTTAAATACTGTATTACTGACATAAAGTGCAATGCTACAAAGGTGCAAAGGAATTCTAAGGACAAATTTTACTTGCCACACTTAAGTTAGCCAGATGCTGCATCTAGTTGTCCTGTTTTCTACCATGTCTGCATCTTTTGTAGAACAAGGTTTTTCACTTGGAATACCAAAGTCCAGGTCCACCATGTTTTCTGGTGTGCACTCCTCTTTGAAGTGTGTTTCCCAGCTGCGTTAAAGAAGCTGTGAAATCCCTTTGAATTCTTTTTCTTTATTTGGTCTGGAAATTATCTTTTTTTTTTCTTTTTTTTTCTTTTTTTTTTTTCCTCTTCAGCATCATGTTTGTGCTCTAATTCTGCCGACCCCACACGGGACGGTCGTTTGTTTTAACAGATGTTGTCTTTGAAGCCCTCAGTGGAGGGCACTTTCTAGCACAACTGTCACACAAGACACAACACACAGCTTGGCCCAAGACATTCCTACCTGAATCCATCAGTACACATTACATCAAGAACATCAAACAGCAGGCTCTGAGGTCTACACAACTGTGACAGGGAGGAGGAAAGATTCTTTTGTTCTGCCGTAAAGGAAACAGTGACACTTTCTTTGTTGCCACTTTGGTTTCTCCAGTAGCTTTCATGTCTGCTGCCCTGCAGCCTCGGCCTGTTTGCTGAGTTTTGAATAGTTTGAGGTGGATGAGTATTTTTTTAAGAATGGATCAGAAATAAATGGTGGTTTTGAGAAAAAGTGTCCAAAACAACTGGATGATTTTAATTATCCAGCAGCAATGTTTTTCTGTGTTTTTTTTTTCTTTTTCTCTCTTTTTTTAAATCTTTTTAGTTATAAGACCCTTCTGTTAAATCATGTAGCCACAACAATAAAGTCTTTTTTAACTTTGTGATATGTAATTCCTCATTGACATTGTCCATTCCTTGATCTGCTGAAAGCTTCTCTAGCTGACGCTGGTGTTTATCTTTTGTGACCTTTAGGTACCGGTGCACGTGTTTTTGGATTTTTCCACACTGGAGTGCAAGCGTCTCAGTGAGTGTGTGGAGCTCTTTGTTCTGGACCTGATGGAGGCAAACGCAAACTACACTAACAGAGAAGTAAAGGTAAGATCAGCCAGATAAGTTCAATCAACAAGGGCATTAACAACTGCTAAATTTCAGTATTTTAGTAGCCACCAATTACTCCCAAAATATTGTTCACTCGGTGATGAAGCATAGAAGATAATTTTTTTTAAATTCCACTTTTCTCTAAATATACAGAAATTCATAGCAATTAAGAAAATCAAAAAATCCCTGAGCAACTTTCTGGTTACAACATATTGTGTAAAAAAGCCTAGTAAAGAGTCAAGTTTACTATGACATTCTGGGCTTATCTCACATAGACAAACCTCTAACTTTTATTTACCTCCTAGCTAAACTTTTGCTCCCAAATAAATTCAACACAGAGACATAATTTTCAGAACAAGAACTTTGTATCATCAAGCAATTGGAAACAGATTAGTTTTCAAATATTTATATATTTTCGGGCACTTATCTCCACAGTATATCTGACAGTGCTTATGTACCATTAAACATATGTCCTGTTCCCCAGGTCCAGGCTTCATCTGCAGGCAGAATAACTGCAGTTCCCTTCTGGTACCACATCTACCTGGACCAGGAGATAAGTGTGAGCACCCTCAGCCAGAACTCTCACTGGAAACAGGCAGCTGTTGTGCTGCAGCAGCCCCTGGAGGTAAAAGCAGGAGACTGGGTCTGCCTCAACGTGAAGCTTCACAAGAGCACCATCTCCATGTCAGCCCACATAGACAATGATTCCAGGCAAATGGAGCAATAATCTCTTACACTGTAGTGATTATTATCCAGTGTCACTTCTTTTCACAAATGTAATATCAGCCTTTTAGATTTTTCAAGTTTTGCCAGACACATAGCGTCTCTATTTTGAGAGTCGAGTGGGAGACTGCATGACCCACAATCAACCACAAAGTACCAGGTGGATGCTGGGTAATCACGATTATAAAGAATTTGTTTTATATCATAGTTGTGCTGGGAGATCATATTTAAATTTATAATTTGTACTTAATATAAATAGTATTAGTACAAAATATAAATATAGTTGTTGACCCTTTATTATGGACACGGTTGTTTTTGCAAAGATGTTCGTCACTATCAATAAAACATTTTAAAATGAAAAGTGTGACATTTTCTCTGTTAAAGCATGAAAAAAGAAATCGGCAAAAATGAATTTGATCTGATTTATTGAGGAAACTGATGGAGACGGAATTAAATTAGAATGTGAAACATTTACATCAGCTATGAAATACTCCTGTTGGTTTCATTTAGAAAAATAAAATCCTGTAAGGCAATGCCACATTCTCTAGCAGGACATGATGCAGATTTGATACGTTATGCTTTTTTGGGCAAAAACCGGTATCCTACATTGTGCATTTAACATGTCAACATCTCTGCACAAGTCTATGGAAGTCATGACAACGATGAGAACTTGGAAAACCTATGGGAAGGAGTGAATGGCTTAAGTGCTGCTACTGCAAAATTCTTAGAGCTTAAATGCTAAATTTGGAGAAGATCTCATCAAACAGGATGAATACTCGCTGTTAATTTAAAATAACTGATCCGGCAATATAAACTGATGTAGTGTAGATAGACTAGTTCCATGGCACAAACAACAAGGCATCTGAGAAGACTAGTGAATACATTTCTGTCAATCACTACAGAGTGCTGTATGCAGGAGAGCACAGACAGACATGAAGAGCTGATTGTACACTTTCATACAGTATTAGACTGAATTATGTACGCTATTTCAATACTTGGTCTGTACTAAAAGTCTGTCTGCAAACCCTTAACATACATTCTGTCAGTTTAGACCTATCATTCAGCAGGCAGAGCTCTGACCCACTCATACCTCCCCTGTCCCCTCGTTCCAGGATACAAATCAAGACAAAAATAGATGATTCTGGACATCGAATGTGCTTTAGTGTATTATATCTCCACATATGAGTATCATGTCAACTTATGTCTTCTGAAATCACTACAAAAGACACATAGCAAAGAAAACATTTGAATTTCAAAAGTTGCATATTTCTCTTCTGTCACTTCTTCTGAGATCATGATATGACATAATTCCCTATTTGGAAATGATACACAGGCCTGATTAGCTAAAACTCGAGGAGGCTTTTGGGAAGTCAAGGCTCTTTGAAGAGAAGTGTGCTCTCAGAAGTGCACACTTAATGTGACCACAAGTCTTTCTCGATTACAATAGACTAAAAACAACTCTAGCATAGCCTACTGAGTCATATGACTCACCATGACAACAAAACAGCAAAAAATGCACGACTCTACAAACCATTTAGTGCGATGTCTTTACTGAACATTCTTGGAGCTGTTTCCGGCAGAGAGGTCCATGTGGTTTTTCATTTGTTGGTAAACTTCTATTCCTCGATTGATGTGCCCTTTTAAACAACAGTTTTGTTTTATGTTACATGATGGGGCTGTTATTTAGTCCTGCCCAACCATGTCCAACAGTGTCTGTTGGTGACATCAGTCTTCAAAAGTTGGCTAGGTGATCACGATGAGATCTGCTTCTGTTGGTTCTTTGGTTTGCTTGGTCCTTTCTTCTTCTTGGTTTTCTTCGGGTCTGGCTTCATTTCCTTCCTCCCATGGGGCCGAGCTAAGCCCAGCAGGGGCTGACAAAGAGTGGGGTGTAAGGGTTCTACCCAGGCCCTGGTATTGACCTTTGGGTGACACTGGATTGGATGCTGCCTCTGTGATGGCATCTTGGGAGCCTGAAGATAGCAAGCCAGACCTCTCTCCATCATTTTCAGCCTCATTGAAGTAAGACTTCCTTGGACGACCCATTACTGTTCTCCCTGTCAGAGAGAACAAAAAATTTTTTACTGTCCTCTTCATGTTAGAATATGCCGGAGATACTTACAATACACAACTTTTGCAAGTGCTCTAGTCACCAGGAGGCACTTACCAACATTGCGGACTTGTTCGGAAATGTCTGCTCTGACATCGGAGATGTCCCACATTGCCATGAAGGAGTCAAAACAGGAACCTTCCTCAGCCTCCTGGATGTAAGGCTTGTAGGTGAAGCTGAAGTGATGGGCAATGGCTGCCAGAAACATCTCCACACAGATGACGAAATCCTGCAGGGAACAAGAATGTTCGGTATGTTAGCTAATGTGGTCGTTGTTCCTACTTGTTCAGGGCAAGTTCTATCACATACTTATACAAAAACTTAAGCAATTAAGAGGCCATATGGTAATATATTTTATATTTCAGTTCTACTAAGACTAATATCAAATTCAGCACATTAGGATATTATCATGGATGGGTAATTCTTAACCAGATGCACTTAAGCTTACCTGTAAGCCAGTGGCTACAGCCTCCACACTTTGCCAGTCCCATGTGCGTGTTTCTGAGATGATTCCCACTTTTACAAGCAAAGCAATGAACACAGCTTGCCTAAAAGATGTTTACAAAAATGACTATTGTTATTAGCAATCATAATCTGATGCCATTGTCTATGTTAATCAAGAGACTGTGAGCATACTTCACAAAAATTTCTCGGCTGTGCTATTGATCATGTACACAAAGAATTACCAGAAAGAGACGAAAACCACCATTTTGACACATAGGAATTTGCCCACTGGTCTGATTGGACTCAGTTCCTCTCTCAGAGCCCTGTAGAATAGCACCAGGCAGTACATGGCAAACTAGAACAAAGAAGACAAACAGACGCAGGGGACTCTAGTTTTTATTTTGTATCTTTTTAAAAAGGCTGCCTGCAAAATTTTTAAATGCATCTTACATTCTAACATACACCCTATTGTATAATATAGTATTTACTCAGGCAAATAAAATTAGACGGAGAAAAAAACATAATGAAAGAAATAGTAGCAGGATTACCAGCTGTGACATGTTATTGAAGATCACCAGGTATGTCCATGCATTTGTTGAACTAAAATTGCCTTCATCATACACACCACACAACTGACAGATCCTAGAGAACAAAACATCCACAACACACATAAACACAAACAGTGAATAAAAAGCTTTGTTTGCATTAAAGAATCAAAATTAAGCGCGTAAAGAGCAGAGCTTACTTACAAGGCAATCACTGTTGTGACGGGTCTTACAACTGTGTACTGCAACACTCCCAATTTGCATCTCAGCAATAAAACCCTGCATTGCAAATGTATGGTTAGAATATAATCGGCTAAAAACATCTAAGATCTTACATAAGTAAAATCTGCTTAAAGTCAAATCCAGTCCCCAACAGTCATAAGACATGTAGATATTGGATCATTGAAACTAGTGCAATGACCTCGTTTTAGCGTTGAAGTTTTGAATTTTCTTTGGTAACTGTTCAATTGTGTTCTTTGATATCCACATGCAAAGAGCAACAAGACTCTCAAGGGTTGGACTCACTCTGGAAAAAATTAACCGCACAAAGGCATGTTAATCTATTACTGATGGTGCCTAACTGAGTCTAATTTGAAGCTGGTGACAGTCACTGATTTAATCTCCCAGTTTCAATGCCTCGACAAAAACACAGAGCAGTAGTGAAAGAGAAGAACTCAGGAAGAATTTGTCATTTGTCTTTTAGTCATTCGAGAACCATAAAAGTGCTGTTTATAAAAATGTATTGGCTGTCACGTAGTAAGTTAGGACTCACACAGATTGTATGCGTACAAGTCTTTAGTGCAAATTTGGTATAACTTAAAGTGAAACTCACTCTCCCATTGGCCAGGGCGGGCAACAGCAGAGAGGGGGCAAGTGTTTCTGCTGCTCTTGGGCCTCCAGCATTAACACCAGGCTGGGATACTGATTTTCCAGGTAGTTAAGCAAGAATGTCATGAAATTGTAGATGACATAGGCCTCATAGCACTCTCTGCATGTATCCACGTAAATGGCTATATTGGGGTATTTTAATGCAATCCACTGCGAGATAAAAAAGAGAAGGTAACATGGACAGTGAGGATTAAAGAGATTATTTGAAGTGTGCATGCATGTACAATATGAGCTGCATAATGGTAAAATTGATAATATACACAACTCACACTATCCAAGCTGTAGATTGGGACCATCCATAAAATCCTTAAAAAGACAAAGAAAACATAATTACAAAGCAGCTTTAGACTATTGTCCATGGATGACATGAATGTTGTCATCTTTACCTGATGATAGGTTTTTGAAGCTCTGGCTGAGTGTAATGAACCAGGTGCTGGAGGATTCCCCACAATGATATGGGTATGGTCATGAAGACAAATATCCCAGCAATGAACCATGCTTTATTATGAGTGCCAACCTGTCATTACATGGAAACAAATAGTCAACACCATTTAACTTATCAATGAATCCAAGATGTGGAAACTAACATTTTGGCTTTCATCTGCATTTACTACTAAGTTAGGAGTTGAGGCAGTAGTGAGATCCACAGCATAGGTAAAATAATGACATAGCCTAACTTTGTAAAAGAAAAAGTAATTACACAAATGCTTGTGTTTAATTAAAGAGCAATTTGAAAATTCTTACTGCATTTTCTGATTTTCCCACTTATTTAAAAATAAAGTGAGACTAAAAAGAGTCAGAGTGTGAGGAAATGGTAAGAATATGATTCGCAGTACACAATCTATCATATACAGTAATATACTTCTGTATTAGAGCTATAAATGCATGTAATCAGAAACGAGCGGTGTATGAAAAGTGCAGTGTAGTAAAGACTTAAGTATTTTTCAACCAGTAAAGGAGTATTTGAATATATTAGTACAAAACGTCACTCAAATACCTCAGCACTGTATTTGAGTATGATCCTCGAGTAACAGGGCCCCAGATATCAAAATTAAACATGTCAAACAGATTGATCAGGAGTTATGACTGACCTCTGACTTCTGCAGTTCCCAAATGCACAGAGGTAGGACGACTATCAGCAACAATATGTACAGCACAACGACCAGCGGCCGAATCCATCTTCTCCAGTTCCCACAGGAACAAGGCATCCTGACATGAAGACGCTGTAAGGCCTTTACAACTGGCCGGAGACTCAGTGACAACACAATTTCACTTGTCTAATAAACGCTGTCGTCTAACGCTCGACACATTTAACGTTAGCTTCGCATTGTTACACTCTTGACTCACTCATTGCGACCCAGGACAACCCTTCACTGTCGTACATGAACGTTGCCTCTTTCATTAGAATCAAGTTACAATCATGAGAACAAACGTGCTTAATAATTACCCGCTCATATGACTCGGTTTTACTAAGCTAGGTTGCTAACGTTAGCTTGTCATCTGTTTCACCATGTAAACAAACCAAAGTATAAGATTCTAATTTAAACGGCTGAAAGTATTCCAACGTCTACCGCAAAAAAAAATAAAACGTCTGGTTAATGAATCAACCGGTTCTCCAAATTAAGGACACTTAAACATTTCCAGTGGCTCTTTAATTGGTAAAAGTTTCCCGAAAAGTAAATACTGTTGATTTTTTACTTCCTGTTGTTGCATTTCTGATGTCCCACCCACAAGCTACAATTTGATTGGTGGTGTCGAGGCAATTAGCCAATCGATAAAGGGAATTTGATATCCAGTCTGACGTACATGTGGCTAGTTTGGTTGCTCTGCATTGACCGTACGATTTGTGCTTTCGCCAGCAGATGGCAATGTGAATTAACAATTAACGGGCAACTTAGCCTGAAACAGGCTGTAATAGCAGTACAGTAGTTTGAAACCGACAAGACTCTTTCCATTGTGTAATTTTCCTGAACTGTTGTATCGCACTGAGGCTATCCACACTGTGTTTTGGTTTATCTACACAATTGACATACAAAAAAAAAAAAAAAAAAAGGCTATGTGTGCAAATAGATGGGTTACTCCCATTTTTATTGAAATTTCTGCCACTTAAACTAAAATCACAACGAAACATTAACCTTTTGATCAAATCTTATCTTATGTCTGACACCTAACTGAGTCTATACTCTATTAATCAAATCCTCTACAGTTGTGGTATCAAAATAGTTATTCACTTCTAAGTAAAATACAATCAAGTGTATAATAAGTTTGAAGTCAGTACATCAACACTGTCTTTCACAGCAGACACATTAAGTGGTTAAATTAAGAGTAGTACATTATTATGTTTTGCAGGTTTCATTAGATTTACATGTATAAGTAAGCCATGAATGAGAGTTACAGTGAGCCAGCAAGCATAACAACAGGATCCTGAAACCAAAACAGATACATTAAAATCTTTCATTTTTCTTGGGTTTTTTTTTCTACTTCCAACTGTGGTTTTCCAATTGTGTGAAAAAAAAGTCTTTAAGAGCCAGGGAGCAAGGTTTGCACGTTATCCAAAATCAACAGCGGCCATGTAAGCCCAATGCATCAGTCAATTAGTTGATTTTCTTAACTCTAATTTCTTACATTTGTCAATTCTTATCATTAGAAAATATATATGAATAAAGTGCTGTTAATTTTATTAGATTTGCTTTAATGGTTGTTGTTTTAAAAAGTATTGTTATAATAATTGTTTATAATATTGTTATAATGGTTCTTATAATCGTTCTCATTTGAAGTTAAAATGATTTTTTACATAAATGTGAAACCTCGCAAAAAGGCTGAAATCATTGCCTTTTTTTTTCCATCAAATCCATGCAGAGCTCCATCAGCAATTCATTCTATCCAGAGATTTATATTAAATGTATTTTTTTGTTTAATCTAAATCTAAATCTAAATCTTGCATTGACAGAGCAATAAAAAAATACCTTTCAGGACCTTTTGCCATGCACATGCTTGAGTAAATGTATCTGTGTGTCTTCTGTAAAATGAGGGGAGGCAGAACTTTCCTTTCTGTTGCACCATGTCTCCACTGCCCCACAGTCACAGAAATCACTGGTTGTAGCAGGACAGATTGTTCATGAATTTTGAATTGATCCTTTTGGCTTTTATGAATTAGAAATAGTCTTTGCCACAAGTCTTGCAAGCGAGTGCCATGGTGGATAGCTCGAAGGGATTGCCATGCAAAGTGGCATACGGGGTACAGCCATGTAAGGGCAGGGTAGATAAACATATGCTATGTTTGATCAGACCCAAAACATATTCTAGCATAACGGATGTGGCGTCCATTATGTCTCACTGAATCGTAGCCTTAACTGTAGCACAAAGTAGCTTGTTTACTATTTGCTTGGCAGGAAACACACATAGAAGGGACTGGCAGAATGGATAGGTCTGAGGAATAATAATAATCAATACACAACAAAGGAGGAGACATACTGTCTGATTCCTGGAATATAATGTATCAGCCAAAGTGCACCTCCTTTGTCAGAGGAATACACACGTCTGCAATCATTCAACAATTACTTATTTATCTAAATACGCCTGCCATAGGCCTTTGTGTCAGGAAATGTTCAGACTCACTGAAGGCGTTCACTGTGGTTCATCTGTTCCCGAACAACAACATAAGTGACTCAGGATGGAGTCGAAGAAGCTCTTCAAAGTCATACAGCACCATCAGAAGTTATTTAAAAGCAGGAGCTGTAGCATTAGCCTACTTTATCTGAGTCTCTTCAGAGGATAAGTTTTTTTTTAAGTATCAAGCAAATCCAATTAAAAGATCTAAAACAAGAATGAATGACTAGCATGTGTATCCAAAGTTTGTTAAAATCCGAATCGTGATAAAAAACTATTAAAAGACATTAATGAGCCATGTGTTCCCATATAACTCTAGTTTATTTTGAGTCAAAACCACTGCTGCCGTAAATACTCAACAGGGCAACAAATCTGGGTCTGTTGGGTATGAGAATAGTTTACAGCATCTTAATTATTTACCCCATTTGAAAAACATTAACACTAAATGCAGATGTTTAAGGAAATTATTTAGCCTTTCTTAGAAGTTGCACATAATTGTGGCCAGTCAGAGATTTGGTTTTGGTCTTTTCATGGGATTTGTTGACAATAATTAAGGTTTAAAATGTCAGCATTATCCTTTATAAAGTCATGATGAAAGTAATTTACTGAGCCATTCTGGGTGACGCTTATGGCTGTGTTACCTGCTAGGTTCAGGACCTGGGGCCAAAACCAGCTGCTTGGCCCCTAATAGCCACCCTGTATTCCTGCTTAGGAGCATGCTTCATATTGTAATAACTCTACTGCTTCTTTTGATTGTTTTCTGCTCTGTCTTCCTGTCTGCAGTGGCTTCTAGCTTTTGTTGCCTTAACTTTTGTAAAGTGGAACCTTGTAAATTCTCATCAATTCACTCCCTTACTGCTGTTATTACACTATCCATCTACCTATTTGTTAGCATTTCTTATAATATAATCTGTTGTAAGTAAATTGACATTGTAATTCAGCATACTCCCGTTTTTGCAACAATCCGAGAGCTGGGTAATAATAATGTGAGCACACAACTAAAATAATGAAATTCTAAAAATAAGATTTACACTCACGGACTTCCATTAAGACAGGGATTCTGAAGCAGGTGCCTATTGTTTTCAAACCAAAATTCAGTTAAATGATCACAAACCACTTAACGCAAAATAAACCTGGACGTTTTGGGGCCCCTGGGTTGCTCTGGTTGTTAATGGCTGGTATCTGGTTGGTAACGGAGCCTTGGTGAAATTTGACTCACTTGCTGTGGGCTATTGATTTTAAGTGTTTGAGAAACTCTAGTAGCCTTTTTTGTGAGCAACGGTGAGACACATTATACGTATAAATAATCTGCAGTGTACTGAATTTGTATTAATCATTATATGTGCTTGGGACAAGTGCTTGATGCTGCATCTTTTCAATGGAATTCAACAATTCAGATTCAGATTTAATTCCTCATTAATTCCTCATTTATCATTCAATTCCTAATTTATTTATCAATCCATCAATGAGAACATTATTTGCTGAGGAACCCTATAAGATATCCATGCTGTTGCAGTCAATCACTTTTTATTAATCAACTGTTATTTTTTCAATGATTTCAATTATTTAATAACTGAATGTGATTTCGTGGAAGACCAGTCTTAAGCATTTTAATAACTTTAATCATAAATATAATGAAAGGTATGCATAAAAATTAGTATTATTCATGCAATTATTTATTTTTTAGCATGAAAGATTCATGCAAAATGTTTCCAATGTATGTTAGAACCAAAATAATTTTGTTGAAAGATTAAAAAAACACAAAAAAGAAAAGCATTATGTTTGTTTGCATCCCCTTTTAATCATGAGTTCTGTGGTAATAATACATAAGATTTGCTGTCATCATAGTTTAGGCATCTTGTCGAGAAATGTTGAGAAATATTGAGAACATTAAGAAAAGGCCACAGTTGCAGGCAGGCTTCTTTTTATTCGAGAGAATACCTTGTAAAGTGGCTTTTCATTGTCTTTGCCATTTACTTTGTATTAAGTGTATCAGCAATTGAATCTGAATAAGCTTTGCTTGTAGAAGCACTTTGGACCTTTGAGATCCTTCATTATTTGTTTTCAAGCTTAATTCAATTCACTGCTGGCAAGACACAAGGTTCCCACCGAATTCCACAAAGCTCTGCTTCGCTCTCCCTTGCTTTCCCTAACACCAAATGACTCTTTAATTTCCCAGAAAACCATGAATATATTCTAATGTGTTTCATTCTTGGTTTTTTTTTTTGTGCGTTCTATTTTTATTCTAAGCATTATTAAACTACAACATATTTTGTCTTAACAACCAAAGTTTTTGAGCAATTCTGTATTTATTCTGGGTTACTGGAACCTGAGTGTGGCATGATTTCATATGAGGAATATGAAGCAGTTTCATAAAGTTTATGACCTGGCTGCCACTTATCATGAACTGCTGAAACAAATAACAGACCGACGTCCGATAAAGCCACGGCTACAGTGCTCTGTTAGTCTTGGATGAATTTCAATTTTGTGTATAGAACATGGTTCTGGTATCTGTCTCTTTTTGAGAGGTGCAGAGAGCTGATCCTGGCTTTCAAGACTTGCATTAATGCTTTTATTTTTCAGCAAAGTCTTATTACTAAAAGCCATTATGGCATGATGTTCAACCAGAATACATGTTATCCCGCTAAATCAAAGCTAACGTTGACTATAACATAGATAAGTAATGGTGAAACTTTTCTTTCTTTGACCTTATTTTGGCAAAATGAGATGCGAGTTATATGTAGAGTATCATATTCCCACCGTCCAGGCTGTTCACATCCTCTCCGCTGACATTAGCAACCCTCAGGGCTCAGTTGCCAAGCAGGTCACAGTTTGCTTCAAATCACTCCCAGACGCCTCTTTCTCACAGACGCAGATGAAAAACAGAGGGGGCCCCCTTGACTTCCCAGAGAAACCAATATAAGTATGATGCCGAAATAAACCTTGCTGTTCCTCACGCTGGAAATGGAAATTGATTTATTGGTATAAGCAGCAGCATTAACATGAGGTTAAATCAATGACAACAAACATATGAATCCAATTTTCTTACAGATCATTTTGAACTGCTTCGATGTATAGTGGTAAAATAATACTGAACAGATACTCCCTGTTCTGTACACAGGTGTGTAAAACACTCCAACTACAGAAGTGCAAGTCATTATACACACAGTACTGACACACATGCTAGCACACTCTCAAACACACGCGGGTTTACATGTATTCACATATCAAATAGCATTAGGCATGTTGTTTGGTAGGTAACTAAGATTACCTCTTAAAAAAATTGTTTTAATGGTTTTGGTAAATGTCTTAATTCAGTTTCTTGCTGAGAGTTAAATGAGAAGATTTTAACCTGTTTCATGTTGTCTGTTAGCTAAATAAGAAGCTAGGCCAACAGCTGGTTAGCTTAGCAAAGCGTAAAGACTAAAAACATGGAAACATCAAGCTTGACTCTGTCTGATGGTAATAAAATCTACCCTCCAGCACCTCTAAAGCTCACTATTAATTATATCTTTTGTTGTTGTTGTTGTTGTTTTCATATTTGCTATAGCCATTAGCCAGTTGCTAGCGGCTAAACATACACTACAGCATGTTTGATAGAATTTTAGCTGCTGGTTTAAGCCAGCCACTAAAAACCCACAATGTGTCTCTTTAACATGCTGGTTTTTGCATAGATTTGAACAAATGTGATAAAACATATAAGTAGTTAGTTTTAGAGGTGGACTGCTTGAAGGTTGAACTTGTCACACTTGGACAAGGTCTTGCCTGCTGTTACTCATGTTTCTAGTTTGTAAAGCCATGATAGTGGTATTAACCTTGTCATCTAATTCTGTTCAAGAGAACCAATACATACATGTTCCAGAATGTCCTTTGATATTTGCAACATTAATCACCACCATGATAAACTAATCTGCCTCTGTCATTACACAGGTATTATAGTTGGAGTAAAATATTTCATGTTAATGTAATATAACACTTTATAAAAGTGGATATTATATATATATATATATTTGTATATATATACCATATATTTCAGGTTATACAAGCATCAAAGTCACAATAATTGTTGTTTAATTCACAGTGTTTAGAAAAAAAGGGTAATTCCTGTCCATTTTTGGTCTGTGGCCTGTCAGGCCTGTCATAATGTATTACTTTATCATCCACTTTATCATCTGCTTGACATGAAAATACAGAGTTATACCTTATCCAGTCTGAAAACTAAAACCCTTGACCTTAGTTTGTGCAAGTATGTTTTGGCTTGTTCTGACATCTTACGTGATTCTGTTGTCATTTTCTTAGTGTTGGAATACAAACCAAAAGTGGAGGTCCTGATTACATTCAGTGGAAATTTTTGTGGTCTTTTTGTTGATGCATCTTTTTGTTTGGAGACATTTTCCTTCCCCTAATGAATTACAGAATGTTGTGTCAAGCAGTATATTTCAAACATGAAGTAAATGAATCCCAAAAGTAGCTTAATGGGTGAATGTGAGTAAAATACACTGTACAACCACTTGCGTGTTTAATGGAGAATTAACTTGTTACTTGAGTCAGAAACATGCTTTCCTGTTTTTTCACCGTCAGTGAGTAGCGAACTCCTGGGGGCAGCGCATACTCATCTCCCATCATTCCCTCTGACAGCATGCAGTCAGCTTTTTCCTTCCTTTAGCTCCGTGCATCCTTCCCAGTAGCGTTGCTCTTTACAGGAATAGCACGCTCAGCCACTGATTGAGAGTAATTTATAGTCACTGTTCAGCTGCATCCTGTTAAGGAATCCTCCTCCTCCTCCTCTGCCCACTTCTTCCCCTTCTTCTCTCACGCTACAACGTCACTGTCCGTGGGTGTGGGAATACAAGAAGTTTGTCTTAGGAAGTTTGCCTGCTGAGAGGACGGACGACTTCAGAGCATTGTACAACAGATCCATTGTTTGTCCTTTTAACTCCAGTTGCTAATCCATCACTGCCAGGCTCATATGTTTCTTTAGTGGTTCTAAGGATGTGCATTTATTGTCTGAAAAAGTACTTTTGATGTGTATATTTTTGGGTGAGCATTGGGTGCATTTTGAAAGCGGCTGAGTATATGAAAGAGCTTGAAAATAATCCTCAGTGGGGGAGATCAGTCGCTGTCTTTCCTGATGCTGCGGTCAGTGTGGTGGTTGTTGGGTTCGGGGCTTTTACACTGGATACTGGTACCATTCATGGCTCCGATGCTGCTCAGCTGGCTGTCAGAGTAACACCAGCAGCACAGACAGGACTTTAAAAAACATGTGAGAAGAGAAAAAAAGAAGAGAAATTTTTAAAAGAACAGTACAGCATTTTGGGAAATACATTTCTTTTAATACAGAATTAAAACTGTAATTCTAGTTGTGACTGTGTTTAATGTTAAATAAAAAGCTATAGCTAGGAGATGTTTAACTTAGCCGAGTACAGAGGCTGATATTAGAAAGACAAGCTAGTTGTATACAGAAGTAAAAAAAAATTAAAAAATAGAAAAGCTTAAAAGAAAAACTAACATGTTGAAACAGTATTGGGGACTCTATAACAAGTTTCTTCATAGTTGTGGGCAATTGCTTCCTGGTGTGCTACTGGTTGATATCATGTTTGATTTAGAAGTGCTGGCAGGCAGAATTTTCTGTCTAAACAATGCCAGGATAGCTGCTTCACCCTATTTCCAGTCTTCATGTTCAGCAAAGCTAACCAGTTTTATCTTTAACAGATGAGATTTATACCAATTCTTTCATCTTGCTCTCCACAAAAAAGTAAATAGGTGTATTCCCCCAAACTTTTAGTTTGAAATAGCAATTTTTACCCAGTAAAAACTTTCTCCATATGTGTAGCCATTCTCTTGTTTGCTTCCCCTCCTCCCTCCCACAACTCCTTTAACGTGCAAGCTTGAGGCATGGTTTATCTCCAGCTCGGGTCCCTCTGACAGACATTTGCAGTGTGTGACCTCAGTCATACAGAGTGAACACAAACATAACCAGACTGCTTTTACATGTTGATCGTGGAATGTCATCACCGTCACAGCCTCTGTCTGTGTCACAGACAAAGGCCGGAGTTCACTGTTTGCTTTGCTTTTACAGACCAAATGTGCATGCATGTTTGTGTGTGTGTGTGTGTGTGTGTGTGTGTGTGTGTGTGTGTGCGTGATAGGGAGAGATAGCGCGTGAGTGTTTAAGTGCTACATGCATTAAAAGACATCTGTTGTAGGAAGGTTACTATACATTGAAACATT
>JAQMCX010000043.1:3701712-3736628 GCA_029814765.1 Acanthurus leucopareius | reverse complement strand
GTTTCTGATGGAAAAGTGCAGCCTGTCATGTGGGCTAAATCTCACCTCTGCCTCAGTGTCTGTGTCTCTGTGTGTGTGTGTGTGTGTGTGTGTGTGTGCGTGATAGTGAGAGATAGCGCGTGAGTGTTTAAGTGCTACATGCATTAACAGACATCTGTTGTAGGAAGGTTACTATACCTTGAAACAGTTTTTAAACTTCTTGCTGACAAAGTAGAGGATAATAGGGTTTATGCAGGAGTTGATTGTTGCGAGGTTGACACTTAGATGATCCAGGACTAACAGAAAACTGAGAGGAGAAAATAAAAAAAGAGGGATAATTATTATTTATTGTATAGAGCACCAAATAGGTGATGTAATGATCATAAACATTATAAACTTATATTGAACAGGGATCATTTTTATACAAGGTTACTCATTGGGTTTTTGGTTTATAGACGTCTTCTTAATACAGCAGAAACAGGTGAGATCCTGAACTAATATAAAGGACCCAGTCAAAATCATAGAATAACAGTGGCATGTCCTATATATTTGCATACTCCGTAGTTTCAAGCAACTTTGTGTCAAAGAGTTGTTCTACTAATAACTCACCTGAGCAGCTCACAACGCATCTCATCATTCGGATCGTAAATTGTCCATTTAAGGATCCTGCTGAGATGCAGAGGGAACCAGCAAAGGGCAAAGATGAGGACGAGGCAGAAAACGGCTTTGGCAACCTCCCTCCTCTGCAGAGAGAACACAACAGATTTCGTCCGACCATTAGAGATGAGAGGACAAAGTGTGTGTAATGGAGGGTGGGAGATTAAAGGCCATATCAAACATTATTGACTCAGTTAATGTGGATTGTTTGTAGTCCCGCAAAAAGTTGCACCAGATGATAGATGCATATTGCAAATGTTCTTGAGGTGGAGTAATCATGAGGCATTATGTAGGTTTATTAGACTTATAAACATTATCCAACCTGTTTAAGGTGTTCACTGAGGGCTATTCGAAGGCTGCCATTCCTGTGGTTGAGCATCTCGCAGGTCATCAGAGTGTAGAAAAAAGCTGTGCAGAACAGTGGCACACAAAAGTAGAAGCCAAACAGCCACCAGTCCTTTGCATTCTTGTAGAACTACAGGTAAACAAGAACATGTGAAACAAGTTACACTTGAACACTTGTATTAAAAAACTTAAGAAAAATAAACACATGAAACTATGTGACCTGGTGGTTAAAGCAACATTTTATAACTATATCAGCTTAAAAATCTCTCTAAAAGTAGCATTTTACAGCCAGGTGTTAGCAGTTACACTGGCTTGGCAGGCTACTATTCTATGGCTGTGTGTTACTTGTGCAAACCTGCTGTGCACGGCACAAAATGTTTGAGGTTGCATGTTTACAGCAGGACATAACTTTACAGAACAATACATGGCTATGATGAACTTTATTTTAGATTAAGAAACCCGAGGTTAGCTTTTCTCCCTATTAGCTCAACATCTATCTATCGAGAATTTCTATTTGATGTTTGGCATTTTGCTATCAATGTTTGCCTCAAACTTTAAAAGGAGCCCTGTATGATATTTTACTTTACCGTAAAAATAGTAAACTTAAATCATTTGACTTAAGCAGATATGATCCTACTAAAAAATATCCTTTTATTTAAAATTTCCTTTTGGTTGAACATAAGTCAGACTAAAACCACCACCTGGATGACCCCTGTGCTCCGGTGCCATAGCAGTTCATGTTAGCGCCACAGTGTGCTCAATGTAGTGTTGTAAGTTTAAAAACAAACCACTTCAGGGCCATTCAACTCTCCGTGGCTCTAAACATCATTTTAAGTATGTGCTTTATACCATCATTTCCCACTTCCTACAAACTTGACTTCAGACACTTTCCATGAAGAGCAAAACAACTCCACTCCAAACTTTGGCTGAACATGCCAAGAGCAAAAAAAAACATAGTTTGGTAGGAATGTCTTTTAAAGAAAAAAATTGGCTATTCTTTTATTCAAAAAAAATTTGGCTATTTCTTTTTTTTATTGCAATAAAAATTGCTGTTATGTCACAAGATTTGCCACAACTTTAGCTTTATTTTGCAGCTATATAAAAAAGATTACTCCAGTTTTGAGTAAATGGAATAGATGTGCACATGTGGCTCAGCTTGAGGCCCCAGATTTCAGTTCTCAGTAATTGCACTTGGCCTGCAATCAATTATGTGCTCTAAAGATGTGAAAAAGGCCACAATCACTTGGTGGGAGTAAGTGGATCAGGTTTATTTCTTAAAGTGATACTCCGCTTAAAATTGCGATAGAAAATCCTCACCTCATTGTTTGAGAGTTTATCTTTTTAATTATTCATTGCCAAAGCAGGAAATGTTGGAGTTGATTTATTCTGCAGTTTTATTGC
This sequence comes from Acanthurus leucopareius, assembly GCA_029814765.1. Lineage (NCBI taxonomy): Eukaryota > Metazoa > Chordata > Actinopteri > Acanthuriformes > Acanthuridae > Acanthurus > Acanthurus leucopareius. The sequence continues at coordinate 3,734,246 of JAQMCX010000043.1, read as the reverse complement.
TCTAAAAATATATTCACCTATGACAAAAACAGCACATTAACTGTCTGTTAAAAGCAATCACTGACTCGAAACAAACAACAAGGCTTTCAAGATGATGGAAATTTTACACTGAACTTGCACTTTCATTTTGAGTAGTTCTCATGCAGGTGGGTTTTTCCTATCTTATTTGTTCAGTGATGTTTTGTCTCTTTTTTTGCCAAATGGAACTCCTCAGCACATACAGCACATCTTGGCCTTTGATATAAGCAAAACACTGGGACACAAAAGCACTGAACAGCATATTTCTTATCCAAAAATGATAAAAAAAGAAGGATGACAGCATACCAACATGAAGTTACTCTGGGGTTTAAGCATGCAGGTGCGTATGGTTCTGTTGTTGTAATCAAATTTGACCATGTCGAAGACGATAGCCTCTGGTATAGCCAGGAAGAGTGACAGCAGCCAAATGGTCACAATCTCAATGACTGTCAACAAAGGGATGCCCACCCCCTGGACTCGGCTCCAGGATGCCACGGCTCTGTACCTGTGAGGGGCAGACAAAGAGTTACAGTGCAGACTCAACAGAAGGCTCAGACTTGTGAAATTGATCGGATCAAGATAACATGATCAGGGGATGGTTAGCTACTGCAGCAGGAGTGATCATAATATAGCACTACTGGGATACAAATAAGAAAATTGAAATTAGAAAGTATAAATTGTAACACAATTACAGTGATTAAAAACAAAACAAAACAAAACAAAAAAACTTCTTTATCAATTGAAGCAGAGCTGCAACAGTTGGGCTTGCTTTCAGTCACAGCTTCGTCATTAAATAGAGATCAGTAAAGTCATCATTTTCTTTGTCTCTCCTGACTGACAAAGCTAACAGCATTTTCTTTATGCATGGCAGCACACCAAGCACAACAAACTGCTCAGTCAGCAAAGAATATCAAAATGTTAAGAATTAATGAGGAGAGATGATCAATTGTTTATTTTAAATATCTAATATTTATATTTTTGTGAAGCCTCCAAACAGACTGCCCCATGTTGGCAGAGAGGTCTGTCTGTTGGCTTGTGTTTCCCATGCACTGAATACTTGTTTGCTTGTTTGTTTCATTAATGGAAACCACTTGTCGAAATGTTTTAGTAAAATCCTGCATCAAGATTTTATGGCAAAAACAATATATTTTTCATGACACATTTGAATTTCTCTGTTGAACAACATAGCGGCATTTATATTTCACTAAGTTGTAATGTATCCACCTTTTTTCTCTTCCTGCAACATTGAAAAGAAACAAAAGGGTCTCGAGTACTTTCATGACACACATGCGCGCACACGTACACGTACAGATATGCTTCACATTTCCTGAAAACAAACGGAGAGCATCTGCTCTTGAACACAACTGTACAGCCCTGCAGCTCATCTTTTTCTCATAGTAGAGGCCATTAAATATGTCTGAATGGTTGAACCTTGGAGTGTGTTCGGAGCATACAGCAGAGCTTCTTATCTCTAAAGTTGTGTCTGTAGCAAAGAGTGAGATGACACTGAGCTTCAGCACTTCGCAATCATCATTTATTCATTAGGGAATTTCTGTTAAGGCACTATTAAAAAAATCACTCGCTATCAAAGGTTTTTAATATTAATGACATGCATAGAGTTTACAGTGCATATATCATTTACTTAATGTTGCACATAAAAAATGACTCCACATAATTCCACCAAGGAAGTAAAGAGCATCGTATAAAGGCACTCTTTGCAAATGTTTTGAACACCGAGGAAACACAAAGAAGAACAGAGAGATAAGCAACATCCGTGTGAGAATCAGTATTGACTGATTTTCCTGAAAGTGATCATCAGTTCAGCTAATCAAATCTTTATCTCAAATAAGCTGGAATCAATTCTAAAATATTAATGTGATTGTGGAACAAAATTGCATTTGTCTAATTGTCTTTCCAGTGATTTTGACTGCCTCCTCAAATTTTGTGCAGTAGTATTTTCTTTTTCAAGTATGAAAAGTACATCTGGCACTTTGTTCTTCTTTTGGGCTTTGAGATGAGCACAAAAAACTGCAGTGCAGTAGCTTACAAGCCTGTTTGACATAAGTGGTGATATTCTACTTTTCAAATAGTTTAATGAAAAGATTAAAACCCAAATAAATCTTCCTTTATGAGACACTTAAAATGTCAGAAAGGTTTCCCGGGATAAATTATTCCCTCAGACCTACTTTAACAAAAACATATTTACAAAACCAAATAAAATAAATGTATTTTGGGGTCATCTTTTAGTTTACATAGGTCAAGATTTTTGCTTAAACTTCCCTTTTTCAAAAAAAAAATTAAAAAAAATGAAGCCCTTTTTGCAAGCCTGCCAAAAATGACCCTCATATTTCAGCTTCATAAAGCAGACTGCGGTGTAGAGGAACTGACCTGTCCACGCTGAGGGCGCACAGATTGAGGACTGTGATGCCCACAGAGGCTTTCTGCAGGAAGGGCACCAGCTTACACAAAAAGAGGCCAAAATCACTGTCGGCAAAAGGAAAGTGTGACGCCAGGAGCTGGTGGAAAAAGCACATTACAAATCCTGTCACATAAACACATAAATCACACGTGCAACATTTGTTTAGTTGAACATTCATCACATGCACACTAATATAATGTATCATTTAATCTCTGTTTGGCTTCATTAATGTGTCTGCACAAAAAATAATTTATTTTAATTATGTAATTTGTCATATGAGTCATTAGAGGGCTATTAATCTGACTTTTGTTCCCGAATTCATGCTGGCCATCGCTGAAATCTATGTAAGGCAATTTTTCTGCAGGCCGAAGCACATCAAAGACCTCTCAACGTCATCTTTATGTCAGAGTGAGTTTAGTCTGACACGGACCATATGGAGCTCATCAGCTGATAAAACTCTGCACATCTTTTGCGAGACGTTCACATCTCCTGCAAACATTAAACCTCTAAATCCATCAAAACCTATGACCAGATTTTAATAATAACTCTTTGTTGTCTCGGACAGTTTTCTCAGAGACTCTTCCACAACCTCTTATAGTATTACTTCCTTCGGGAAAGAAAGTCAAGGCCATGTGCAACCTTTGTTTTCATCAAAGCAGCTGACACTTTTAGTTTGTTGCAAAATAACCTGCGTTAAACAAGCTTCCCGAAGTTGAAGCCAGAGGAAGAACTTCACGGTGCTTCCTGGCCATCTATTGTTTCCTTGTGCTGTTTTAAGTTTCCCAGGAGCGCAGAAGAGCAGCAGGGAGGAAAAGAGTCCACGTCAATGTTTTCAAGTGCATAAGTAGCTGATTATTTTTAAAAAACACTGTCACTACCCAGAGGAAGTGAGCAGGGGGGCTTCAACGTGGTTTTAATATTGTAGACGTGGCTCTTTCTTTTGTTTGTGTATAACCCCCCCCCCCACTGAGATTTCTGTTTCCTTTTCGCACATGTGCCGCTCAGACAACAAAGTCGCTGTGGCCTCAAAGTCCCAAGTTAATTTCAACCAGGTGGCTTCTCTTTTTTTCACTTGTAAACTTGCATCCCATAATGCATTTGGAAGATCAGGTTGACTGATTTCTCCATCTTGACATCATTTCTGATTATTCCACAAAGAGTGACACTATTTACTGATGCAAATCAACCCAAGACAGAAGCCCTAAGCAAAATCTATCATCATCATCCAATGCGTCATACTTTACAGGCACAATTCAAAGTCCAAGAGTAAACAAAAGTGTTTGAGTCACCAAAAATCAAAGTGCAAAATTAAAACCAGCGAGTTCACTCAGACTTACAGGTCTGATAATCATTTAAAAAAAACTGCTAGACAGACATTTTTAATGTTTTCCTGAGACTGTTAAAAGTTTTTTTTTATTTAATCAGAAACGCTCATGAGCATAGGAATGCACTAAACAGATATTATTAATTATGAAACATTAAAAACTCTGATTTTTATTTACGCTACAGTTATTAGTCAAACCTGTTTTCCCTTCCAATTATTTTGGATAAAACTTCGTGGATGGGGCCCTAATGAAGAACTGAGTTCCAATTTGTCACTTGAGCAGCGCAGGATACTTTTTTGGGAAAAAAATTTGAACCTTTAGATAAGGGTCAGTGACTAATGTCCCAGGTCAATACAAGGCCACTGGCATGTGTGACTACAGCCTGATTCCTGTGTTTATTTAAGACAGCCATATCCCTGCTCCTCTCATCACTAATCTCCCCACACAAGGGAGATAACGACGTCTGACCGATTACACTTTCCCGTCTATTTGCTCCCTCCCTCACACTCCTCCCTTCTTCCCCCCTTTTCCCGTCTGTAATATTCCTCTTTATCTCTGTGTATCACCTCCATTGTTGCTGCATTTCATCATACAACACACAGACCTGTCACCCAGGAGCTTGGCTATGAAAATAAGGTTAGAACATAAATTAAACATGCACCAAACAGAGTGAAAAATGTACCTTGTATACATTGATGGGTATAACGATGATTATGTAGATAAGGTCTCCCAGTGCCAGACTGGCAATGAGGGCATTTGGCCCATTCCTCATGCACTTATGCTGGTATATGATCCTCAGCAGGGTGGCGTTGCCGACCAGACCGACCACAAACACTAAAATGGAAATTACTGTGTTGATGTACTTAAAATAGTCTTTAATGGAGGTAGATTTAGTACACATCGGAGGCGAGACTGGCCTCTTTACGACGGATACATTTGGAGATCCCACAGCTTGTGCATCAGCCCCTGGGAACCCCATTCGGAGGCCAGGCCCTTCATTGGGACTGATGGTGCTGTAGAAACTGGAAGACTGGAGGGTGGAGTGGACGAAAGAACCTGGGAGAGAAACCTCCTCTGCCTCAGCTCTGTTTATCTGGCACATTCCTCTGGCTGCCATACAGGCCATTAGCACCAACATATGCACAGATGGGGTGCCCATTATGGAACACATTCGGCGCTTTGATTTCTCTGATTGAAGGACTGTCCCAATATATCACTAGTGAGGAGAGAAAACAAATAACAAGAAGAAAATTTGGTTATATTTCATGCAACACATTTAGGAAAAATTACCCCCAGCATTCTAATCCAAACCAAAGAGGAGTATTATGTGTCGGTCACAAGGAAGTTAAACAGCATTAATGTCCTTTTTAAAGCTTTGAGGAAGTTAAACAACTTCTTTAAGATTTCAAGAAGGTTTTTTGCCACAGGGGTACAGATGAGAGACGCCGGGGCGAATTACAGTCAGACAGTTATGGATGAAGCATCAGCAGAGCGCATTGAGCGTCTCGTTCACTCACAGTCGTTCCTGGAAGAAGAAGCTGTCGGTCATGTCTTTGTGTCAATACTTTTGCAGCTAAAGATTGAGGCTCTGCTTCCTCTAGTGCTGTGTTTTTTTTCTACACCGGGCCCCTTGCCTGGGTTTGTAACTGATTTCCTCAGTTTTACATTCTCCCTCTGTTTTTAATTTAGATAAATTTGAACATGTGGTAACTAATACAGAGAGCTCAACATGAAGGAAGCGCTGCGGATTTGCAGTCAGCACTTCTAAATTAAACCCAGAAGAAAATCACATTTTTTGCAAAACAAAATACATAGTTCTTGCATTCCATTTTGACTCCTTTGGTTCCTCGATTTAGTTTAATATTATCAGTTTAAAGAGGTTTTCACCTCTCTTGCCTTCTCAGGGGAAAAAACACAAACTTTGTGGACAAAATCAGAGTCATTCCACAAAACTCCTGGTAAAGAGCAGATAAAGTTTTAAACTGTCAGATCGATAGTGAAGCCCTTTTCATCATGTCACTGCACAGGCAACTCTCATAGCCCAGAGTTCTTCCTGTTCAAAGTCCCAGCTGTCACCAAGTACACAAAGAACTATTTAGCAGCCAGCCCTTCAAGTAGCATCACAGTTTAGCATCAGCATGACACTGCTGGGATCTGTGACAGCACGCAAACTGATCTATCCATAAATAATAAATACGTTTGGTTTTCACCTACCTCTTCTAAAATGTCTGCCTGGCCCCCTTGGAAACCGTCAGGCAAACTTTCGGCTGAAGCCCCCAGACATCTGTATCACATCACATGAGTAATTAACGCACTATCAAAGCCGCACCGTATCCCACTTGGTTTGAGCAATGCACCCGTCTGCTCTGAGGTGCCTTCGCATTATGGCTCAGAGTTTCCTGAGGAGAGTTTGCAGTATGTCTGAGTGTGTGTGTGTGTGTGTGTGTGTATCACTGCATGTGTGTGTGTGTCAGTGTATGTGTGTGTGTGTGTGTCAGAGCACCAGTGAGACACTTTGACTGGGTGGGATAGTAAATCTCCACCTCCCTTTGGTAACAGACTGGGCCCCCCTTCGGAAACATCACCCCCCTCTCTCCCCTCTCTCAGAGGCACCGCCTGCTGACAGTCATCTCCAAGCAGCAGCAGCAGCAGCACACACACAAACACGCACACACACACACACAAACACACTCACACATAGACACACAAACACACAGCGGCAGGGGCATCTGGGAACCGAACGCCCCTCCAATCTGCCCCTTTCCTTAAATCCCACCTACTTTCTCTTTCAATCCCTCTCTGCCGCACATTATATCTTGTATACATTACATACAACTGTTTCCTCACAGAGGAGGCAGCAGAGATTAGACTGGAACAAGGAGGGCACAAGGAAGTCAGTGTCCATGTTGTGAAGTTGCATTTCCTCAATTTAAGAGGGAGAAACTGAGAGGGGTAGATGGGTTGATAACCGTCAGCCTGAATTTTCTTTTACAGACTAACCACTGTGTGGGTGGTCAAACCACATCACACTTTCCTGCTCTTACGAAAGGTGAATTTCATAATCTATGTTGTAATAAAGTTTGTGAATAAGTACTGTGTGGTAATAGGGAAAGAGTAGTTAAGTCTAGATAAGCATTCTTTTCAATTATCCAAACATCTAAGTTACAAAATGTTAAAACCATACAACATCCACTACGCTTGTCTTCCTTGCATGCAAACAAACAAAATGAAACAAACAAAAACCCAGCACCGAACTGACAGCGCTCTGTGAGATGACTTAATGCCTGAGCAAGAGAAGAAGACGGTTCAATGTCAGGAGAGAAGAGTGCTTCTACATCAGTGTCCATTATGGATTCCAAAATGGACCATTTATCATGATGTGCGCTGAGAGCAGGAAGAGGGCTATCAAAGTCACCACAATCAGTCTCTCCCACCGCCAAAGAGCTGACACAGCGACTGCTTAAAGAGGAAAACCACTCAATTAAAAAAAAAATTCTGACACTGTTCTTCTTGCCTGGCAGAACTTAGCACATATTTAGTTAAAAACTGCTCGATTCTCAAGTGAATACATTAAACAGTCAAATAGATAAATGCATGTAAAAACTGACAAGACCCTGTAACATTATGTATGTGTTTTCAATTCTGATTTTTTTGATTGATTACTAATCACAAAATTATTGATTCTAATAGGACGGCTTACAAGCACTGAGCTGATTTTATTTTAGGAATACTGGTGTGAATATTACTTATTACTAAGTATAAACGTGAGCCATAGAAGGCTACACATTATTCTTTATTATGAGAATATGATATTATCTTTATTTAAATAATGCAAATCCACAGCATTTGTAAGTTGTGAAAATAGATGCTTGTGCCAGATGTTGCAAAAATGAGCAATGCATCTTCAAGTGAAACATTATATGATGAAAGGAAGAGAAATCTGCATGAAGGCAGGAACATTCCCATACATGCACACATAATACACACATACCTAAGCACATACATGCACTTATACAAACACAGTTTCTTCAACCTTTGAGGTATTTTTTTCCTTTCAAATTTTCACTGCTGATGTTCCTTTTTTTTGTTTGTTTGGATGACTTGCCAACCACATCAGCCAAACTAAATGACAAAATGTGCAGTTTGTTAACCATTCCTAAACATTTTCCAAATTGCTGCTGCCTCATCAGGATTTCATTGCTACTAACTGCATTCCAAAATACAACCACAAAAATGACGGATAAAACAATTTGAATTATTTGTTACAGTTAGGTTTGGTCAGGGTTAGACACAAAAGGGTGCCGGTTAAGGTCAGGGAATGTTCATGGTATTTGAACACATGATTCACAGTGACATTCAAATAAATTTCTTCTAATTGTAATAGAGGCTTATAGAAGGAATTAAGCTTAAACGATATTTTACTATAATCAGAGGAGCCAGAAGAAATCAACTTTTTATTTTGCCTTTTATGAAGTTGAGAAACATTTTAAAAACAGAAATTATTTTCTAGACTCTATGTATATTATGTCTCAAATATATAAGAAAGTTCCAATTAAACAAAATCTTTCCCACAAAACACTGCTACCCTTGAAGGTTTTTTTTTTTTAACTTTGAATTAAACTTTTGTTCTACCTCCCTGAACATATAGTATAGGTTGAGTGTTCATGGTTCATTTGCAGGTACTTTTCCTACAGTTAAATGTGACTTAATTGGGTAATGCCAATATTTACAGCCATTTAAAATTAAAGGGATCGTGTTTTCTTTAATTGTAGTCATGAATTTATCATGGCTTCTGAATTAGTTATGGTCAGCAGTGGCGAATATTTAATTTATTGGAACGTGATTTGCTGACGGCATCTGATTTCTTACCCCTGTTTTTTTTTTTTTTCAAGCCAAAGTCCCTTGATTGTTGGCAGCCTCTATGACATTTTAACTTTTGAGGGTGTAGAGTCTTTGTTAGTAAATCCATTAATATATAAATGATGAAACCTTTACCTGCTCCCAGTTGCTTTGGCTTTCATGTTGTTGTTGTGTTGTTGTTTGGATCGTAATCAGGTATTAATGCCATTCTGTCTGAACTCAAAGATGGCAGGCTGCCTGGTAATTCATATGCTTGTTCTCTGATGGCATCTGTCGAAGTGTGCTCTCTGCATATTGGTACATACCCTATGGGAAATTTCAATCCAGCCCCAGACTGAGTGGGATGTAAGCAATTTCTTAACTGGGACACTTGTGCGAAAACAGAAAGAACAGAGAGAGAGAGAGAGAGAGAGAGAGAGAGAGATGCAGGGAGAGAGGGAGGGAGGGAGAGAGAGATGGAGAGAATAAGTTTGAGGCCAATTCTACTGTGATAAGCAGTGACAGAGCGAAGAGGGCTCAGTTTACCGCCTGGCTTTATTATTTTTTGGGACATATGGCTCACACAAACAAAAAGTTATGGCAAGAGAGAAAAAGAAAATGTGAATCTTAATGGAGGAGTTTTCATAATAGCCTGATTAGTGCCAGCACTTGACTTCATCTGAAATGAATCAATATAATATTAACAGACTAATTAGAAGGAGGGGAGCTGCGTCAAAGCAGCGATGATGATATCTGATGAAAAGAGCCTGTGGAGAAGCTCGTGTTATTGAGAAGAATCTGGCCCTTGTAAAGTTCCTGCAACTTTCCTTACTCCTAGCTTAAAGCTATCAGAAGGAGAATGCTTAATGGTAACTGACAGAAGGTTATCTTTGGTACGACTTGACCATGATAAGTCTGCATGAAAGCTAATCTGAACTCTTGGAGCCCTCGGCTAATTATCCTTGGAACTGTGCTTTCCTCAGGACAATGTTATCAAACAAAAAAACACAATGAAGGTTAACATTTTGGCAGTTGTTATTTTTCCTGTTCTTTCCCATCTCATTAAAAATCAGAGTTTCGCTTGAGTTACAACAAAAGACTCAGGGTTGAGAGGAGAGGAGACACGATGCTGATGAGAAGTTTTTTTTTTGACTGAAAACACAAAGATTTTCTATAGTAAACTAGGAGTGCCATAAGTACATCAGCAACATAATGTTAAACACATTAATTGAATTTGAACTGCTGCCATTGAGTCCTTTGTGAGTTATTTTATCCCCACAGGAAGAGCCAGAGCCACAAGGGCAGCTGTCTTGAAGTGCACTGTATGGCGCCAGTGTGTTTTCTACTTAAATATGTAACACAATTGCTGCTTTTCGTCTCAAAACTGCATTTCAACCAGACAGCACCTTACAGTTCCCAAACTCACCACTTCAAGATGTTGACTCAGTCTTACCATCATCAGCTTCAACAACAAGGAGGACAAATTGAGGAACGTGTGTTTGCCAACGTAAATATCAGTGCATTAAATACAAAGAACATTTGAAGGATATTAAAGAAATTGCAGTAATATAGTGTCTGGTTGATATATTGCTAAATGCTAAAGGTTCAAAGGCAAAGTCTGTTCTGTAAACTATGCTGATGTCACAGGAAAATAACATTAGCAACATGCTTAATATTAGGGGAAAAAATTGGAACAGTTGCAGTGGTTTTCCATTATATCTTAAAGACAGGAAGAAAAAGGTTTCAGTAAATACTAAATGTTGAAGTTGCCCAAAAATAAACGACTATTTCATTAGGTTTGTGGCTTTTGTTGATAATGGGTAAAAGCTTTGCAGCTAACCCATTTTTTTCCGGTTTTAAAGCTAACATTAGCCTAGTTTATTTTAATCTAATTTCAGCAGCCTTCAGTGCAGATAAAATTCTGTCTGACTGACTATGATGCAGATGTTCAATGTCATTTTAGTGTATTTAATTTTAAGTCATGTTTGCTGACTTCCTTCCTCCCTCTCTGACTTGTGTTTACCTGGATGTTGGTAGCAGGCAACAAATAGAAACACACTGTCATCTTTCATAAAGTCATGAATTTCTCTGAGTTTGTTGTTGTCAGAAATGTTAGAACACGACTCAACAAAATATGTGACAAAAATAAAGTCATTTTAAACATTTTACCTTGAAAATGTTACATATCTGCTTATAGTGTGTTAATGTGCAGCAGCATTAATAACTGTATGGAAATAGCTGTTGTTTAGGAGGATGACTGTGACATTAAGTCATCCTTGTGGTCTATATTGTAATTTTAACTAATTTTTTGACTTTTTGCAAAGGGATACAGACCCAATGCTTGTATTATTCACATGGTAAACACAGAGCTCTCACTCAACAGGGTTACTGATAGTAAAGTCTTTGACACGACACTTACAGCCTGGACACATTCCTGCTTACAATCTGGCTCTTGTCGAACAGAACCTAAACCTGCTGATAAACCCAAGAGTCTGAGGCCATCACACTTTGCTTTTGCCAATCAGGAAGCCCATAAGTGCATGCTCAAAATGTCTGGCAGATAATTATAACTCCACCTCTGCTTTACTGTTTCAGATGAAACTCAGCTTTTAGACATTTTTAATGAGGTGTTTTTTAAACCTAGATATCTGTGCGCAGGCTGTGTTCTGCGTAAACCTTTAATCAGTGTGAAGATGTTGTGTCGTCAATGATGTGATGATGTTGTGTTGTAAGTCTCACCAAAACATAAACCGCCACTGAGGCTGTGATCAACACTTGGCAGTCTTTTCCGTCAGGTAGGTTCCATTTGGAAAACATCTGTGGACAATTTGAACATGGCATGCTACTTGTAAACACAGCTGTGAGGACCAAGTGGCCAAAACTAAAGATAACAAACCTCAGTCAAATGAGACTGATAGGGTTTCCTTGTTAAACTACCAGATGTTGCTCAGTTTGCTGATGGAGAGCTGATATCAGGCATCAGTTTAATGGATTTTACAATATAACTGCATCCTTTTGCTTGGTGGCAGCCGTCTTGATTTGGCAAAAAGAGAAGGTGTTTTGGAGATTAAACACAAATGTTGGGTGAAATTGCTTTACTTTTTAGCCACAAGTAGCTAAGAGATTCACAAAATGCTTTCTAGTACATCACTGAGTAGCTTGTGATGTGATGAGGTAACCCCCCCCCCGTCAGCAGCGCTCTGCATGCTTTCCTCCCAATCTGCTCCTAACTGTCCATCACATCCAGCTGCTGTTTGATTGGCCCAGCCTCCTGCCTCAGCCCCCTCCTCCCTCTAGAACACTTAATCCCTCCACTTATTTCGCTTGATTGCTAGCAGTGTTTTTTCTGCTTTGATGTATGGGCATTTGGCCCATTTGTATTCCCCTCTTAAACTGCCTTATGAAACCAGGCTACTGAATACGATAACATTCATAAAAGCTAATGAACTGGGATTTGTGTGTGAAACTTGTGGTTGTGATCTGGTGAAAACCATTTTTAACTTATTAGAGCAGAATGCAACTAATGGAGCATCACCAAGAGCAACTTTTATTTTTTTAGAACTTCATGGCTATATGTGTTACTGCTTCCACCTAAAATCAAAATAATTAAAAATCTGATTATTTAACTTCTGAAGCAAAACTGACCTTGCCATGGTTCACTGTGGTTCTGCACCTTGTTTTCACACCAGCCAAAATGCTTTGGGCTAAAGACCCTCCATTTGTGTCTGCACCGGCCTCGACAATTATGAACTAAGAGTTACTGCCAGAAATAGTGCCACTGTAGACCAGGCTTACACAAAGGTTATTACATTTCTATTTTTGTGTCATTGTGGATTAATGACAATTGGGGTTATTTAAGCAAAGTCTATTTTTACCACATGTACACAAACACATGCTCATTGTTTGGCTTGCACCTGTCAAGGGTAGTTAGACACACAATTGGAAGCTGTTCTTGAAGTTCCTGCTCTTATTTTTTTAACAAAGAAGATCATTGGAAATGTGTTGCAAGCATATTGTTTATACGTGTATAATATGCACTATACATTCAAAAGATTTTATAAAAGTAAAGCTGGGGATGTTATATCTTTTTCAAATTAAAGCAGTGAGTAAACCTCCATGAAGCCCCATCAGAAAACTCCATAAAAAGACCTAAATCAACAATGAATTGATCTAAATCACAAGAACTGACAGTGTACCCAACGCTGCTCTGCTCCGAGACAACAGTGAGCCACACTTATGCACCGGGTGTCACATTCTTGTATTACAGTTAACATGGGCACTTTATTTTGGAGTGGATCCCACACCACTCTGCTGTGGTAAAAACACGTGGTGCTGAGCACTGTGTCCAAAGAAGGATTATTTACTTCTCTTTGAGTTACTTCTGCAAAAAGTAAAAGAGCGAACAGCTGTTTTAAAGAAACATACTGAACCTTTTTTTTTTTTTTTAAATCGACCTGTTTTTAAAGACCTGTGTCTCTAACGGGCTGGAGTATCAGGGGCACATTGGAGAAATCAGACAGTATTAATAGATGCACTACATTGTTGTTGGTTTAGGTCTTTTTATTGGAAATATTAACAATAAAAAAAGATGTTTGAATTAAACACATGCCAGCAATATCATTCCTGACTGTTGACCTGCAGCACAGATAACCCATATTCATCACAATTTTCTCAATGAAAACAACAAAAGAAATACACAGACTGCACTGTGATCGTAATCAGTGCTGCATGATGTTTATTGACATCTCATGTCATCGAGTTGTCAAACAACTGCAGTGTTGCAGACTGTGGCTGTCTCATACGACCCTCATGCTGGTTCATTACCTCTCACGCTTTTGTTTTGTTTATCCTCTTGATTAACCAACCAGAGGGATTTCCTGACCTCATCTGGCCCTTCATACTGTATGAGCTCCTTCTGAGCTTTCCTCCCCCAACAGACTGAGCAGCAACTCCCCAGACCTTATCCTCCTCTCTTGTGCTTATGAGTTGGAGACATAAATATAAGAGTTAGAGGAGGGGTCGTCAGAGGTTAGAGGGGGGGAAGACACCATCTGGCAGTGATTATGTCTCTGATGACACGCTGAGATGTGTCATGTGCCTTGAATGCATATTTCTGTGTTTGTGGTCAGATTGAGCAGAAAATCTTGTAAGTTCTTATAATTCTTATGATTAAAAAAGGCCTCTGGCAAGAGCCGATTATTTAGTGTAACCATTCGTGCACGATGGCTTAAACATAGAGACAATCAAAATTTTCCTAATATTCCACAGTTTAATAAGGAAGTGTGAGGCTTAAATACAGTTTACTTAAAATCTAAAAGGCTAAAGGAGCATAACACCTCTAATGGCCTCATAAGTGAAATTACATGGATAATCACACTGATTAGCTGTGATTCATGGGATATGCATATCTAAGCACCACTCAGATGAACTAGCCTGAAGCTCTTAACTGACCTTTGACTTGTATAATGGGCCCCTCATTCTGCCCTGAGGGTCAAAGGAGACTTAAAGGGCCCACCTGTGTGGACAAATAGAGCAGAAAACATGTATTCAAACTGAAACCCAACAATGAAAAAATCATTTAAACATGCGGAAGTAACTGATGGGAAAATCTGAGATAGTTATTTATACAATTAAATTATTCAGTAATAATACTTTAGGATATACTTTGATTGAATTGTCCTCTTTTGAGTTAGCAGTTATTAATGTTTCTGCTCTGCATGCTTTACAAATCTGCAATAAGTAGTTGTAATGCTTAGATAAAGACTTTAGTGTTGCAACATTGTGAGATCACATTTGAATGGGAGCCTCATTGCCTATAAAACCCTGGGGTTCACTGCCCTTAAAATGAATTAATATTTATGACTTGTCAACATATCTGTAAACCTGATGGCTCATCATAAAAGGTCCTGTTTTTTCCCAAGTCTAAGCACTGAGAGAAGTCTGCAGTTTGAAGTATTAGTGAAACTATTGCAGTGCACGGTGCAGTGTATTGCTGCCCACTTAATATAGGTCATGTAGACCAGGTCTCCCAGCTCTGGAAGCATCTGTTCAGTGGCAACATTAAAAACTACTGTAATCTAAATATAATAGCTGAATATACCACCTCACACCTTGTTTATTACACTTAATGTTTGCATGTTTTGTTTGTCTGTGTTTCTTGTTACACTAATGCCATTAATAATAGGTTGTATGTTTGCTAAGTAATAATAAACCAACAGGACTGAAGCTGTAAATGGTATAATACATATACATAATATAATAAATCATTAAGAAATGTTCTTTGATCTGGATTTTAAAGCAATAGATGTTTTTAGGCCAGCCACCCCATAAAAGTAAATCCAATATTTACTTAGTTTCAGCTCTACTTTGTCTTCCTTTAAATGCATAGTGTAAATATGTAACCTTTTAGCTGCTAAATGCTTCACTGCGATCACCAGATAGTTGCTAACTCTGAATATCTGCTGATGTAGAAGCACACAATAAGATTTTCCAATTTCCAGCTTCCTGCTGCAGCTGGAAATGATGACGAGAGTTAAAGAAAGAAATAAGACTGCAGGCTAACAAACCAAAACAATGAGCTGAAAAAACACTAAAAGGAACTGTAAGACAGAAAATTTTCTCTGGGTTGATCACTATGTGCAACCCCTCTCACCTTACATGCAGTCTCTTAATCTATTGTTTTATAAAACTTTTGATATGTGCAGTCTTAGCAGCATTAAAGAACTAGCTAAACCTGCATAACACTACCACTCTCAATGGAGTTTTACCCTCTTATTGAAATGTGGGCACACAATCTGGCAACCCAAAAGATATATGCCTACTCTTTTAATTCACTGCAACAACCTATGGTTATTTCCAGAATTAATAAATAGTTTGTTAACCCTTAAATGAATCATAAGTGGCAAGTTAAAAATCTTTATAATAAGAATTACCATACAAGAATTTCTAAGAGTTGGTTGACTCTTACTTTCCTTATCAGTCATGCAAACAGTCTCAGGGTCAAAAGGGTCCAAAGCATGTCATGTTGACTGGTGTTTCCTGTGCTTTGTGATCAAAGCTGAGGAAATGGGCACTGCCAGCCGTGCCGGGGAAGGGCTACCGAGTTGTTGACCGTAAGTTTGGAGATACGAGAAATTAACTCCACTGTGTTTGCTTTTATTTGTTTATTCATTATTTATTTGATTTGTCAAATGGATTTCTCAGAAAGATGTTTGTTAAGGTCATTGGGAAAATAAAAACTGATGACGGACAAGAGTTCACGGTTTAAAACATGTTCCAAACATGTTATAAAAACAAAAATCTGATATCAATAAATGACCCTTTAGCACATCAGGGGTCAACTTCTTTAAAACTATCACAATCTTAACGGCCTCTAAGGGAATATAGTGACCATGTTAATTTCACTGAAAATGTAATAAAATAACATGCCATTATGATAGTGAGGTCCAGGGTAACAGTTTCACACATGAATTACAGAGGGAGTGCATAAAACAGGATTCCCGAAAACTAAGAGCATGTCCTGACATCATCACCACCATCATTTCCTGTGCTTGTTTACACTGAATGTTCTGGCAGCAAACAGGGCCGCTGTGTGTGGAACTGTGCTTATCATAAAAGGCAAAGACTGTGTGTGCATGGCCTATATTTTAACAAAGACATGACCATCTATAATAATAATAATAATAATAATAATCTCCCAGCCACAGCTAATTAAATGCATACAGTATAGTGTAACTGAAACTTAACCTAGTTATTACTGAATGATTGAATAAAACTCGTTGATAATTAACCAGTAATAAATTATTACCTTTAATGTTTACTGACACTGTTTATTTTTATCTATTGTCCTTGTTTAACAATTGTATGTATTTAAAAAAAGGGGGGGGGGGACTATATTGTTAAAACTTTATGTGTAAAACTGGACACTTCAAATGTCACAATGAACTGAAATAAAAGCAAAACATTAAAAAAAATGATCATATGAATATGATATAAATATGAGACACATATAAAAACTTTGCACATTAGCTCACATAAAATACCATGTACATCAGGTACTTGTCATTACTTTCCTATAAATCACAAAATACCATTTAAAAAAAATGCATTTTCAGCATTTTTTCCTCTTGTCTCATAGATTTGAGTCTCACTCAATAGTCTTGTCCTCAAATAACTTAACAGTGTTTCCTTAGTTCTGAAATCTGACCTCATACATGGACAACATTGCAAAGCACTATAAATATTTTGTTTTGTTTATCTTAATAGTTTTCCCCTTTACACTGTATAAGTTGAACACTGTGAGAGGTTTTATTAGCATTGCATTATACATTGCATTATTTTTGGAAAAACATGAAGATCATCCACAGTTTTGTGAAACAATCCCCTGATAACAAACTAATTAAGGGAAACTGAGGGACCCTGGAAAAAGCAGCCACAAAGTAACTGGGCCCTTCTGAGCTACTTGATCTCTAAAAGGCTGGTTTACAATTAAGATTTACTCTTCAAACATACTGTTAACCTCATAAGTCTCTCATGTTACATAGTCCCACTGAATAACAATTTGATTAGATCTCTTTTTTGTTGAACTAACAACATCAAAAAATCCATACGCTGACTCCAGTCTTTCATAGTGAGCAAACAAAACAGGCATCACAAACAACAAGAAGCCGAGCTCAAGGATCAATGCCTCGGAAGTTATTTCTGCACACCTTTATCACCATATAGAGCATGATGTTATATGTTTATTTATTTTCTGGTGAAACTGGTGAAACATGTTAGGGTGCAGTGAGGCCATGAGGTAGAGATCAGTGGAGCAGCATGGCTTCCTGCGGTTAGGGACCCTCAGAGGAGAGTGGATTACATGTTTAGAAGTCTCGGATCACAGTACAGCCTACAGCTATACCTTCACTTCCATCTGGTGTCGTAGCCACAGCGGTGGGGCTAATGACCCGAGCCTGCTGGCTTTCTGTTCAAATGTTCAAGTCATCAATATGTCTGACCTGAGGACGGACTCGAAGCTCCACATCAGCAGGAGGTCCCCTGTTCTTCAAGTCCATTCTCTGAGCCTGTCTCACAACAGATAACAACAGCATTTGTTCACGAAGCTATAACATCTTTGCTTTTTATGATTAATGTTTGCACTTTTGAAAAAGTTTGTGACACGAACTGAGAACATGTAACATCTGTGAAAGCCTCAGCATCTTAAGTGTGCATTTATTATAGCCATAGTGGTAATTTTACAATTTTAGCATGTCTAGTAATTGCTCCGTTCAACTGCCCCAATCCTCACTTATCCATGCTTCCTGTATGAAGTCTAACCAACTGCATGTGAAGGCCCTCTCAAAGGATGACTGGTACCTGTGAATGCTGATAGTGATATGGAATTATCGTATTTCTGTGTGTTTTGTCACTGCTGAACTTTACTACCATTTCTGGATTTTAGAATCTATGGCTTTCAATTTATCAAGGCCAGATATCTCATGTGGAAGTTTGAACTCAAGTAAACAGTGAGTTGTGTATCTGCCTCATGATGTGATCTGCTCCAAGATTTGATGTGTTCCTTCCTGACACATGTTTTATTCTCCCACCAAGTTTTATGAAAACTGTGCCAGACGATTTTCTGTAATCCTGCTGAAAAGACAAAGAGACAAACAAACCAAACCAAAAACATATCCTTCTTGTTGGAAGTAATAATGAATGGTGGTCTGTTCTTGTTTACAAACCATATAATGCACTAAAACTTCCCCTATCAGGGTCACAAACGATTTCCTCCCCTCCTCTGACTCTGGTTATTGTTTCATTTGACGTTACATGCTTTTGACACAGTTAATCAAGCTAACTGAATCCCTCCCCTTACACCACATCAATACATTTTTATATTAGACTTCGCTCTTAAAGGATTTGATTATTTATACTAAAAGTTTTCTCCATTTTCCCAGTTCACTCGTTATCTTTGGGCCTGTTTTTCAAATGTTATATGTTAAACATTAACAAAGCTTTTTCTTACTCGATGAACTTTTACAGATGCAATCCACTGTTTCCAGGTACGTCCTGACACTTGCTCAATTCTTATCAAACACAATTACATTTCTCAAATACCCCTCAAATTTCCAGACATCTATATAAGCTCAATTAACCGAAGCTGTTACACCACCTGAGGAGTTTAGAAATAATTATAAGTATTTTGTCTGTTTAACCTTTGAAAGGCAATCCATGTCCTTATCTCAAGATTATAACTCACTAAGCTTACATTATTCAGTGATCAGACAAAAAGGATTTTCTCATCCACCACTGACACAAAATGTTGCTTTGAAATTTCTCAGTAATTTTTGGGGACTCTAATGATAAACAACAACAACAACATGATGCAACTGGTGATTTCTGATAAAAAACAATGTAACTTGTGCTACTGTGTATTTTTCTCCTGACTTGAAGACTGGAGTCTCATTTAGCAGAATTTCTACTCATTAGTACTCTTGTAGCATTTACCTCTGTCACAGTTGGCTAAAGTAGTATTACAATAACACTGTTGTATAAGCAAAGACTTTTAGGCCAAAGAAGAAAAATGTTACTCTCAGGTCTGGCAGTTGTTGTCTCTCTGTTTCTTTTATCTGATTTTTTCTGCCTTCATTAACTTTGACTCTTAGTTTATCTTAGTCTGGAGTAAATAGGAATATCCTCCCTGTCCCGCCCTTCTGCTGCAACCCTGTGACACAGGCACAGAGTAAGAGGCAGACAAATTAAAGAAGTCCTCTTATCAAAAACACACTGTGTCCTGTGAACATTGCTGTTGTGATTTCTTAAATAAAACATTAACAGAGGAGACATGAGAAGACCCAAAATGACCTGCAGCACATTGTGGATGCGAGGCCACCCACTGAGAGCCTCCTCAATCAAAGATCCGGGTTGCTTGTGGTGTTAAGGTGCAGGACTGAGATGAGTCTGTGCTCAGCCATTGTTGTGATGTCCAGAATCCAGATCTTCTCTGTTGGGCGTTTTTCCAAAGGACCCAATTCCCAGAGAAAACCCATGTAGTCTCATGAAACATGTCCAAGTAAAACAGCAACCCCTGTGACCTGCGAGGACTGTCGGTGTGGGCCTCTGAATCCTCAAGGGAGATTCCATGGGCAGAGCATGGGATGATTTAATTACACTAGGACAACAGTGTGTGTGTGTGTGTGTGTGTGTGTGTCTGTATGTATAGTCATGTTTTGCTGCCCTTATTTGGTGTAACTGTTCGTGTAAACCACAGCATCAAAAACTGCATGAACCTTCTTTTCCCTTATGCATCTTTTCATTTCCAAACTGTCCACTTAAATGAATGCATGTGAATGATGAGAACAGATGAAGTGATGAGAGAATCTATGATGACATGTAGGGAAAAGAAAATAGGTGAAAATAGCGAGTTGGATCATGTACATCATATGCATGTATACATGTCTGTATGCATTATGTACGGCAGTGAAAACATATTTCATTGACAGTGAAAGTGCATGATTATATGTGCATGTTTGGTGCATTTTAGACTGTACTTGTGTATTATTTATACAGTCACATAATTTTTTAGAAGCTTAAGGGACCTGCACTTAATTTCATTGCACAAGCTTGTTGTAAAATGAAGATGGTTTGTTGACTATGTATGACTAATTAAACTATTCACCAGAGTGATAACCTGTGTGTGTGAGTGTGTTTTGGTGACTGTGGCAGGCTGCTGGTGTGTATTCACAGAATGTGGAAATTTTTTCCAGATAAGTGGGGGTCAGATGAGATCAACACTGGTTTTGATTTGGCTAAAATTTTGTCTCTTTATGAGCCTTGTGCTCCCTCTGTTTGTTCTCTTTATGGCCTCCACTCTGCAAAGAAATTGTGGAAATATCTCACTATGACGCAGAGAGGCCAATACAGTAGGTGTGTTATGGTTTACATTAATAAGATAAAACAGAGTAAGTGAATTTTTAGTCTAAAACTTGAACCTTACAGGTACAACTGGTTGATAAGTTTGGGGCCTAAGGTAAAAGCAAATGAGTTATACACCTCTAGATTCAAGTATGTGCAGTTCAACTCTTTGTTTGATTATGCAAAAGTTTTGAAGTTAATTTCTGTGGTATTTCAGTTTTGTTTTTTTTTTGAAAATTGCAAGTCAGCACTATCTGAGCACATGGACAACATCATCTTTTGGGCAGTTATTCGCTTTGTGCTCCCTCTGTGACTGCATGTCCTTGTGGACCTGCTTGGTTTAGCTCTCAGGACAGAGGCAGCAGAAGCCTGCGCTGTGGCCGATGCTGCAGTTTCAGATTAGCTGAAACAGAAAAACCACAAAAGTTATCAGCTCCAAGTTTTCCTCATACTCACTTGATGACTTGAAGAGTATGTGTGTGTAATAAGAGCCATAAAATTGAACTCCTTCTGCATAAGGTCATGATCTTATCCATAACACCTCTTCCACACCTTGGTGAATTACAAACAAACAAACAAACAAACAAACAAAAAAAGAATAATCATAAAAAGATAATAAAGCAAAAAAAAAACAAAAACCAATGAAATAAAATGAACTGCCCCCTCCTCACCTGCATATTATAGTAATTATGAGTCGTGGCCATGATAATATCAGCATATTACTCCCCACAAACACATCTATTAAAGTTATATGGTACATTGTCCTTGTGGTACACGTGCAACCACCAATGATTCCAAATACGATTTTAAAAGCAGCTGGGACACTTTTGTTTCCAAAGCAGTCCCAACACTACAGTTTGTATCAAATGATGCCTTTTATCAACAAAATGTTCCTGTACAAAACAATAAAAATTAAAACTGCAAATAAGGAACAATGGGGTATTGTTAAAAAAGAAAGAACGAAAAAGTAAGGGGGCTAAGAGCAAAACAAAACTTAGCAAACAAACTTAGCAGCACATATGGTTAACAGACCGTACACTGACCAGCCTGACAGGAAACAGAGAGATTCTGGTGACCGTTCGGATTTATTTTCATATGGTGAAACCCAGAGTTTATAAAAATGAAAACAGACTGCAGCAGTATGAATGACATAAGTTGAAGAGTGCAAATGCTGATAAACTTGCGTTTTGTCCAAGATATGTCAGCCAAAATCACCAATCACATCTATTCACAGAAATGCAAAAGTTTCAACATTTTACTCTGAAAATCACTGTTATTCCCTAAAGAGCACAGTTATTGTAATCTATGGTACAAAAAAAAAAACATTTTCACAGACATTTCCTCAGCGAAGAAAAAAAAGTGTTTTCCCACAGTTTTGCTTTTTTTAAAAAATCTTTATCTAAACTCTCCTCCGAAAGAGCTAAAACCTTAATGCCTTGATGCCTCTTGTATTTGCTTCTGTAGCGAATAATCACAAACACGTGACAGCTTTAATAGTCCCCTCCACTCTCCATATGGTAGCACTTAATTGGTAAATGCTTGAAGGCCTGAATGGTTCTTCAACGGGTCGATGGCACGATAGAGTTTGGCCCCAGAAAAAGGGATTAGAAATAAAAGACCAAAAGGGAAGAGAATGCTAAACACTGGTCAGACCTGATGCAAGCGAATACAAATACGTAACGTTCTGCTCTCTAAACAGAGCTGTGTTTGTTTAGAGAGGCAGAGCAAATAGCAAATATCACAAAGCATTCTGTGAGAATGACTCCTGTAAAATGGTGACTTAAGGAGGATTTTCTGTTTGGAGCCGCTCTGGCACTGCAAATATTTAATTTGGTTGTGATTAGTCTGTTATTTTCAGACCCTGATTATTTTTTTCAAATGAAATAAATATAAACTGCATTTGTTTTTTAATTCAATATTTATGTATCTTTTTTAGCTTTCCTGGAAACAAACAATTTAAAACAAATCAATTCGGTGAAGCCTGTTGTCTCTCTCTGTCCGTGAGGATTATGCTTCATCAAAAGAGCTAAAGTGTAGAATCCACTGCGGGATAAACTATGCCATCTGAAACAAATTTTCCTTTGCCACTGAGCCTCCTTTGAGAAGACGGAATACACAGAGTCAAATCCTCGTGCATATCGAATGGCAGCTGGACACTCCATGTGTTTGCGTTCCTGCAAAACTGCAAGGACGCAACAAAATGCCTCCAGTAAACAATCTTGATTTAAAAAATCCAAGAGAGGTAGCGCTGGAACTGATTATATAATGATCCTCCCTACCATCATACGTCTATCTGAGGTATTTGATATTTGAACCCTCCCTTTGATGCTCTTAGACGAACAGCTGATGTATAATGACACTATAGGGGCGACAGACACATACTCTTCTACCAGTTGCCCGTGTGTTAAAAGACAAAAATGTGAAATGTATATTTATAATCATGTCCATCATCATGTTTATCAAAGTGATATCATAGCGGTTGTGTAACCATACTTGCGGCAAGCCTTTTTGACCAACTCATTCTGCCCCCCAGTACCTTGAACTTCAAATTGCACAACAACAGATAAAATTTAGGATTTTGCAAATGCCCTTGTGTTGCAATCGGTCGCGGAAACTCTGACTTTTTCAGCAGAATTCATACTTGGAGACCAGCTCGAGACATGCGTGAGAAATTTCTAACCTTTGGCAGAGTTCAGTGGGTTTTGGCTCCTTGCCTAGAATCGTCAAACCCTGGATGATGTTCGGGGCTTTTTGATTTCTAAAATGTAAAAGGACACATTCTGTAAACGGTAATATAACAAATTATAGCACTGCAGACATGAGTAGAATGAATGCAGCTTTGAACCTTTAAAACAACTTCCAAATTGGAATTAAAATGAAAAATAAGTGCCCAAACAAGTGGTTACTTAACCATTTTGGCTTTTGACACTCTAAAAGGAAGCAAAGTCTAATCGTGACCCCTCTTCAAAGATTATTTTCTACGAGTTTTTAGCACTTAAAGCAAAGACTGAACAGGCCAGAGGTCAAACTATCCAATAGTTATCAAAAGAATTGCAAAAAAAAGAATAAGATAAAATATATCTAAAAAAAAATTATGTAGAATATATGCATTCTTCCATCTTTGCTGCCCTGTAACTCATCTTGTAATCCTTCAGGTACATTCTGTGACCCCTTCAGGAGCATCCTGATTCCTGAGGTTGGGAGCTTTTGGTCTAAATGTTAGATGTGTGAGGCCGGATCATGATGGATGTAAATTTTTCTGTAATCATGTTTGTCTTTGTACAGTTTTGATGAACAGAACATATTCTGTTTATTTTGTCATTTTGGAATTAAATCTTTTATCCTGTAATAATCCAGTCATTCAGATTTTACGAACTGTTTATTGGAGCTTAGAGTTTTCTGTCATATTCCAGCATCACTGTGATTTTATAAAAGTACCACTAGATGTCATAGTTGCTTGGTTTTCAGGAGCGTCCTGACATGAATCTGTTCAGACCTTCTGCTATGCTGAAAAAAATACTGGTGAATAAAAAATATTACCATGGAGTTTTTGTACTTTGTTAACAGACTTGATAAATATAAATGTTTCTAAAGTTACACACATGAGCATATTTATTAAGCTAATGAACAGTTGATATCAACATCACTTATCAGTTAGACTTGTGCAAAAATATATAAGTGGTAACAAAAGCAGCCCACATACTTTAAGTCTGAGTCAACATCATGTTTCTAATCATTTCAGTGTTTTGATATTCAAAAATATAAAGTCCATCAATTGCATTTTAGAGTCTTTTAAAAAATTTAAAAACATTAACATTTGACCTTTAACTGGAATAAGAAATTTAAAAAATTTGATTATATAAAATATAAATAAAATTCCACCAACTTAAATTTGATACCAAAAGAAAAAAGCAATTATCCAAACTTGTGTGTAAAAAGCCCTCCGTTAATGCCAAAAAAAAAAAACTTCCAACATTTCACTCTCCGTCTGCACAGTCAGAACAAAAGGAGGGTATCAGCCCCCACATGGTACCCCCCACTCCCTCGCCCCCTCCTCTCCCCCCCCTCTGTCTTGCCTCTTCAATTTCTCCTCTGTCTAAATTTCTCTCACTGCGCATCTCTCCATCTTTCCAATTCAAGTCAGACAGATGCCTCTCCGGAACTTCAGAGCTGTGGAGTGGAAGTGATGAAAGCCACAAGCCGGGTCCCACTGCAAGACCCCAGCTCCTCGTCTGCCAGCACAAACTCCCTCATTTAGAAGCACATCCTGGAACTGGGGCTGCTTTTTAATTAAAGCCTTGGTGGATTGGGCGAGACTTAGTAGAGGTTGCGGGGGAAACTTTAAAGTTGCACTTGACAGGTATATTTAAGTTCACCAAGTTTGACCAGATGGAGCATGTATATTGTATAAGTCTTTGAATACGGTGGTGGTGGGGTGGAAAGAAATATATCAAACAAGCAAAAAGGGAAAAAAAAATCATGGAGGGGGAAAAAGGAAAAAAGGAAGAGGGGAAGGGTGGGTGCTAGTTGAGGGATGCAGGAATCGGGGGGCGTGTAGGGAGCCCAGAGCAACTAACGTGGAGCAAGCAGAGCACAGCCTTCTGGGTGAATCTTAGATGTTTCGGCGAGGAGCTTCTCAGGATTTAATTCGCTAAGCGCAGCAGTCTTTATCTGGCGTCAGATAAAATAAGACATTTGAAAGACTTAATTGTTAATATTCATCAATATGTCTAATTATGCAGAGAAAAAGTGAAAAATGCATTATGAGTTTCTCCGCAGATGAATGGATGTGTCCCTCAGAGAAGACACTTCTAACGTGTCTTTTTATGATTCATTTATCTGTCTTCACTAATCAGCAGCATCACAACATCGGACAAACAAACACGGCTAAGTAAACTGATCAAAAAGAGCCCAGCATGCAGTATTGAACCGCATTCCCTGTGTGAAATCATCTTTGGGAGGTGCAAACATTCAGTGACTTTGCTTTGGAGGAAAACCTTGTTACTACCCGCCCCCGCTTCCATTTGTGAGAGTTCTTCATCCAAAATGAAAAGTTTTCAAAGTGTCACAGTCTCTCAGCACAAGCAATTTGTCTTAAGAAAAAGTAATGCTGAAGAAGGTAGCAAGATGTGTGTAAACTATCCACCCTTGTCATCTAGGTGTGGAGAGGTGGACAGCTTTGTATTTGCTCCCTCTAGTGAATAATTTTGGAAATGACTTACTGGACACTTGAACATAAAAAAAGAAAAAAATGAATTGTTTTTACATCAGAAAAAGACCAGAACGAGTCTTTTGCATTTTTGCATACATCCATTTGGCAGTCTGTCTTGTGAGTAAATTCATTTCCATTCATTAACAAAATAATTAAGTATGCACACAATTCTAGTATACAATTATCTTGATATGAAAAAAAAAAAATCCATGCAGCCTTGGTAAGCTTGGCTATTTCCCAACACTCACATTTTCTTACCCTTTGGCCATAACCGAGCGCCCAGCACTTACACGGTGATTTCATCATCACACTGGACTTTGGTAATTGGGGAATTTAAACTGTTGAGGAAGTAGTTTTTATGTATCCTATAGACATTGATTTTACTAAATGTGTTTCCTTTACTTAATTCTCAGTCATTGATTTTTTTTTTAATAGAATTTTAGTTTTGTGTAGTATAGTAACAGTAAAGTGTATATACTATAGTGTATTAAATTTGACAGCATTTCAACAAATGAAAAGTCTTATGTGAAGGGCATTAAGGCTCTACTATCCGTTATAGTAACATATTAAAAAAACAAAACAAAGAGGAATAAAATGACATCTTTGTTTTTGCCCGCATCAAACACACATGTATACCCACTGTAGGGCACATCTTTCCCATAGAAGGAGCCTCAGTGAGCAGTTAAGATTTAAAAGCACTGGGCAGTTCTCTTTTGCTTCTGTGAATTAATAATCAAAGAAAAAGAGGAAGAAGGAGTGAGGCCTTCAAAAATCAATGAACCCATCAACAAGCCTGGGTGTTGTGTGTGCCTTACCTCACCTGTGTGACTGAGTGTGTGCATGTACTCAGATGTGTGCGTGCACGTGCACATGCGTGCCTATACTCATATGAGCAATAGCACATCCATGGTGCCAAAGCTCTTGCACAAAGCCAAGCAATCATTCCAGCAGTTGTACATCTAAATCAGTGGCAAACAGAGAGAAGAGCTAACTTGAGTAGAGACAGAGCACTCTTTTGGGTTTGCTCCTTCTAAACACCAGTTGTCTCCTCCAATCAGTGTGGTCATGTCTGCATTATTGATACAGCAAGGGCCTGAGGGGCCCAGGCTCAGATGGTGCACAGGCTCACAATGTTCTCCTGTATGTCTGCAGAGAGTCTGATTCTTCAGAGAGCTCAGAGGTAAGCTAGGACAAAACTAAAATCCGGCCTGAAGCTGAAAACCTGAGCCAACTTATTCGGGTTTAACAGAAAATAAATGGTAGCAAGGCCTCTCGTGGGAGAGCTGATGGTCAGGGATTACACCAGTGTCTTATATAGCAACAAAGGGGAACGATGAAGAGGGGAAAGGAGCATGTGATGTATGGAGAACAAGACACACCAACAGAGGCAATGTGGAATTAAAAGAAATCAATTTTTTTCATTTATGGACAGCTACAACATTTTCTGTACTTTTAGTACTTTTGCACTGTATAGATGTCACCATGTAATTTTAGCAGTAGATCCTACAGGTCTTGTGTGTGGAATTTAGTGACATCTAGCAGTGAGGTTGTAGATTGCAACCAGCTGAATACTCCTCCCCTCGCTTCTACCTCTCAAGGCGTGTGGGAGAACCTATGATGGCCTTTGGTTTACGTAAAACCACAAAGGATCCTCTTTAGAGCTGGACCATTTTCTGGACCAGAAACATGAGGACAGACTTGGTGGATTCTGTGGAGAAGAACCCACTAAATACAGGTTATTAAGGGCTCATTATTACGTTAAACAAAACAATTCTTAGTTCTGGGTAAATTTATATTAAATAAATCATAATAATGAACTTTATTCTCAAATCTGCCGTGAAAGAAACATAAATTCTTCTCACCAGGTGCAGGTGAAAATGTTTTAGATGCATGTGTCAGTTTTGAGATTTTGGTTGTTTTGCATCAATAACATGAGAAGTGGAAGGAAAATGTCCATAATAAATATTTAGTTGTTAAACTTGGTATAGATCTCTGGCCTGAAAATTTGTGCAAATCAACAAACTTTTGTATCTCACATCATTTGCTTATTTGGAAAGAAAACTTGCAACACTCACACAAAAATACTGAGCACAAATTTTATTGTCTTGATTAAGTAACCAAATGGAGTATTTCATGGTGAAACAAATTTAGTTTATAAATTCAGTGTATGAGTGTTTTGAATTTTTTAAATCAATATTTCTAAAGGCTATTTTTAAAAAATGACTTTTTGCCTCATATCTAAACCAGAAATCTTGTGCTATATAAGAACATTGAACCCTCCAGTTTTCCACCTATTTATTTTTAAAGATTTTCATGGAAGGCTTTGCTCATAAAAAAATCTTCTACTGATGTATGCAACATTTTATGTCAAAATACATGGCTGATTTTTCTGACTTTTTAAGTGACAAAGAGATTTCCTGTTTAGAAAATTGTTGACTCTTATAAGTCAAGAATTTTAATCTAAGATATAAAATAATCAGTTTTCTGTTTTTTGAAAAATGTATTAAATTTAATTAAACTTCATAAAACTTGCAATATAAAAAATATTGACTCAGTTTAATTGATGCAAAATAAAAGTTTCATGGTGTATTTTATTAACAAAAACTGTACCTTCAATATTCCTTCAAATCACTGTCTGGTCTCGATGAAAGGCTGGCTAAAAAATTTGTAAGCCAAATTTCACTAAACAAAACTACAAACTTTAAATGTGAGCCACTTTCCCAGAATATTTTGACTGTCATTCTGATTATCAAATTTTCTGACATTTTAGTCGCCAAATACATTTATTAATTAAAAGAAAATTCAATGATAAAAATCATAATATGCAGCCTTATCAGTCATTACTCAGTATAATCAGTGTTGAGACACACTGACTCAGTGTGCCAGTATTTTTTAAAGACAAACAGAATTAATGTTTGAAAATGTTGAACTCAGTAGAACTTATGCACAGTTATCTGACCCCTGCAGGAACTGTGTGAAGTCTTTGCTACCAAATGGATAACTTAACAAGATTTAAGTTTTTTATTCTTTCCAGGGCCTCCAGCTTTCCAGGGCTACATTTTAATTGAAGCACAGTTCTGTGAAACACACTATTAATTAGATGTAGCATAAGTGATTGGTTAAATGCTCTGGGAGCATGGCTTTTTGTTCTGGTGCAGAGCAGTGTCCACTTTTTTTTTTTTTTCTCTCGCTGTGATAGGGGTTAATGTGATAGACTGTAATTTGCTCAACACGCTGTCTGGAGCTGAGTTAATTTGGCATCTGCTTTTTTATTCAGCCAAAAATAAATTGCCTCAAATTAAATAAAATCTCACATTTCATTAAACATCAGGCCTGAGTGGTAAAAAAAAATTAGAGAAAGGGAACATTAAATAAATATGGATTAAATTACAAACAAATTATTTGTTGTACTCAATTAATAAAATATGGTAGTGTTTTTTGATATGAGAAATATTGATTCAACAACAACACATAAAAACACAAAGCAAGTTCATGGACGAAACAGACGGCGGATATAAGCTATTTTAACAAAGATGCTTCTTAACAAATAAAATCAAAATTTAATTTCTTAGTTACATAAAACATATTAACCCTTTCCTTCAATACCACATAACTCAAAGAGATAAACTGCATGTGGTGAATCCATTTAATATGTTTTCAACACCTTTTATGAACTTTAATCAGCACTAACTCTTTGAAGCATAAAGACCCAATCAGTCAAAATTGAAAACAGTCCATGATGACCATAACACCTTGTTCATGCAAGCTAAGTTCAGGTTTTAATATTTTAAGTTACGGGGCAATATTTATTCACATCTGTCATAAAGGAATTGGGAATGTGGTTTACCTTGATGTGTTTTGATTTATTCTGCAGGCCCTGAGGTTATACCCGTGAATTAGAGAGCATCAATAAGGAAAGACCATCTCCCGTATCCCAAAAGTGATAATTACCAACATCACTATTGATCCGACTATTGATGCATTGCTAATTGTTTCTTGCAGTTATTTATTTAATTCCATCTCTGGCCATGTGAATGTGTTGACCTTGTGCAGCAGGAAATAGAAGGGCTGTACAGAAGAGGAAAAACACACATTAAGATTCCACATAAAACCTTAAAACAGCAAGGACTTTTTCTCTTTTCCATCTAAAGGAGAGAACTTGGTTATGATCTGTTCATGAGTTTGAAAAGCACACGCAGAATGGCAATTTGAGTTGAGGCAACATCCTCCGATACTTTAGTTTCTTCTTCACGGAGGCCTTGAAGAGTGATGCTCTTGAAAATCTCTGCGGACATAACTGAAGGTTCAAGATGGCATCATATTGATCAATTACAACTCTACATTATCTAAGATATAGAATAATAATGAAGATTATTCATCATTAAGGGTTTATTGGATTTAACACATAAAAAATGTATTCCTATCTCTTAAATGAGTTTCTCCACACATCAGTCCTAACAGAAACTCAAGGTCTAACTTAACGAGAACGTACAGTAAAAATAATCAGGATAAATCGTGGAAGAGGAGATTAGAAATAGTTTAAGAATTCAACACCCAAACTTAGTTAGCTTAATGTTTATAGTCATGGTGCACACTATAATTTATTGGTATCTGTAAAATGTATGTATACACGTGTATCTGATATTGATCTTTGTATGTATTGATAGTTCAGGATCATGAGCAATTCATCTGTCATTCGGAATAATCCATGTTTTGCATGCTTGCATGAATAATGAGATCATAGTTGCAGAATCAGTACTCTTGAAAGTACACAGTTCTTAGTTGGTGACCAGTTTAGTTTTGAGAGAATTTTAAGGGAACTTTAGGAATACTAGCAATACACTTAGCATTAATATTTGCTACATATGCAGTTACATGCAGCTACATATTAGGCTGCGATAATTTTCAATGACTTAAAATCAGAGTGAGCACTCGTTGTTGAGTTGTTAATAAAGACTACTTAAAAAAAGAGACAAAGAATAAAAAATAAAATCTGATGTGGGTTTCAAATAATATAGCAGTTTCTTTACAAAGCAGTAGCCCTGCAAAGTACTTTGTGTGTTTACAATTTCATCTTATACCTGATTTGGTGAGCTGTGGCATGTGAAATGTTTTTAAATGTGCTTAGACCAGATTATAGAGAACAAAATAAAATAAGAATAGAACAGACAAATATCAGAGTGGAAAAAATGTCTGTTTAACAAATCATCACAGTTGCCTTTATAACATGCAGTTATAAAGGCCTGCAGTGGTTTTTGGAATAATCATAAGTGGCGTCTGTGTTGAGGAGATTGCGTCATCTTTGAATAGCCAAAAAAATGCACTGTGATTTTACTTTTGTCACGGTGATACTCATGATGTTAAGAGAAGAAAAAAATGTGACTGACTTGCTGGAGAATGTTGGTTGTATTTTTTCTTCCATCATCAGGTGGCTAAAACCTGATGATGAAACAGTGTTTGTCTCAGTTTAGTTGTGAAGTTAGATGTGTGCAGCGGGGCAGTGGTATGATAGTAGAGCAGATTCACTGTGTCAGAGCGCAGGGTGCTTTGGGGCATGTGCTGCACGAAATGCACATCAAGGCCAAATGCAATGCGTGTGCCTGTGCATGCATGTGTGCGCCTGTGCATGTGTGCGCGTGTATTTGGGAAGTGGTGGTCCGTGGAGACAGCTGGCCCTTGCCAGGACATCTGGTACCTGTCACAACACTTTGTGTGTGTGAGAGCACTTCATTGGTGTGCCCTGCCCAGTTCTCTGCCCCCCCATCAGGTACCTGGTTAGACCTTTAGTCAGAGCTGTAACAGAACATCAGCAAGGGCCATGTAGGTGTCTAATGCAAGGGGTGTGTCAGGCTTGTGTCCCAGCATGGCGGCAGGAAGTCCTTGAAGAGGGATGAAGTCTCTGCACGCGTCACACATTGAGAGTTTTTGGATTTTATCCAAGAGAGAGGCGATGATGTGAGTAGATACGACATGGCTGGCCTGAGGTTGAGTCTGCCTGACTGATGACCTCAGTGCCTTCGCCACACACAACCCACGGCCGAATCTCATCCAATAGTCTAATGTTTTGACACAACAGCAGGAGACGAGTTATGGCTTCTACTGCAATATGTGCACAAACGCACAGGCACATATTTACAATGGATGTCAAGGGTTGATGATTTGAAGATAATTACAGTGTATTTATTTGTATTTATTTTCTCCTGCTCTTCCCTCTGTCTCTCCCTCCAACTCCCGCCCCTCCAGATTGTGAAGCCAAGCCTCTAGCAGTGTAGTGCTGAAGGTGTGTTTGTGCTGTTATGCCCTCTGGCTTGGCTGCCAGCTTACTCCCACTGATCTGAGCCAGAAGGCAGACTGCCGAGGAATACCGATCACCTTGCCCAGACCGAATCCTTTGAGCTCTCTCTGGCATCTTTCCCCCTTCTGCCAGTTTCCTCCTCTGCTCCTCTCTTCCCCCTTCTGAAGTTGACAACAAAGACATCCTCAGGGTCCTCCTTGATGTGAGACCCACTCTTGATCTTTTTTCCCTATGTTTTTGTACCTTATAGTTGCACTACTTTCATATTCCGCTAGCACAATATTTACACACCAGAAGACAAAGAAACAGGGGTCTTTTCATGTAGGAACCCCTGCCAACATGTTAATCACCTGAAGACCTGCAGTGGTCATGTTGGACCGGCAGAGGCAGGACATTAGTGAGACTCCTCTGCTCCTTATTGGCCCCTGTTTGACCATAGCCTTGAGGACATTTTGCACATCTATCTATCTATCTATCTATCTATCTATCTATCTATCTATCTATCTATCTATCTATCTATCTATCTATCTA
>JAQMCX010000043.1:3673837-3701612 GCA_029814765.1 Acanthurus leucopareius | reverse complement strand
CTATCTATCTATCTATCTATCTATCTATCTATCTATCTATCTATCTATCTATCTATCTATCTATCTATCTATTTGCTTTGGACGTCAACTGTATATCAGTACATGATTCAGTACACTGTCATAGGAGCCATGATATCCAGTAAGGCTTACTCCTCTCCATACATCCTCCTGCCTCTTCCTCTCCTCTCCTCACCCCACCCCACCCCACCCCCTCAAGCCCCCAACACCTCACCACCAACCCCCTGCTTCCATGAAGAGAAATCTCTGAAGAGCTAATTAGTGGTGGAATTGAGTCCAGGAACAGCCAACGGAGCTGAAGAAGGAAGATTGGCGCTGGTGCTAGCTTTATCGGTCAGGGCCTGACAGAGGGGCGACAGTGAGTGGAGGCGAACCACCGGCTCACAACTGACAGAGACAATAAAGTGAGCCTCTGAGCCAGAGAGAAAGAGAGTGACAGACAGGCAGCCAGGGCGAAAAATTCTGGCTTTCAGGGGCTTTCCTGTGGCCGAAGCAAACTGCAAAGCCCCTGTCACAGAGGCAAGTTTCCTCAGTCTCTGCCAAAGCATTGTGTTTACTGACCATCCCATCTGATGGTGCATTAATACTAAATGGATAGAGAGTGCAGGTAATCCTAAGAGTTCCTTGTCTTGACTCAATGTAATTACAAAACACCTGTTTTGCATCAACTGGACTATTCACATGCTGGTGTGTTTGTGCTAAATAAATTTTATCAGTAGTAATTGACTTAATATTCTGTGTGTTGCTTCATTAAAACTATTTTCCGGTTAAAAAACATACAAAAGTAGAATCACATTTTGTGCAAGTGTAGTAGCATAATGATTAAACAAACATTTTTTGTAAAGACTCTTAATTCTACATAAAACATTATCAAAACAAAAGTGTTTAAGTGCACTGCAATCGAAATTCAAAAGTTTGTAATGATTTTCAATTTTTAATGTGTGCTTTTCCACACAAATGAGATTTTAATACAGTCATGGCAACACTAACATTTGTTTTACATTTTTGGTTAATTATCCTCACAAGCAAAGTGGAAATTTTGGAACCAAAGCAGTTTTTCTGGTATTGTTGTGTATTACGTTAGTGCATTAATAAGGTAAATGAGAATTAAAACATTATTTCACCTCTGTTAAAAAAAAACCAAAACAATACAAAAAGAAAACAGAAAATGTTTCTTCTGTGGTGGGATGAGACTGCAATATGTACTCTCAGGTGTGACTGTTTTTCAATTCATCCATTTTTATTGGTATCATTAAACCCTAATGGTTTTCTTGAATTCAACTAAATAGAATAAATGATGATAAGGCCCCCCCTCAGCCCCATCCAATAGTGAGGAATCAATCAGGCACAGACCTGTACTTGCTAGTTCAATAACTATTATAACTTTTTAGTACATGAGGATACAATTTGATTTATTTGTGTTTTATAGTTACATTTAGCTTAATATACAATCATGATCCACACTGAAAAAAATCAAAACTACCCTGAGGAAGAAGAAAAAGTAGATGAAGAAAACAACATTAATATCATAATCACCTGTCCTCTGAGGTGAATGTTGAAGGTCTAAAGGTCACAACATAATTAAACAAACAGTGTCGAGTGTCTCTTATTAAAATTCATAAAGGTGAATTGGCACATGTGAAAAATGATTAAAAATGGTAAAAACGGTATTTAC
Organism: Acanthurus leucopareius; assembly: GCA_029814765.1. NCBI lineage: Eukaryota > Metazoa > Chordata > Actinopteri > Acanthuriformes > Acanthuridae > Acanthurus > Acanthurus leucopareius. Next base: position 3,699,919 of record JAQMCX010000043.1, on the reverse strand, counting down.
TATTATCTGTTCGGACAGATAGCATAGCCTTTATTTGCTCTGGGGCACACTGACAAGCATTGTGTTAAAGGTAGTGTTACTATGTGTTTTATGTAATATTTACAAAGAGCCTCATATAGAGACACATTACATGGAGCCAGCTAGCTTGTTAGAGGCATTTGAACTAGCTAAAGTTGTTTTTGGTCAAACCTGTTTAAAGTTGGGAGCCCACAAATATTTAAAAATCTAAGACTAACTCCATTTACACTTTTTAAAATTGCATTTTATGGGGGAAATGTAGAACAGTGGGTTATCACTTTCCTTTAAAGTGAGATTCTTCTCTTGGTTCCTACAGATGTATGTCTCCAAAACTCAGCAAAGTTAGCATGAGGGTACATGCAAGTATTGTTTAAGGCATCTAAACAATTACCTGGAGACAAATGTAGGTGTCACTTTCAGAACTTTTTCTTACCTTATTTTTGTATCTCCTTAGGTTGTTAAACTAAGGTAAAATCAATGTCAAACGATAAGAACTGACCCCACCTTATGACTGTTTAATGAAACTACAGTGTAGTCTCTGCTGTTTATGGACCTGGTTCATTGTTTGTCCTTTTATTGTAGCATGTACCACTGCATGGTGATGTCACTGCCAGACCTAAAAGTTGTATTGTAAACAAATTTGACACATAAACCATTAAATCATTATGCAGAGCTAAAAGCAGAGTGAATATTGGAATTAAATTCACCAGGTGAACAGAAACATGACTCCAAATGAATGCTGCTCTGTATCTGCATTTCCAGCTGCAACACTTGGAAATGCATTATATAAAGGTAATTATTTATATCTTAATATGTCAGTTTTATTTTATTTTTTTTACTTGTTTGCCCTTGTATTGAAATTATACCAACAAAATTTGAGTCTGTCCTACACACACTGCAGAGGTGTGTGAACAATCAAGCAAACAAGCTCCCGGCCAGACTCTGCTATAATATACAAAGCGTGTCTTATATATTTACCTTATCTTACTTCTGTTACCTACCATCATAGACAGGAGAGATGACAAGAAGCAGTGGGTTAAATCAGAGTGATGAACACACACATGGTTTCCCTGGCAGGTATCAAGAATGGTTTAAGAGTTAGAAACTATCTTACATTAGAACAAAAGATTCTGACGGTGTTTGCTCAACTATACCTAACATGGCCTGCGTATGGGTAAAGGTCAGAGAGGTGGCATTACACTTTTATGACGATCATTTATTTAGTTTGTCAAGTAAATCCAATCAGAATGCCTGCGAGCTACCCAGATAGCAAACAGGGATAATTAGCATCACTGGGAGAGGTGGCGTCTCCTCGTACTCTGGGCTCCACTTGCTTTTATCTGTAGAAGAGGTGAGGTGGTGGAGAAGCTAAATATTGATGGAGCTGCCCATACAGAGTGAAACTCCAACACACAGTGCAACTTTGTTAAGGGCTGTTTCTTTCCTCTCACACACACCAGGGAAGACAAACAGTCTTTTTTTTCTTGTAACATAATCAGCCTGAAATTTAATTAGCAAACTAAGTGTTAGTTTATCTTTGGTTGCTTTCAGTAATTGAGTTTGGCTCTCTTGATCCAAATTTGACTTCATGCTGACGTGTTACAAATGACCTAAGAGTTGTAAACGTAACCACACAAGAACTGAATTGCAAATTTAAATAAACAGTTTGGACATGAGCATATTCATCTCTGGTGCTATACAGACCCACACATTTGCTCTTCACTCTGTTGGCCGACAGGAAGTGATTCTGCACATCACAGCGCCTTTGTTTTGGATATTCCCAAAGACGGCAACTTGAACTCCTCTTTTTTAGAAATAATGATGGACAGCTTGAAAGAGAGGAAAGAAACAAGGTGTGTTGTGCCACAATTTGGGCTAATTTTGGGATGTCAGACCTTGATTGCTACATAAGTTGAAGTATTATGTAGTTTAGAGGTTTGTTTTCTAGATTGAGAACATTGTTGCTATGTCAGTGGAAAATCAGGATGAGCATTTACTAAAACGGCAATCCATTTCCGTTCCTCTTAAGGCATTTCTACGTGAGCTAATTAGTTTTCAAGCTCTGTTTTTTTTTTTTAAGCCTCATTTTAAATCAGGAATATTATGCTTCATCTGCTGAGGTTTACACGGGGGATTGCCGCAGACTTCCCCTGTGTGTTCAAACTCGCCACCTCTTGTATGTCCCCTCTGTGATTCCCCAAAAGAGTTCACTTACATACTAATTAAAGTGTGTTTTTACAGGATATACTGATAAGAAGAAAAAAAAAAAGACTCGGGATGTAGAATTATCTGTCCAAATAATCCACCCCCGAGACACTTGCTACACTGCCGTATGTGAACTTGGAAGTTGTCAAAAAATACACAGTTTCTGGGGCACATTAGTTTGCACTGAAATAATAATGATTAAGTTTGAATCATTATTTATTTCTAATCAAGTCAGACTGAAAAGCATTGTTTGATATCAGAATTGACAGAGAGTTTAGGAGTAAGTGATGCTTATTTAACAGGCAGCACAGTATTGCTCAAATGCTTCTCGGCACTGCAGATACATCATGTGGAGTCCCGATATGCTTTATGAACAGTGCACACTGTAATGTATGTGTTTTTTTGTGCTGCAGTATTCTCATGGATGCTAATCATAATGCTTTTTAAAGCCTTACGGCATTTCTAAAGGCACCCAGGGTAATAATATTGATCGGTGATTATCTCCTGAGTACTAGAGGTCAATTTGAATTGCTTAAGTCTGCCTAACCCATTTGGATTATTACCGTCTGTAACCAAAAAAACCCCACCAAAACAGAAAAAAAAGGACAGCAGATGTAAGTGGACAAGCTGAGAAACCCTCTGGTCCTCTAAACAATGATTGATGGTTGTCCAAATGAGAACAACTGGCAAGTGAAATCCAGTCCTTCCTCGTGGTTTCTTGGGAATGGTATTGTCCTGTTTTTGTGCTTCAGTTTTGCTCAAGACATTCTGTGTATACCTTAGGGTGTGCTGAATATTTAATGGTGCCCTAATGACAACTGCAGTCCCAGATATAACAGTGACCTTAAAAACATTGATCTTTTTTTGATGATTACTTTGAACTATAAATCTATTTACGTTTGACCCTGGCAGACTGATCAAGAGCCAGAGTTTATGTTGAGAGTTCAAACTAGAAACACAAGTATCACACTTAAGCTTCTTTATTTACTTAACCATTATTTATAGCTCCGTCAATCTATGCTTTTTATGTAGAACAACTGCATGTATTGAAAAAGGGGTTAATTTTTGCATGATGAGCAATCTAAAGTCTACAAAATTCAACTTTTATACATTTTAAACTTTCCTCAAGCTCATTGCTTTTAAGGTTTGCATATTTACTTTATCACTGAGTCTCTATGTGCCTAATCCATTATAAGGCAGCTTTTTTGGAGTGAAACAGCTCAGATATATATTTACTGTTTATTAAAGACATACTTACTTCAGAGATATTAGTAGAACAGAGAAGATGGCCAATCTCTTGGTAATCTTTTGTCATTATTTAGGCAAATATAAAGTATAATGTAGTTTGCCATGCCTGGATCTATATCATAGCTCTGTTGTGAATATATAGAATATAGTGTCTGTGAAAGGTTTAGAGGAAGCTAGAGGGAAATGCTCTAAGTGGAGGTGACAGCATTCAAACACAGTGACCTTGTGAAGGGGACCAGTGACGGGCTTCCCTTTGACAGAGGGAACATTTCTGGAGGCACCCTGCAAGGCTTTTTGGTTGCATGTCGGGGATAAGAGTGGCTTTTTCAGTTTTTAGCTTTTACATGCTGCCAACGGCACCACGTCAACAAACTCATCCATCCTATTTTTTTTTTTTTTGAGTCAGACTTTGATAGGTATGGGTGAAAACTGGCTTGTGAAGGAAGTGTATATTGATATGATAAAACATATTTCATCCCGAAAGTGTACTGTGTATTGATTTTGGAAACTTGTACTACATAAAAGTAACATAAGGCGTGCTAAAATAAATATGAAAGCTTGCGGATGAGGAGGTACACTAAGCTGGAGTGTTTTTATTCATCCTTGGATCAGTGATTATTCACAAAATTATACACAGTCGATACTTCAAAAATGACTTCAAATTCATAAAATGCTAAATATATACAGGTTGGGAAAAGCATGCAGAGGATTGTCAAGGTTTTTAAAGGTTTACTTAGCAAAAGTAATAGATGAGAGATGTCAGTTTCACAGTTTATAAGCCCCTTTTGTCCCTTGTGGGCTGCCGTAGCCTCTGGCCATTCTCCCCTTACCTTAGGCATCACCTGGAAAAAAAGCTGATGCTCCTAGTCATTCTGCATGCTTGCATCTGTCTGAAAATAATTGGTCAGGAACCTTCTTTCCAAAAAGGGGGCATAAAAGAGTAATAGCTTGCAGCAAAAACACACATGTCTGACAGATCACATTTGAAACTGAAAATGTATAGACCTACACTATACCTCATGCCTAGTTTTAACAAAGTTTTCCTTTTCTTTATCAACAACATTGTAGAAAAAAATTTGGGTCAATACATTTAACGTACCAAGCTTTGTAAAGGACTTCTTGGTGGACGATTTAGGACTTTAAGAGTCTCTAATTTGCAATTTTTGTAGAGTTTGCGTAAGAGTAAATCTCTCTTATTTAGCTATTTGAAACACACACAACATCCAATATTTAAATGTGTAAACATGAATTCCAAAGTGAAAGTGTAAGTTACAGTGAAACGGTGTTCTGCAGATGTTACAGTTTTTGATGGCGTAATGTGGTTATTTATCTAGAGTAAAAATAGTCATGATTTTTTAATGAAATTTTTTTGAGGGTTTCGATAAAGTAGCTGGTAGATAAGTTGAGCTTTAGTTGCGCTGTTTCTCCTCTCTACTGAGTGACTTGACCTTTCATGCCTCATAAGCTCATAATACATTTGAACAGCTGGTTAAAATGAGTTTCACTGAATGGAATTATCAAAATAATATAACTTTTAAGCTCACGGAATTTGAGTAAATGTGATCTTTTGCTTCCTGTCCCTGCCTATTATCATAATGGTGAATTATGGCAGACAGTAGTAAAAGTGGCCCAAATACGGCAGCTGCTTTATTTAAATGGAAAACTTCTCTCTCTCCACACCACTGCTGTCCTTCATTCCTGCCAACAAAAACAATAGAAATTGGATATTCAGTCACATCTTCATATGCATGGGAATGTATGCACAAAAGGAAGACTGTTTTCTTCCTCATTCAAATGAAAATATATAAAAAATACATATTTATTTACTTGAAATCCAGTGTTGGAGGGAACATGAAATGCATTCAGTGGATTGGGCCTGAATCTTCACCATGTAGCCAACCGCTAATATAGTTGCATATCTACATTTGCCATTCTTTTTGGCCACGTCTAATCCGGCAGAAGAAAGGCTCCTGTGCTCAAGCACTGGAGGGAAAACAATACCATTGGGCTTTGCTCTACCTGTAAGCTCACAGATGAGACAGAAACAGAGAAAAATTAAGGGGGAAAAATCATTATTCTCTGAATGAGATGTCTTGGGTTTGATCAGAGTGTGAATCAAAGCCCATCTCTTAGACTACTTAAACATTCACTTTTAAAATTCCAACCTGATTGTACTTTTATGGAAATTTCTTGCCATCAGTGGCTGCATTCTCTCCTGTCTCCAGGTCCTCTTGTATCCCTGTAGATATCTGACTCTGCCCTTCATTAGAATTCTCTTGGTAAGAAAGCGGGAGAAATGAGCAGAAGATGTAAATTCAGTCGAAAAGAAAAGGTTTAGATCTTTTCCTTTTTTGTCCAGGGAATAGACAAAAAAGAAAAATCATGGATATACCACATCATCAAGTCAAACCTGACACCGGGGCAGAAGACTAAAGAATTTTGTTAAGAATATGTTACAGTGCATCACAATCACTGTCATCATCATTATAGATCACTATTCTCAATGCATTTTTGTTTACTTGATATGTCTTTGAACAATAGAAGAAAACATAGTAAAGATTACAAGAAAATCAGTGGTTACAAAATTAAACATTATAGAAAACAAAGTAACAATGTCAAAGCTCAGCTGTAAGGCCCCGGCATTCTGCAGTGCAGTCAGTAGTGTTATAACAATTATTCACATATGCAACTCAAGTGTACACATATAAGCAAAAAGTGCAACTTTTGACTTGTTCAGACATATTCATTATTATTAAACAATCTTCTACACCTCAAACCACAAACAAGAAGGGGCTATGCTGTTGTTTCAATAACTGATTTCAGTGTAATTAAAAAAAAAGAAAAAATCTGGAGTGCATCATAGATATTTTTAAATCAGCACCAATGTGACACTTACTTTTACACTGATTTAAAAAAAACTTACTTTTAAAATGATTTTAAATGCTGCATTTGCATATGTTGACAGCTAACATGAAGTTAGGACAGATTCAAGTAGGACTTGAGTCAAGTACTCATTGAGAAAATTTGGCCTCGACATTCTGCTGTGTGAATGTCGGCTCCCTCTTTTTCACAAAGTTGTGTTTATGTTGTGTTTCAGTGCCACTTCAGCAAATATTCTTGTCAGACACACTGCATGATATTTGCAAGGTTGCATGTTGCAGTTTCTACCTTTGACTGTGAAATTTTATGTGCCGCTCTTTTAAATGATTATTTTAGTAACAGTGTGCTTTAAATTCAGCCCTTCTTCATCGACAGTTCTGCTGTGAACTTTAGTGTTTTGGCAGAGCTCACAGGCAAAGCTCAATCAGTGTGGCTACGCTGATGAATTTGGGTAAAAAGATTTGATTTCTATTATACTTATGCAAGTGCAAGTGTATCAGTTGTGTAACTGAGTATCTGTCTACAGACATATGTCTTGTGCAGACAACTAGTTAACTTTCTCTGCATGTTAGCGTTGACATTAATATTTTATATCTGCAGGATGAAACTGACTTAAATTTCATTATTTTCTGTTAAGTATCTGGTGTGTGTTGACTTGTGGCAGCATGTTGAGAATTCTCCTACCTGCTAAATGTGAATGTGTGGGCTTTTAAAAAGTGCATTATTTTCCACTGACATGTTTTGATTCCTTATATTGAGTGTTATTCACGGATGTTATGGATCCTGCTGCAGTAGACAGAAAGGAGAGGCGGATGCAGCAGTGACTGCAGTGTAACTGTTGTACATGTGTTTAACATTTCACCAGTTGCATGTATTTTACCTGTCTACATTGATTTTGCTCAAGTTTTCATGTGTATCAGATGCCAGTACAGAAAAACAGCAACTTTAAGACTAACCCTCGACATATTTGACACATTTTTAATTGTTAGAGAAAACTTTTCATTTCTAAAACACCAAACAGGACAATGTTGGCCTTCATTTGCTGACTTTTGTTGCTGCTGTCTTACAGCTGCATTTAAAGCTGCTATTTTTAATGTAGCACATTCATATGAGTGTTAATACTTTGATTTCCACACAGTGAAAGTGTCAGTATACCCAAAAAATACTATTTATTGATGATTTTTTAACTAATTTTAACTATTCTTGATTATTTATATGCTCATCATCATATATCTTATAATGTAAGTTTACTTAGTGCTCTAAATTTGTAAAAAAAGAAAGTCAGATTCTCGAGAAACAATTAACTGTAAGCAAAAATATTATCAATATCTAATTAGTATAATTATGTTTTTGATTCTTGTTAAACTTCATAAATATTTTTAATTTCTATTATTCAATTCAAACGACTAACTGTTGTTTTCTCTTTTTTATTTAGACATACAATCATTTCCTCTGTCATGATTAAAATTTAGAATGTTTCCCAGAATTTACCACACATTTGTTGCTAAATAGATGAAAGTAAATTATTGTTTCTAATGCTTTCAAATGGAAGCAGGGAGCCACTCTTACTCTGTGCTTTGGATTTGTGAGATGGCAGTGTTGTACCAAAGTTGTGACCACACAGGAGCATCCTCGACTCTGAAGGGAGACACAGTCACATCTTCACTCTGGTGACGAGATTGTGAGAAATTAACAAACCTTTCAAGTGAAAAGTTCTTTGAATAGCTGCCTGCCATGTCAGACAGAAAAAATGTAGGCTGTAGTGTTTCCTGACCGACCAGGGAAACGGCATCAAGGCCGAGCCGAGTCACATGGCAGCCAACCAGCTCTTCTTCTCATTATTAAGAAGCCACGCACCGGCTCCCAGATGCTAATCAGTCTCCAAGAGACCTCAGCGCTGTGTGGTTAGTACAGATTTACAGCTCTTCTCAGCCCTCCATTTTTATTAAAGATGATCTTTCACACAGAAGGAAAAAGGATGCTCTCCAGACAAATGTTAAAATGCAATGCAAAGTTTCAGGCATGAAAGGCGAAAACTGTAGGATTATTCCACAGCTATTCCAGAGAGGATGAAAAAGGAGGAAAGAATGTGGAACAAAAACATCAAAGGGCCACAGAAGAAGGGCTAAAAAGGGAGAAAAGCTGTGAAATATTTAGTACAAGGTCCCAACAGGTGGTCAAGAGAGCAATGCAAGGCTGTGGTTTCATTTTCATTTATAATGGATGATGCTTGTATTTATGGAATTTAGTCATTTGTTTTCTCCTAATTGGAAAAGAAAAGGGATTCATTATAAAAACAGAAAAAGCGACTTTAGATTAGAATGTTCCTAGATTTGATTTGACAATTAGGCTGTGAAACTTAAAAGCAAGAAACTGCACTAACTGTAGTAAAATAATTATCAAAAATGCATTTATTGCTGCTTCCTGGAGCTGGAAAAAAGGAAGACATCAGTTACTTTAAGTGTCGCTGTAAATGAATGTCAACAAATATGTCTTTTCTTCATGTGCTGTCCTGCCTGCTGAAGTTCCATCAAACTCATTTGATTCTTGAAATTGTTGTTTACCTCAAACCAAGAAAAATATCAATGCTAGTGGTATGTCACTAAACTGATACCTGTAAACAATCAGAGGCCAAATCCTGTAAGGTGCACTAAATGTCAAAAGGTGATACAGAATTCAGACAACAAAATGTTATTTTCAAAATGCCCCGGTCTGCTTTCAATTATGTAAATAGTGGCTTACAGTGTAATCCAGAAGCCATCTCCTCACATCCCGTAGTATAAAATAACTAACACATTATGAAAATGTTTTACATTTAACACTAAATAAATTACTGAAATTGAATTCATAACAGTAACTGAGCATTTGGAGTTGGGATTGTGAACTGCAAAGGAGATACAGGGTTTTTTATTGTGAGTGAACTTGAATTTGATTATGCTCCTTTTTTTCCTGCCGTCACATCTCATTGATGTTCTTCACACGTTCTGCCCCAAAACATCCATCCACAGGTGCAGGTGTTATTTATAGAGTATGTACTTTTGGTTAAATTTGTCATCAAAGATCAAAGTTTTTTTTCTGCAATTATAGCATTTTGTGACGTGAACTGTTTTTAACAGTGAACTTATCTTTGATTATAGTTTTTTGTGTGTAATTCAAGCATTTTGTTCAACACTACATGGTCTCACACAACATAAAATACATTCATTTATCCCCAGTGAGTTTACACCCTCTGTAAATATTTCCAGAGCCTAGTTTGTTTGTCAGAGTTTTTATAATTATTATTATTATTTGCAGGTAATTTGTTAATTTGTGTGCCAAGCAGTCAAAAAATGTATTAAGTTTATACTATTGTTTAAGAGAAAATCAGCAAATCCTCCACTTTGCCAGGTTAAAACAAGCTAATGTTTATATTTTGATTTTTCAGTTTCTAATCAGCTATCAATTAAACAACAATTGTCAAAAGTCCTGTTTGTTGTTTAGATGTACAAATACTCCTCCGTCTCCCTGTGCTAAGCCCAAACCAGGTGTTTAATCAAACATATAACACACCTGTGCTTGTTGTGTCAATCAAACCTAGCTAACGGTTAGCCAGGCCTGTTTAGGTGAGTTTTGTGTTGTATCTATTTTACGTAAGAGATCATGCCTAAAGAGGTGTTCACTATCTGGAACTCATGTGCGATAGTTTGAGGACTCTGCTTCTGCACACTCTTGATTCTGCCGGAGTGTTTGACTAATACCTTGAAAAATTGCCTCATGGCTTTAATGCAGTGGAAACAATGGTCAATAAATAGTTAGAACCTTGCATTTAACTTAGCAACTGGAAATATTTTTAATCTGCCAAGCTCATTGAAACATTAGGCTCAACTATGAGCCAGAAAGCTGATGTTATGCTAGCAAGATTCAAAGTCAATAGCAATGTGTACACTTGAAAAACATAAAATATAACAATATGCTAATGAACAAAACTAGCTAGCTATGTTAGGTAAAGAATTGCAGCTTGCTTCTTACAGCTTGTGTTACAGTCACCATCCTGTGGTGTTGGTGTTGGACTAAATTCTTCTAAATGAGATATTCTAAATTCATTTCATTTATTTCCAATGTGGATATTTGGATACAGATACATGCGGAACCAGTGTTTAAATATAAAATGACTTAGATTTGACAGGAACTTATTAAATGTCCTTAATCAGGAATTAATGGACACCCTGCAGCCAATCAGAATCGAGGAGTTAACAAGGCATTTAAGCTCATCTTAGTTCCTTAAAAGATAGAAACTTGAAATCAGAAGGTTTATGATTTTTCTTCTGTTAAATGGGAGAAATAGCTGTGAGAAATATTTCCCTGCTTTGTGTTTTTTTGGGTTTATTTTGTTTGGGGCAAAATAAACACAGATAATATTTGAGTGGAATTTCTCTCATTTGTTTAGGATACTGAGATCTTCCAGCACATGTGGACATACACTACTAACATAACTTCCCTCTGGATCTCTCATCAATGGGCCATTTTGTTATCGGTGTAGTCCACCAGACAGGCAGTATTACTATAAAGACAGATTCTCTTTTAACATTTAATCTGTATGAAACTAACAGTAAATTATAGACGACAAGTAACAGCAGCTCATCAGTGATCTTTTAAGACAAGCCTTTTAAGTTTTGTCGGTCTTTTACAAGGGCAGATCTCCACAGATGAACCCTGTATCTCCAAGATTATTAATACAACCCTTAGGGAGAACAAACTGCAAGTCTAGCAACTACTTTATTAATCTCTCCTTAAATTAAGGAGCAGTGGTGGGCATCCTTTTCCTGAGGTTTTCCTTTTGCAGGTTTTACCCACAGTAGAAGCCTGCATAGGTTCATAAACCCAAATGTCCCGTGGCGATTATTAGACGCACTAACGACAATGCAATTAAGACCCTCGCCTAACTAAAAACAACTGAGTATGCAAAAAAGTAAACTGTGCAGGAGTATTTTTATTTGCCTTAATTCACAGACAGGTCTTGAGTCTGCCTTACAGGTAAGTTTGAATTTCATTTGGCTCTGCTCTCTCTTAACAAACGAGATGAAGAAAAGGGGTTAATTAACATATATTTACAAATTATACTATTCAAACTAATTTAGTTTCTGTAAAATGAACTGCAGTTACAAAGGAAACCGAAATGGAAATTTTCTGAGCATTAAAATGGATGAGTGTTGTTTTATGAGTCTTTAGCATCACTGATCTTTTATTAAAGTTATTCAGTAGCCTTTTGCAGGATTTGAATGAACAGTGCTTACAGAAGATCACACGACAGAGTGTTTCCAAATTATGTATGAATTCATACTCGGCATGCAGCATTCATAGCCAAAAAAAAAAAACACCACAGGGAAATTCTAGAAGAGGTCACTTTGTATTTCTTTAGGTCTTCAGTTTGAACACGTGCAAGCATGACATCACACTAAATTAGCCACATGATTATAATTGATTTATTTGCCTACCACATTAACACTGCTGTCATAGAGAAGTCCAAGAAGAATCTGATTCAATATCTGAATGACTAAGGTTTAATAAGGTTATTATATTATGTTTTCAAATTCCCCAAATTGAATTAATGATTCCCAATGCAAATAAAGGAAATGCATATGCTGCATAACAACAATAAATATCTTGAAACAATTCTGCTTCAGTGAAGATTTGCACTCTTTTCCTCCATTTATACCTTATTTTTGATTCATGCACTAATTTGAATGACACCACTGTAAAAAAAAAAGATATATATATTGCTTATGACAAACCCATTAAACTGTGTAAAGGTGAAAGCAGCTTCATTAACAAGTAGCTCCATTTTCTGAGTTTTCAATCCATTTTATTTTTATTTATTGGCTCTTTCGTCACATACCTTTTCTGTCACATCCCTTCTTAATTATAGTAGCAACTCAAATTAATAGATATTTAAAAGCATAATCGTGTGTCATAAAGTACTGGTGATATTCCTGATTAATATTTTGAGATATATTGTTATTAATCTGAAGACTCTTCATTTTCTCTTAATGGCTCTCACATTAAAATTCCACATAATGTCCACAGACTATGATTTATTACAGCTGTGTGCACATGTTCCACATGATTTTCAACAATATACAAAATTCTACATTTTCACAGTGAGCAGCCTCAGAGTGGCACAATTATGAAGCCGTCACAGCAGCCTCACAGCAGTTATTTTTGTTCTACATAACCCTTATTTCTATTCATTTCAACAGTGAATATACATATCATGATTTGATAATGCCACCATAAAGAAAGATTTTCCTTCCCAACCATAAAGCAAACCATTTGTTCGCAAGCTCTACTTTTTTTTTTGTTTCTTTGACTCTGTCATACACAATTTATTATTTATCCCAGTCTTCTGTATTACAAATGGTCTCAGGATTAGGACAAATCAGGGTTCTCCAAACTATCAGGAGGGAAATGGATTCCTGAACAATATGTGTCAACGGAGAAATTGGCAAAGAAGTGACAGTGGCCCAGGAGAGGGGCCAAACAATGCCTGTGTGTCGCAGGAGGAAATCACACTGTTCCACTTGAGACAAACACAATTTCATATTAATGAATAATTGAGAAAGTTTAGAACTGGGTTGGGATAAATGTGCGTGAGCGTTACGTGTATCTGTGTCATGGTAATACTCCGGTTGTTTCCAGCAGCACAGCCATATAGAGCTGAGTTTCTATCAAGGGACTAGGTGGAATGCTCATATACGGTCACGACAAGACATGTTTTGGAATTTTTTTCTCTTAAGAATGCAAATTTTGAACTGTGTTTCTGCTTTAAATTCATTAACTGAATGTAAACCTTGAACTTAGGCTATCTAAATCAAATTAAATCCTATAAAATGTATTTTTAAATTAACTTACAGTAGTTACCGCCATTATTAGCTGCCTGTTACCTGTATGAGCAGATATTCTCCCCTACATGTATTTATGGCTCATCAGCATGAACTTACTGTGGCGGTGCTTGTTAACCTGTGTCTCGGTAACAAGGCCGGGGCTCGTTTGTTACATGAGAGGAGAAAAGGAGGGGGTGGTCGACTCAGAGCACGGTGCCTTGACTGGAGACGAGGACGCTCCATACTGCACCCACATCCATGCTAATGATCCGAGCTCTGCACATAATTAAAGCCCCGGTACCCCTCTCCTGTGAAACGCAAGGGGGGACTCTTGTACGTCTCCCAACGTAGCTAGAGGAGGTTTGGAGAACTTCTGAACATCCATGGTCCATTATGTATAATTTCAAAACACATCCCAAGTATGAGGAAAAGAAACTTTTCATTTTTAATGACAAAATCATGAATTATTCTATTTATTGTATACACTCACTCTTTCAAAGGTAGCTGGTCCATGAAAGGTGAAACTGAATCAAGAGGGAAGTCTTTTTGCCGTTAAAGACGACTTACCGTAGCAAACGACACCTGTTGAGCGCCGTGGAAATGAGCAGAAGCTAAATGAGAGCAACATTAAAAGGGGATCTTAAAGTATTTACATTTTCCTCTGCTCTTCTTTTGTTTTACTTGTAATTTCTTTAACTTATAATTATTTATGTTACTCAGTTAAGATAAAGACAAGGTCATATTTAAACATTTAAAAACGATAACAGTTTTTCCCCAGTACACAGGAATAATAAAAAAAAAACACTAATTAAAAAAGAAAGATATTTATGAAATATTTCATATCTTATAAAAGCATCCTTAAAAAAATAAAATATGTATCTGTGATAAATGAAATTAAAACAATTTGATCAATTTTCCATTTTAAAAGCCTAAAATTATTCCATGTTTTCTTGGACATTTTTAAGTAGTGGAGCTTCTCAGGTTTCTGATACTGATACATTTTAAGTAATTGAGAGACGTTGTTGTGATATTCTGTTGTCTGAAGTCTCCGAATATCATGTTTCTAGTTTTAATTACAATATTACTAGTTGTTGCATATCCTGGGACTGAGCTGTGTGCTTGTGGCTTGTGAGACGCTAGCGTTTATAAACCAATAATGATTATCTTTTATACATGATTCATTAGTATGTCCTAAGGAAGCACTGTTTTTTTAATTCCTAACAGGCTGACTTGACTGCTCAGTATGTGACTGCACTGTGTATTAAAAGTCGGAGAAACTACAGCCCCATTTTTCTCTGTTTTTAAGCAAAAAGAAGAGTGTTATGCTTTAATTGTTATCCATAATGTATGACATATCCTGTTTGTTTTCAGTGTTGATGAACTGCACAAATTAAAAGCAATGCACTCTTTGTTGGTGGGACGTTTTCATCTTGTGTGCTTCTGCAGCATGCAGTGTAGTTTCCACATTAGGCCAATAGGTGTCCCTACAAACCATATAAATACTGCACTGTGCTGGTCCTGCCTGCAGCGTGGCACTGTTGTTACTGCAAACATAACAATCATCAGCATCTCTTTCACTATTACAGAACCAGAGGCCACAGTGACAAAAATACTGGTAATTAGATAGTAATTTAACTTTTCATATGCATAGCTTGACTTTCTGTTGTATTTGTTAAACCTAATAAGACACTGAAAAGTCCTAATTAAGATTTCTGCATAGATCTCTTCAGAATTGAGATCTCAGAAGTATAAATAGATCATGAATACTCTGGATAAATTGATCATTTATCTTAAAAGATTCAATGCTAATGATAAATTATTGCAAATATTTACAAGATATATATAAATAATAAACAAGCAATTCTGAATTTTGAAACAAAGTCAGATGCACCTTAGAATTGAAATTTTTGAGCTTGAAAAGTTCCATAAAGGAGGTATTTTTGAGGCAAACATCTCCAATTAACATGAAACAGAAGATGGTGGTGACATTCAGTGCTTAACTGATAATTACAAAGAAGAACTTTGCAAACAGACACGCAGTTCATGCACTCATAAAACGAAACTCTTCTCAGCATAAATGTTCCAGCAACAAAGTGATTTTCCTACACATGGACAATAAAACAACTCCTGAACGTGTCATTTGATGACAGCAGAGGTTTAGATTACAAACCCAAGCATGCTACAAATCTCATCTGTCAGTTATAACACCCGAGTTGCCCGTCAGTTAACAGTCCCCAGAGCTAACGCCTCCATCAGGCTCCCCTCATTACAATTTACTGTTCCCAGCAACTGGAATGGGCTGCAAAGGCATACTGGAGTGGACATTTTTATGTCAACAGCTCCATGCTTTTACTGATGTTCTTGCTGATAATTGCTTTCTGCCTCCAATTCCAGCAATAACCCAGCAATAACTGAAACCTGATGCTCCGTTATGTGCCGTCTCCTCTGTTCTTTGATAGATTTTAACTGTCTTGAGTCTGTTTTTGTCTCTGTGCCGGTACATCCGAGCTTTAATTGTATTCATGATGTCTTATTGTCTGATATACTAACCATGGAGCAGCTCTGCCTTGTAGGAGCAGTAGTTGGGCTGCCAGTTGCAGTCCTATGATTTGCTCCTTTTGTCATTGAGTGTTATATATCAAGTGTATTGTTATCATTGCATATATTAAGACTGAACCATATGTTAGGTATATGTATGTATGTATGCATGTGTGTATATATGTGTGTGTGTGTGTATGTCATATATATCTATATATGTATGTAGATATCAATATATTGTATATATATGTACAGTATATGCACTTATTTATTTATTTGAATTTTTTTACTACCATGTGTTTTTTGCATACTTATCTCTATGGAAAACGTCTCAATTGAAGTAACTGAGTACCTGAAAAGTAAGAAAAGACCATCAAAATTAGATTATATAAAGGTAAAAGAAAAATTAATTGGCTCAATTAATTTTAAGAAGTTTTATTGTAATTAGACTTTTTTTTCCCTTTTTGCAAAGATCATACTTAAAACATACGAATATAAAATGGTCCCATCAGTTAGTGTATCACTCTCTTTGCAACAGTGTTTGTTTACATGTTTAAACACATACACTACGTTTAAGCATAAGCGGCTCTGTTGTACTCAAACATGTAAATGACATCTTCGTGCTCCCATGGGCAACCAATGCACACGGCACATAAATAAACATGCACAAATTAGATAACAAGGTAGCCACAACAAGGCCTTTGTAGGCCTTTGATAGCAAGCCACTATACAACAGAGGATTGTAATAGGTTGTCCTTTTTTGCCTGTTGTTGATGTACCATCTGGCCCATGTAGCAACTACATCCCTTTAGGCCTGCAAATAATGACTTTCCATATCCTTGCATCTAACCTGTGCGTGGCTCACTGTGCTTAAGGGGAATATGTGACACTTCACGTCCCTCCCCTTCACTTTCCTCATCTTTACTACACCGCTACAGTTGATGTTTTTGACTATGGAGAGAGGCAGACCTTCGTATGAAGGATAAAAGGAAGGGGTAGCGCCCCTCAATCATTCTGCCCTCCAGGAGGCGGGAGGAACGAGGGATGAGAGGGATGGGGGGCCTGGCAGGGGGCAGAGATGTAAGACACATTTAGATACAGCTTTGGCTGGTGTAAAAACTGTTGACTTTTTTCCTCTCTATCTCTTCTCTTTCCTCTTTTGTTGCCTTTGGGGTACAAAAGGCATGCAAATATTGGAGCAGGACCATTGAAACCACTAGTGAAAGCATATTTAAAATGTCAGGGCACTGCTTGGAAAAGTGAAACAGCTGGAAAGTGCATCTCCCACATGGTGCCATAAGTATTGTGGTGAATATTGCCACAGGTAGACCATTCTGACCACTTGCCAGACTGTGTGATTGTATTTTTTGTTGCATCCAAATAAAAACTGATACTGACTCATATATAATGTCAGCTGAGAAACAAGGCATGTTTAAAGGCTGATAAATGCAAAATCAACAGCTTTGCATGATTCTTCTAATACAACTGCATCTTTTCCATCCACTCAGTGTAGTTCACATTTTCAGGAATTTGCTGGAGCAACATCTGTGTAGTCATGCTGTGGGAAGAGGGGGGTGTAACGTGGAGAGCTGTATACTCAGATTCGTTACTCTGATCCAGGCACGAGTCACCCCTGGGGAGGCTGCAGGGCCTGGGTCAGCCATATGGTGGCAGAAGCCCCTGGAGGAACCAGCCCGATAAGCTGGATCAGCTTCAGCACTTCCTGACCGAGGCCCGGGCCGCACCACCGAGCAGGTAAATAAGGGGGGTGACGGCAGCTACCCCATCACAGCAGGAACCACAGCAGCACTGTTAGGAACCTGAGGGCAGAGAAATGGAAATGGTTTCATCCATGGCATCTGCAATGCTAAGGGAGAATTAAAGTCAGGGCTGTTGAAATTTACTCTAAATCTGCTGAGTCTCTGATAAAACACTCAATGATAGCTTGTTGAATGCTGTGGCTGTTTTTTTTTTGTCAAATTGAATCCATTCTGTGTTGGCTTGAAATTTAATATCTACAGTGATTTTTTTAAAGAGACAGATTACACTGTTCTTATATCAGTAAGATGTGCAGAGTCACATTCTTTTATCATGACTGTATTCGGGGAATTTAAATAATTAAGAATATAAAAATCTGGGCAAGAAACTGTTTAAACTTAAGACCTTCATACAACAGGGAGACAATATAAGTGCCATAAACATTTTGCGCTTTGAACTTTAGCTGTCTTTATTGCCCAATTCAAAAAAATCACAAATATTACGCATCTCATTTTCTATGATTGATTAAAATAATTAAGCAAAAATGTATTCTTGAGTGTTGTATTATCTTGTGAATATGTGCTTTGAATGTTAAGATTTAGTTTTCTTCAGATAGAGTAGTAACTAGCATCACTGGCCCAATAAATGTGTTGTCAGGAAAAAGGCCAATACATTATTGAAACCTGAATACAGTAGTTGTATCTGGCAACTGGTTTATGTGTCCAGTGCAACGTAAGCCCTCAGGACCTGTACATGGAGAGAAACAGACAGTCCATTTGTCTGCTGGCAGGTACATGAGTCTCCCCTGTCTGAGCGGACCGTACCATTCTCTGGACTGAACCAGCTTTGCATTGCAGTAATACAAAGATCAGTGGTGGATATCATCTAACTTCTTTTCAGCAATACTAACAAAATAAGATATTCAGTCCATGGCTGTGACTGGCATGAACTTAAAAAAGAATTTACTAAATCCATCCTTTTTTAAACTCAAATATGAAACATTTAAGAGTTCTAAAGGAGATGACATCCCTTTTTTCAGGCCTTATATTATGTTATTCTTAATATTTATTCATCGGGTTTCAGTATTACCTGGAGGTCTATAGAAAAGAGTTTTGTTTTATTTTGAGGAAATAACATTTTCCCAAGGCTCTCCTCTTTAAACCTAATTTTAAACTATACTGTAATCTATCAGATAAAACATTTTGCATTGTGGCTTTTGCTGTGCCTTCAAATATTATGCTGAGTAGGCATGTATTGCCTCGAAATGTGTTTTCCCTTCAACATCCGTCTGCAAGGCCTGTTTCCTTTTGCTGCTCACTTTCTCTTTGTAAAACATGTTTAAAGCGGCTCATGTTTTGAAAGGAGCCAGACTCAGAAAAAAAGACAGAGTGATGCTGCTCAGTTGTTTAAAGGGTCCCCATTCAGCCAAAACAAGAACCTGACACTAAATACTTTTTTGTGCCATAAACACAACTGCTTAGGCTATGTTCACACTGCAGGAATAAGTGGCCCATTTTTGCTCAAATGAGATTCAGATCTGATTTTTTATGAATGTTTCAACAGCAAAATCACATTAATTTGGATCCTTTCAGTTCTGATTTGGGCCATTTTAATAAGTCTTAAATCAGATACGGATCAGATTATTTTGAAGTGTGACCACAGTCTGTCCACCGTCTGTCTAAAACTGTTACACATGGCCTTTGGAATAAAATTGATCTTAAAATATGACAATGCTACAGTTAAATTTTGATAAGTTTAGTGTAACATAATTCTGAGTTTAAAATGCTGCTTAGGTAAGGTTAGGAAACAATCTTGGTTATGCTTAAGAGAAACACAGGTGTCACAGAACAATCAAATGGAAACAGGAAAACAATCAACTACCTTCTGTCCACGGATCTGATGACCCGCTGATCCACCCCAACCTCCCGATGTGAACTATGTTGCTCATCTTCTTGAAAGAAAAGTCTTAATCCAAAGGAATCCTGAGAGCTGTTGTTTATGCTAGCTTAAAGTGTGATAATAATGGTCAATGTGTCTTTTCCTCATCACATCGAACGTTGCCGCCCTCATGGCATTATCGTAGGACAACAATAAAGCCATGTCAGTTTTAGTTTTTGTAGTGTAAAGCACATAGTCCCCTGCCTCAGATATACACACTATAACTATATTTTAAAACACTGTGAGTTCAGTTTGTAAATTGAATTGTGGGATTACTGGATCAGTCCAGTAAAAATCACTCAGGACTAAGAAATTGAGACCTTATCAACATAAAGTGTCTGGTTGACTATGTTATGATATGCAACCTGCATATACAATCAGATCTATTCCAAATTCTCGAGTCAAGAAAATCGGTTATGTATGCATTGCCATATGAAGGGATTTCTAACTTTGCCCATAATTAATCAAATAAAGCAAATTTTAGAAATATAGCCTGGGGCCGAGGAATTGGTATGCTGTGTGTCTTCAGCTTCCCCAACATTAATGAGAATTGGTTGTAATTACACTGATAGAATTCTGCAAAACCCAAATGCCACACTTTGATGCTACCTATAGATATACTGTAGGTAGCTAAGCAGACTATCTACATTTACCTCCCTGCCTTAAATCACAGTTTTCACTTTAAATCTAAAAGTTGACCCACACACGGATTTTATTTGTCTTGGGCTTAATTCACATCTGCAGCAAAGCTTGATCTTTATTATTCATTAATTACAGTATCAGAATTATATTAGAAACCTGACACAATAAATGCCTTTTATCCTCCTGGTGAACAGTATAGGTAGATTAGGTGCAATTTACTATCAAAGTCGAAAAGGAGACGACTGGGTCCCCCTGAGAAAAGCATTGACGAAAAGTTTTCACTCAGCGCCAAGTTTCTGAGCCGTAGCATGCCATTTTCATTTTGTTTGGCATTTCTGAGACGTCTGAGGGAGTTGGTGTGCACTTTAAGAGATGCTGACATGTTATTGTCTGTGTGCCTTTTGGTCTTCATCTCTAATAGAGAATGGCTTGCCTTTTGTATTTATAATGCATGCTCTCTTTGAGGTTGTTACAGGTGCCACAGAGAGACTCTCTATCAGTCTCTCCTTGTTGATATTCACATCAACATAATTGTTTTGCCTTCATAACAATATATTGTGAGGAGTGTATGTAACATTTCAGCTAATTGTGGATTCTCTCAGCAGTGTGACCTCACCCTGCTTCACCTGGTTTCTAATTAATTAGCTATGTTTATGCTAGTCATTATAACCTTGACAGCTCGTTACCTTCATCCCAGAAAAGGGTTCTTTCATGACAAATTACAAGGCTGGATGTGTGACACCTCTCTGACTTGCCTGTGGTCTCCCGTGCAGGGGACAAAAGCCCAGATGACTCTGACTGAGCTGTGTCTTGAAGATATGAGCTATTCAAATGAGATGCTAACAGAGAGGGACTTTGTGATGCCGGATGTCTAATGTTAATGTTCTCATTTGAATATAAAAGAATCTTTGCCATTTTTTTGGATCAAAAAGTGAGAATAAGAGATGTGAGTGCGAGTTCTTCAGGCATGACTGACAAGACAATGGGAAAGTTTTACAGTGTCGCCGCCTTTGTCAAACTGGTATTTAACAAGCACTCAAGCAGGAGGGATTATGGGTTAAGTGCAGAGCAAATAATGAAAAATGAAAAATATTTATATCTTTTTTTTTTTTTTAGTGTTACAGAATAAGCACAACACATTGATATCTACGGTGTAAAAAGACCTTTGCGCTTGTAAGATAATTAGTCGAAGGCCAACAACTCATACAGTCATGATGTTAAACACGTAAGAGATCTCCTGCTATCGATGCCTCAAAAAAAGCCAATTAATAAAAACAAAAGGACGTAGTTTAATGATGTCAATTAATCAGAAAATGCATTAAAGTTTTGAGCCAAACTAATAAAAAGCCAGTGTGTCAATTATATTTGTTTTTTCAGGTATACTGGTATTAGTGTATATGTTGCCATGTAGTGACGGTAAATTATATCACAGACAAACGCTAAAGGTATGGATGAAAATGCGATGAGATGATGTGAATAACTTTGTCAAAACTCCAGCAAATTTAGCTTAAACTTAATAAGAAATGCTTGTTAGACTTAAACGTCTTGAATCAATAATGGCTGATATTTTATTATATAATATATATTGAATAACAAAGTGTGGTATAGACCTACTCTATATACTCTATATGTAAAGTGTCTTGGGGCAACTTTTGTTGTGCTTTGGCACTATAAATATAAAATTTGACTCGACTTGACATATGTTTAAAGTTTGGCTATTGTTTGACTCATATCTACTTGAGAAGTCACATCAGTCACATGAGTTTGATAACAGTGACTGCAGTCACATTTTATCACTCATTTGTAAATAAATCCATTAAAACCAACACATTTTACAACCTGAAGAGCGTAGTGAGCAACTCTCTCTTTGGTAGTCAGTTCAGTTCCTGCAGCCGCGGCGTACTTTGGTTTAACAATAAAATATTGAAACTTTTCCGCGTGTCCTGAGAAAGCAATTACAGCTTACTCAGACAAATAGGCCTATTCAAGAGGGGTTCATGATTTCCCTGAACCCAACAGAATGTCCTTCAGTGAGATGGAGATAATAATTCATGCTCAGGGGCTCCAGATATGCCAACAGGTCTTATCTACTACTCCTTATTCACCATCATTGCTCAATATACTGTATTGTCGAAGGCAAATTGAGGATGTATAATTCAATAAGCAATGTACTAAAGAATTAATATATTCAAGTTAATTATGCCACCGTGTGAGGGAACTGTTGTACATCGGATTACTAAAATGATTTTTACTTTTGACCTTGGTCTCTGCGGATCAGCTTCATTATGAGGTTTTAGTTATAGCTTAACATTTTAAAACAATTGGCATGGAGCGGCCCTTTTATTTATGATTCAAGGATTGATGTCCTTTGTTTAAATAAAATATAGCTGAAAGGTGGGAGTGTGAATGAATCTTTTCAAGCGAGTAATTAGATGGGAAATTTATTTATTCATGTTTATGTTAGGTTTTTTTTTTATTCTTAAGACAGCTGCTCCGCAGAGGAAACGCTGCAGAGGAGATGGAGAGGATCTGGCTGCTGTTAAGTGTTGATAGAAGAACTAATGTTATCTGAAGGTTTTAATGAGAGGTTCTGCCTCTCTCAACCTTCACAGTGCCAATATGAAAACCACCCTGCAGGTCCTGTACCTGCTCAAAGCTGAACAACTTGTTCAGCGGAAAATGAGTGGCCTCATTGTATATCCCTCCAACTTTGACAGCTGGGAGACGCCTAAGGCTCATCCTGAAGCTACTACCTCAGTTTTTGAGAGCAGAGCTGCAGCAGAAATTAAAGCTTAGGTTTTTGCAGTCTACCATTAATTGCAATGCGATGTCAGTGGCTCTGTTTGTCCTGATGCCGCATGGCTTTATAGTCCTGAATGACAGTATGAATGCTAAAGTGGAATGAGCACTATGAAAAAAAATACCGGTATATGTTATTCCTGACAGGCCAATGGCCGCTAATAAACGATGAGTGAAAGAAAGAGAAAGGGTTCTTGTAGGGTGTGAATGTCAGCCTCAGAGGATCACAGTAACTTCTGTAAATTACATTAACTTTTTACAATGTGGGCTAGCTTCTTTGTGGCTGTTAGCCTCATCTCATTAGATTTTCCAATTATTATTCCTTTTTACTGTGTTACTACTGGGCAAAAATGCACACCACTGACACAGTAAAAAATAATTAGCTTCTTCCAATAATACAGCAGTGTGTTTGGAGCTCGGGTGAGGTCTCAGGGTCTTTTTTTTTATTTTTTATCAAGAGATCACGACACTCCGAATTACCTGAAGAGCACCTGGAGCAATCTATGAACCTAATTAACTTCCCACAGAGATCAAATCAACACATCATTTTGAAATATATGCGAAATAAAAACGAACATTTGCCAAGGTCTTATCCGTCCCTTTCTCTCCTTTCTGTCTTGCAAATGCTGCTTTCTCTGGGATCTATTGCATGTAAGCAGAGCTGAAGAATGACAGGGGAATGTGGTGGGAAGGACCAATTTATTCCATCAAGTAATCAATGTGCAATTTGAATTCATTTGAATGCACTCAATCATGTCCCTAATGTTGACGGCTCACGGGTGTGAGCATCAGTTATGCAGGAGTATTATATAGCTTTGGTTTGGACCCATTTCATCAAATATTTATGGAGTAAAAAAGTGCACCAAAATAGGAGTGAACAGAATTACACTTAAGCTTCTCATGTGTTGTGAGCTTTTGACTTGTATTGTTCTGAATACTGAGTTCTTTTGTCCAGGTTTCTTTGTTTTTTGGGGTCTTAGAGGTTTTTTTTTTTTGAGAAATCAGACATGTCATGAAACTTTTTTTTTTTCTACTCTCTTTTTTTGCTTATTTACTTAGATGAACTCATCAAACCCTCACTTTCATGCCATAAAAGGCTCTTGTCTGAATGGACATATAGTACAAAAGCAAGTGATGCAAAAAGGTGAAATCGGGGTACATCTCTCCAGCTCAATTGAGCCTGCCTTTTCTCCTCACTCTTCATCAGCCTTGCCTGCCTCGCCTCTGTCTGCCAATGTGTTTGGCTTTTAGATGTGATGTGAGCGTAGTATTCTCTCAGACCCAGGCAGTTACTTTGTGAACAGCCGCTGCTTGCACACTGATGGTATTTCACTGCTGCATCCCCCAAGTTATATTAAATTTGCAACTGGCCCTCTTTAAGTCTTTTTCATGAGATGTATGTTTTAAAGAGTGTGTCAATTCTTAAAGATGCCCTTGGCTTTTATCAGTCGTTTTTAAGAAAGCTTTCAATGAAGAGTGAGGCGAGAGCTCAATGTGGCGGTGGCCCATTTTGCTTGCATAAACTGCATATAAAATCTTAAACTCAGATCTTAAAGGCTGATACGATCTGACTTAAAGCCGTCTCAACAAAGCCCAGGCTTCAATATTAATGAATTTAACTTAACATCGTTTTAACAATGATTCAATGTTTGCTCTCTTCAGTTTAAAGCGCTTTTTCTTGTTTTTTACGCCCTAACTATGCATTCCTTTTCACGCAAAGCTTCAGCTGCTTGGTTCAAGCTGCAATTAGACGCTTAAAGCTGTGACTTTTTCCCTGTTGTGAACTGTGTTTGGTTTTTTTTAAACATTCTCTCGGTTCCAGCTGTTCTGTTGACCTGTATCCCTTGTAGGATGCCACGGTAAAGCAAGGGTGCAATTACTCCTTATTAGAGCTCTGACTCCTGATACACCTCTACTAGGAGGGGCGAGCCATCAATTTCAGACATGCTAAACCTCCTGTAGCAGCAAACAGGGGAGCCTGCCAAATGTGAGTTTATGTCTGCGGCTGATATGATAGTGGAGTCAGTGGTAGTGTCCTGCTGAGTTCCCGCACAGATCAGAGATCACAGATCCACAGTGCTCACTCCTGAGAGTCTGGCCTTCTGCAACATTTACACACTACACGGGCTCTCCCAGCTGTCATTCATACACTGAAGCACATACGCACATGTGAGCGCAGGCACACACATACCGGACAGAAATTACAGTATGTCTTAATTATGTACAGATCAGCCTGCAACAAATCAGGTCTTTTGACAGTTCTACATTAAGAAATTATTAAGTGTTTACTCAGTAGTGTGAATTAATCATGTCTCAGTTTGCATTTTTGCCAAGGTTTTTTTTTTTTCCCGTTACTTGATTGATCACGCGTGTACCTTTTCTTAAGGAAAAACAGTTGTGATAAATTAAAAGGAAACTCTGTGACTGTCAGCTCATGTGTATCTATTTCAGATGGGTTATGGTTATTTATCTCCCTGTCATCTTGTCATCTTGCAAGAAACTTTGCCAGATCAGCAACAGGATCAGACAGAAGAAAACCAAACCCTCCTTCTGTCTTAAACATATTTCCATGATTATCTTCCACTTTCACCTGTAAAGCTTTTTTCTTTTCTTACCTCTTGTTGATATGAATTTAGTTATCAGCTAAACTTATTGCGCCTTTGCACATCAACAAAAGGTCACAGATATTTTCATTGCCTTAAGCATGCTTCATATATATGTACATGTCTCGTTATTTAAAAGGGACAAAAGTTGGGAACGTTGGGAACATCTGCTGCCTCTAATGTAAAGAAAAGCATCACACTTTTACAAAAGCTTCTCTAAACTATCTGGCTGTGAAATTGTGGATAAGTGACGCTGCATAAAGGATTCAATGATGATGTTCATAACAACACTCTGTACAGACTACGATCCAGTTTGTAAGTTAATGACACACTAACATGCTGAGGGCACAGTGATTATTTCTTTTTGGTTTAGCTGAACCAGAGAATATTCATTTATCTGATCTGTGATACTGCTACACCCTCTTCAGTCCCTCCAGGAATTCGCGATGTTGCGATCGCAACAATCAACGAAAATTCAACCAATCTCCGTGAATTCTGCGCGACCCTGCAATTTTTTCCAATCACCGCGACTTTTCCGCAATTTTGGCCAGCCTCCTGTGAGTTCCACCAATCATAGCAGTCCCCAGCGCAAA